>JAVGWX010000016.1:65423697-65923697 GCA_036924085.1 Ariolimax columbianus | reverse complement strand
TATATAAATATGGAGGCTGCGTGGCATAGGTGTAAAGCGTCCGTATCACAATCTCAACGCACCGGTTTCGAATCACGCTCGTGTCCAGTTTGGCAGACATAGGTTGTTTTTTATTCTCTCCTTCACGTGCGGAAAGTAATGGCAACCTACCGTACTGCACATCTACCAAGAAACATATATCAACCAAAAAAGATGGCGGTTGTAAGATGCGACGTTATGCAAAGAGTTTGCTACATAATGATGAAGTCACACTTCTACATGCATATTTAAGTAACATGTCCTATGTTGGGGTCGATTTTAACAAATTCAAACATGTTGGCTTTTATAAGTTTCTTGGCAAGTGCACAGTAATGTAGGTTACTATTACAATTCACTGCGCGGACAAGCGATCACACCGACAAAAACACCTTGCTTGCCAATGAGACATGACGTTATTAGAAGACGTCGGGTCAGGAATGTGAAACGGAATTTTCACCTGTATAAATAATAAGTTATTGCACATCGCATGCGGTGATGACCACAACATCAGACGGTCTTGTCTGAATAATGTGCGCTGTATTTGGATTATAGTGAGGCAGAATATGCGCTGGTCATCAATCTCACTCTATTGTCCCGAGTTATCTTGGATCAGTGGCAAGACTATTGGTCGAGCCGACTGGAGGTAACTCTGGATGCAGACACTCTGGTCTTACCTCCAGTGAGATCAGGGGTCGCTTGAAACATGCGGGATTTGATCGCCTACTGTTTCCATTCATCACTGGTAGAGGCGAGGGGCTTAACCTTTCGACTACAGTGACGCCATAGATGTACAAATACACATACATACATATATACATACATACATACATACATACATATATACATGAATGTATGCACGCACACACGCACACATACATACATACATACACACATATGGAGAGTCAGTTCCACATAGTCTCATATCAGCTATATAATATCATGATTCTCTGTTCCTGTAGCATAATCGAGACTATCCTATATAGTATAGAAGGCTGCATCACGCATACATGTGCATACCTTTCCATTCATACAATCTAATCGCTTGTTGAGTCCAGTGCAGTCTTTTCAGTGTTCAAGAGAGCTCTAGAAAACTTCATCCTATACGATGAACAACAAAATGAATAGGCCGTTTTCACCGTCGATCGTAAATAGTATTAGCAGTCACTCTCTGAATATTCTTCTATCGCCCACCCTTCCATTTGGTCTCTGTTTGCCAACTTTCTCCCTCCAAGCCGTACTATATCAACATCGCATATTAGCTTACTTTGTTCCTCCATACACACTGTCCTCTCTCCATCAAACCTTCACGATCAGGCGGGCATACAGGAAGGCTAAACCATACCCCAAAAACACAAAGCCATTTAATATCAGCTACACTTAAGTTGGTTTATCACTTTCCAAAATGGCAATTGGCGGGTTGGGAGCATACGTGCAAGATATTCGCATGAATACCCAGACCTGTTGTTACGTGAAGATGTGAGCAATCGTTGTAGATAATAGACAATATTTACACACTTCGCCGATCATCTTGCATGCATCAGAGTCATGGCGATCAATTCCGTTCCCAACTATCTCCCTTCTACCGATTCACATCTCTTTTACTTATTCTCTTCATGTTTCTTCTATCTCTTCCCATTCCATTTATCTTATATTTCTTCATATTATTATTCTTCTATTTCTATCATTTGTATTCGTTCGCAACTATATCCTTCTTCCTATTCACATTTCTTCTAATTATTCTCTTTATGTTTCTTCTACCCCCGGATTATTTTTTCTTATATTCCTTACTATTCCTATTATTCTATTTCTATGATTGAAATTCTTCATATTTCGCCCTATTCTTGTTTTGTTATTTCTTTCTATTCTTCTTCTTCTATTTCTATCATTTTTATTTTTCTTATTTCGCCTAATTCTTTTCTTCTTTTATTTCTTCACATTCTCTTTATTCCAATCCACTCTTTAATTTCTGTCTACTTTTTGTTCTGTTATTTATTTGAAATTTATTTTCTTTTTTCTTCCTGCACTTTTTTCTTCTATCTCTTCATATTATTTTTCTTAAATTTCCCCCGATTCTTTTCATTCTATTTTTTTCTTTTCCTTATTCTTCTATTTTTCGTATTATTTTTTTTTCTATTTTGTCCTATTCTTGTTTTGCCATCTCTTCCTTCTCTTTATTCTTTTATTTCTTTATATTATTTTTCCTCAATCTCTTCCTTTTCTTTATTCTTCTATATCTTTCTAATCATTGTATTTGTTCTTACTTTTATCTCTTTTCTATCTCCTCCTTCTCTTTATTCTTCTATTCATTTCTATTCTTTTTCATCTATTTCGTCTTATTCTTTTTAAACAATCTCTTTCTATTATCTTTCTTATATTTCTTGTTATTCAGTTTTCTCTTGCTCCTCCCGTTCTTCTCGTCAGCAAGACTGCCTTGAAAACAGCTGTTTCCAGGGGAGGCTACATGAAAGAAAGAAGGTGTTCTTGGTCAGTGTATTGTGCCTGACCATGACACGACGTCCTGATCAGTATGCTGTGCCTGACCGGACTAGCGTCTGTTCATCAAATAGAGAAGTTAAATGGTAGGATTAGATCAATAATGTAGAATTTTTCGGAAGATCCAGACATATATCAGTGGAGCACGAGACGAGAATAAGATGTTGTTGGATAGGACACACTTTAAGGAGACCAGTTGATATCATTACAAGACAGGCTCTGTTCTGCAATCCCTAAGCCAAGAGAAAAAGGGGCAAACCAAAGCACACACGAAGAAGGCAGCTCGAGACGAACATAAAGGAAACAGAAATGATATTGACGATGAGGCTAACGCCTGGTCAGTGAAAAAACCTTAATCAGAGAATGTTAGCCAGGGTCAGGAGAAATATACTGGCTAAGACCCTCACCTGACCTCCTCGTTGGTCGTCCTGGAACAGTCTGGCTACCAGGGTGAGGTTCGACGTGATGTCCGTAGTAGTGAGCGACACGCAGATGAAGCCAAACATAGCACAACAGCCTGGATGACCCCGGTTCATATTCGTCAGCCCGCTCGAGATATGAAGAAAGCTACTGCAACCCATAACTTAACGCCCTTTTCAGGACGCACATAAGAGTAACCTACTCATTGTGGCATTCGAAACAACAACCAAGCTGGAACGAATAGCCTAGCACATAGAGATGTGTCTTATTTTTGCTGAAGACTTGGGCTCCACAGGAAGCTGGAAGTTGAATGATGATAGTGGATACTTTACTTTATATTTCCACTTATGCCGGAAAGCGTAGTGGGGAGATGCAGGTCTCGTACTTGGGCCAGATGTGTTGATGCGAGTCCATGCTGGTATAGGTTACTTTACTTTATCCTTCAACTGATGCCGGGAAGCGTAGTCGGGAGCTGCAGGTTTCGTACTTGGGCCAGATGTGTTGATGTGGATCTCCGTAGTAGTGAGCGAAACGCAGATTAAGCAAAGCATAGCACAACAGCCTGGAGGACCCCGGTTCACCTTCGTCAGCCCGCTCGAGATATGAGGAAAGCTACTGCAACTCATCACTTAACGCCCCTTTCAAGGCGCACATAGAAGTAACATTTTGATGGTGGTTACTTTACTTTATCCTTCAACTGATACCGGGAAGCGTAGTGGGGAGCTATACGTCTCGTACTTATGCCAGATGTGTTGTGGTTGCTGTGAGCTCATGCTGGTATATGATGTCTTTGATGTTGTCTATCCATTTGCCTAGCGGTCTTTAATTGGCTAGAAACCCCGCTCTCCTACTGTTGTATGTTGTTAATGGCAGCGTATCCGGTTTCATTCTCATGAGATGAACATACCACTTGAACTTCTGTCAATGCATGTATTCTTGGGAGGATGTTGTTCCCACATTTTTTCTGATATCGACATTTCTCATTCTGTCTCTGCTAGTTACATTGATGACTTTTGACAGGCATCTCATTCCAAAAGTTGCAATTTTCTTTTCCTGTGCCTTGGACAGAAGCCATGTTTGGCACTGATAGCACAGAGTTGATAAGAAAATAACGTTTATCCGTTGTCGTTTTTTTTTTCTATCCTTGATGTTCCGATGTTTGAGTAGTGGTGAAAAAAATCATACAGGTGAAATTGGATGTGTTGGGCCAAAAAAGCTCAGATATCGCACCATCTATGTAAACTACGACACAGCGTCACAACATTTTTTTCAGGAGGAACGCCGAAGAAGAAGAACTAATAATCACTTCAACGTTTGCCCTAATAGCAAACTCTCCATGATGGAACGTATGACATGATGTTACGATCATTCCTGGCTATTTGAATTGTAAAAGTATGTATTCATAACTTTCCCTCTACACATATTGTACATAGTAGCGATCTTGTCAATTTCTACAATTTACACAATTCATAAAATGATCAACTTGTGTCTTAATTCATGTTTCCAAGTGATGTCAACGGAAAAGTACACAAAAACTATTTTAAAACTAATACACAGATTCGAATTGTGCATAGAACTGTTGGAAAGGTACCAAAGAAATTAGTACCCCAATAAAATAGTCCAAGTCGCGACTCCAAGTCTAGACGCCCGGACAATCTTGAAGGTTTATTAGCTTACATACTAATTCATATTACGATAAGGGAAATAACTGCTTTATTTTGATGACATCACGTCTGCGTTGTTTAGTAGCCTAGCAACGGAAGAAATTTTGAATTGGCCAGAGTACTCTCTAGTGCAGGAAGGCAGAGAAACATTAGGAAAGCATATTTGATTGCTTGCTCACAAATATGGTAGAGTCAGAATATTTAGATGTAGCAAAATGGATTCAATTTTTATATTAAAATAAAGTTTCGCAAAAGGAGTATGTACTTTTGGTTTGTTTTCACTACGCAGGCAGACAGAAACATATTTTGTTTCGTACAAAAATGGATTCGCTTGATTGATTGCAAATTATCCCAAAAAATATTTGTCAACTGGGTTTCTACATGTAATAAAACTACTCTCGAGCTTACTGGGAAGTGTCTGATTAATCAAGTACACGATTTGGCTCTAACTAGCTAACAGGTGAAGTTGAATCAAAGCTTTTAATAAAAGCGTTTAACAAGATGAGATTTTCAGTTTTCTTTATGTCTTGTCAGACGTGCTCTCTCAAATGAGATTCAATGATTGTTACGCAGAGGGGACGTACCATAGGAACAAAGAATATGACCACGGTTACACTCTAAGAATGTAAACAGTGAAAGGGTGTTGTATTTGTTGTTAGAAACGTTAAGTGCGGTTAAGCGATACAGAAGTACGACCTTGTCTAGGAATAAGCAACATTTGTGTATATTGCTATCAGTTTCACAGTGATTACTTGGTGGATACACTGCCTGCATAATACGATGAATGTTAACTGGTCGACATCCTTCAGTTGGTAGAAACCGAATCACCGTTCGCTGATCAACTCTGGACGGATTCCGTACCACAGCCGTCATGTTTTCAACAGTCTACTGAGGAAACTATTACTTGGAGGATAATGAAATGTTGCAAACTTGACGGTTGGTATGTGCTGTTTAAACCAGAAGTGACGTCATCCTGCGTATCGAATATGTTCACTTGGTGCAGTTAGGTCCGGTTTCGTTTGAACACGCCTCGCATTTTCAATTTCACTATTTGATCCAGAGGTTCCCTGCTTGGGAAGAAAGGACATGGTCAATTCATGTCCTGAAAGGTCAATATAAGGGTTGCGGATGGTAATAACAGCCTCGTTATCTACAACAAAGTGCTTGGGAACCACAACTGGATGAGCTTGCTAAGTACTTGAATACAGGCTTCTGGTTGTTGTTATTTTCGATGTTGTTGATATTGGCGTTGTTGTTTTTGCTGCTGTTGTTGGTGTTGATTTTTTTGCTATTGCTGCTGTAGTTATTGTTGGTGTGTTTGCTGCTGCTGTTGTTGTTTGTGTTGTTGTTTTATCTACTGCTTCTGCTATTGTTGTTGTTGGTGGTGGTGGTGTTCCTGTTGCTGCTTTTGTTGCTATTGTTGTCGATGTTCTTGTTTTGTTGCTATTGTTTTTGTCGATGTTCTTGCTGCTATTTTTGCTGCTAACGCTGTTGTTGGTGTTGCTATTTTTTTCTGCTGTTGTTGGTGTTGTTGTTGCTATTGTTATTGTTGGTCTTGCTATTTTTGCTGCTTTTGTTGTTGTTGGTGTTGTTGTTTATTTTTACTGCTTCTGCTGTTGTTGTTGTTTTTACTGTTGCTGCTGCTGTTGTTGTTCTTGTTGTTGTTGTTCCTGTTGTTGTTATTGTTGTTGTTGTTGTTGAATGAACACGAAGCGTATGTTTAGTCCTTGGCCCGTCCTGAAAAGTGCGTAACGTAGAGGATCGCACGGTAGCCTTCCTGACATCCCGAAGGTTCCGTTGAAGATGAACCGGGGTCCTCCATGCGGCTGTGCTATGCTTGACTTCATCTGCGTACTACTCGCTGCAATACGGCCCACTTCGATCTCCCACCTCCTTACCAGGGTGCCATGTTATTTATGTTGTTAATGTCTACAATGAGTAGGTTTACACTTTTGTGCGCCCTGAAACGGACGTTAAGTGGCAGGTTGCAGTAGCTTTCCTCACATTCCGAGCTTGCTGATAAAGCTGGACTGGGTCCTCCAAACGATTATGCTATACCTGGTTTTACCTGCGTGTCGTTCACTACTACGTGCATCACGTTGATCCCCCACCGTTTTAGCCAGGCTGCCAAATAGAACAGTCCGTTTCCAGGGAGGACTGCGAGAAAATAGAGATGGGGTATTTGTCCGGTATGTTTTGTGTGACCAGATGTTTGTTATCCTCCACACCAGGCTGCTGTTAGACAGAAAGTTCCCGTGATAACTACATGGAAGTGAGATGGAGTCTTGATCAGTATGTTTCATTTGACCCAGACTAACATAATCAGATCAATAAAGTTCTCTTGACCCTGACTAACATAATCCGATCAGCATGTTTCACTTGACCCTGACTAACATAATCCGATCAGCATGTTTCATTTGACCCAGACTAACATAATCAGATCAATAAAGTTCTCTTGACCCTGACTAACATAATCCGATCAGCATGTTTCACTTGACCCTGACTAACATAATCCGATCAGCATGTTTCATTTGACCCAGACTAACATAATCAGATCAATAAAGTTCTCTTGACCCTGACTAACATAATCCGATCAGCATGTTTCATTTGACCCAGACTAACATAATCAGATCAATATAGTTCTCTTGACCCTGATATTATCTTGACCAACAGCACATTACGGATACTATGGTCAGCATTACGCCGCCGACCTTTATTTTCTGGATTGTTCTGTTACCCAATTTTTCAGGTTTATAGTAGCCTTATTTGCGATTTGAAAAAAAATCCCGCACCTATTGGTGTCTGAACGCAAATCTCTCGGTGAGAAATCCATTGCACTAACTACTGCGGTACCTCGGCTCCAAATTATGCTATCGGATAAATGAAGAGCCAACATAAATCCACCAACAGAAAACATCGGTCACAAGTGAAGTATCCAATACGGGTAGTTTCGAAAACAACTTCCTACTGAAACTGCTAGCTCAGTCACACTAGTAGCCAATGAGCCAAGGATAAACTGGCTCCCATTCTCAAATGACAACCTGGGCTCCACCAACAACGAACCCGGATACCCCACTCATTTCCCTGTCCAGTATATGACCCGAACACAATAAGTCACCTACCATCTGTAAGACGAAACCTGATTAGATTGCCCGTAGGATGGAGTTGTTTGGAGTCCTTATGATAGATAGAATGTTGTGGTACGATTTGCTAGCTGGCATGAAGTGTTTTATGGGACAGACGAATTAACGGTTGGGATGTTTTCTTAATTTCTACACCGGAAATGGACAGACACATGATCTGTTTTCTCTTGAATACATTACACTTCTGGGGTACCTTTCGCTGATATTTATGTATTACGTGTTTTGGGATTTATGTATTACGTGTTTTGTGATTTATGTATTACGTGAAACTGGGACCAGAGATATACTAGCGATTCCCTTACAGCAGATATGTGCTCCAATAGAAGTGTGCATTATTGATGAAACGACAGCAGTTTAACAATTAAATGAGTCTCCCCATTCCCGCACCCCACGCCTGGCTAACATCCCCCTTCATCGTACTTGCTCATGTATTCCCCCTTTTCCCTCAATCTACGCGGCCGTCTCTTTCGCCTTCAATCCGTCCATCACACCCCCCCCCCCTACCCCCTCCTATCGAAGTTGTTAGCTTTAAACAGGAGGTATCATTTTGTTTGATCTTGTCGCTAATTCTGTTTATGTTTCTTCGTATAAACAGCTGCTTTCTCGGCACCAACATTTGCTTGTTTCCATCTAAGTATTTTTTCTTTCTCTTTTATGAATTCATGTCTCTATTGTATGTATTCATCCTATCTTCTGTGATCTGTTTGCTCATGATTTTATCCCAGATGAAGGTCTTTTGGTCGTAACGTAGGATTCGTTTCCATTTGTATCTTAGCACAGCATCTGACTATACCTATACATGTTTTGTACACTTTGTTTTATTCCATACCACCGTCGCAGATTCGCCTTATTTTTAATCACTTTGCTACTCTGTGCCTCGGATATCTCACGCTCAAACGATTTCTTAAGTTATCCTACCACGTTCAGAGAGCTTCTTCTCCAAGTGCGTTGCGTCGGTCGTTGTGAGCCCGTGTCGCTGCAAAGATAATCTAGTATCATCTATCCACCTGTCTTACGGCCACCCTCTTGCCCTGTATCCAGATGTATCACCGTTACAAGTCCTCAGTTTGAATTTTCAGAGTGTGCATTCTCAACCAGTGTATTTTGGGATTGAAAATGTTTTCTGCACAAGACGTATGCCGAGCCTAACTCGAATCTCTTCGTTTCACAATATCTCTCCTGCTAACACCAATGACATTCCTCGCGCACTGAATTTACTGACCACAAATAGTTTCTCATCCAAATAGACTTCTCAATCCAGCTCATAACATGTGTGCATCCATCACAATAACGTCTCAAACACTGGATCCCTGACGACAGTGATTGCTATGTAATCTACCTTTATCTATTATTCACCTTTTCTTAGGTGCGAAATAACGAAAAATACCATAAATTGTTTGATCCGATCATTAACCTGGCGATACATGCCAGACCAAGAGTACGGACTTAATTATACGTACCTTAGTCGGTCGGACGTGTCAGATTTTAAGAATTTATGCCATATCCTGTGTCAGGTTGGTCGAAATCTGAAACCTGGTGGATTGTGGCAATTTAGTCTTAGATTGGGTGTTGTTTTTGGGTGCGTGTGTGTGTGTGTATGTGTGTGTGTATGTGTGTGTTCCCCTAGATTCGAAGCAGGTGAGAGAGCGCGTGCTGTGGGATTAAAGATGGCAGATAGGAATGTATGGGGAGGATATTTCAAATCCTTGGGATATTAGCCTGGGATTGTGGTCATGTTACTGACCAGATGTGGCATGGAACGAGAACAGAAAGAGGTAGGGAGTCAGGAGGAGAGATGCAGTTTTTTTCCTCGGACGATGTCATTTCTAACGCGACAGTTTCGAATCAGTTTTTGTTTTCGTACCGACTATTATTAACGGTTCGTGTAATAAATATAGGACTGGTTAAAGGACTGTTTAAAGGGCTGGTTAAAGGACTGGTTAAAGGGCTGGTTGGAGCACTTGTTAGGAGTGGTTGAAGGACTGGTTAAAGGACTAGTTAAAGGGCTTGTTAGGAGTGGTTAAAGAACTGGTTAAAGGGTTGTTAGGAGTGGTTAAAGGACTGGGTAGCGTGATGGCTAAAGAACTGGTTAAAGGCGTGGGTAAAGAGCTGGCTGATGAAAATGTTAAAACTGTCCTACGACTTTTTGCCATTCCTGGTATAGTCAAGAGAATTTGAGACTGACGACTACAGGCCGCTTAGCCACTTCTGTCGCATTGTCGTGTGCTGGCTATGTACGTTTATTTCACCCCAAACAGAAAGAAACAACATATGTCGTAGCGGGGATTCGAACAGCTGCCGCCCCCCCCCCCCCCCCCAGAAAAAACTTTGTCGGCAGGCAGGTATCGAAACCAATCGGCCACTCGCTCCTGTGTGTTAAAGGACTGGTTGAAAGAAACGTACTCGTACCAATTTTTACAGATAGTCGGGTAGCAGATACTGCTGTTGGAGGTTTATTTATTTTTTGCGTTCGCCGTATTTCTTAAATCCCCAAAGGCAGTGTGCGTTGCACTATGGTTTTTATTTTGCGCATGTCGGCCCAGTGCATCCGCCTTCAGCATGCATTATTATGTAAGGGTCTGCTTCCTCCTGCATTTTTTAAAGGTTCGCTTCTCCGGGTTAACGACCGATGCTGCGATGGGGATCGAAAACAGCACCTTCTGGTTGGGAGCCGTGTCACTTAACCACTAGCCCACGCCGTTCCTCCTACTGATGCGTTAGAGCTTTATTTTACGAGGCCCCAGCTTGTTGTTGATGTGGGGTGACCAGTTCTCTTCCTCCCTGTCTTTCCTTCTTAAAAGTAAGCCAGGTGCCGATTTGCAATTTGATCGATTATAGCGTAATGGAAACGGGAGTTGAACTCTTACCTTAACTTCTTTATACTGGTCTAGAAGACTCTGCAGAGCCTGTATATTCGCAGTCAAAAGCGATAGGCCTACCACTGCTCTGTTATGTTCTTCTAAGAATCGGTGCCACTGCACTCTGGGCAGACACATAGGTGTTCAGTGGTACAAACTGTAAATACCTATTGTTCCTATAGTTCGCTAGTTATACACACTGGTGCTCCACTCTCTCAGGCGTCCTTCTCTAATTGACAATCTGACCAGAAGGACTATACATTCACAAACAACACAAGAAAGGAGAGAGAATAGACGAAGGAAATTAAAAAGATAACAATGAAGTGAAACTATGAAAGATTTAAATGTGTTAGCCGTTTCACTCAGTGGATCAAGATGCTGAATGGTGCGTGAGCTGTTGCGATCAGCGACCCAAACTGACTGCTAACGTCTGGGCCATCGACTCAGATCTGTCAAGACCTTTCTACACCTCCACGCGGTGATCCCGAATAACAGACTGCAACAGGTCAGACTGACTAAGTAGAAGGGATCGAAGATGGAAGGCTAGGCTAACCCAGTACTAAAAAATCTCTGAAAAACCGAATTTGTCGGCGTGAAAGGTGCAAATATCGCAGTAACCCGGTAAAATGCGGCACAACGCATACCGATCTTGTACTTGTTACTTGCAAAGCTATGTTCAGGGTTCAGTAGCGAGAGATTAAGAAGGTTCAGGGCTTGGTAGCGGGAGATTGAGAACGTTAAGGGATTGGTAGCGGGAGATTGAGAACGTGTAGGGCTTGGTTGAGGGAGGTTAAGAACGTTCAGGGCTTGGTAGCTGGAGATTGAGAACGTTCAGGGCTTGGTAGCTGGAGATTGAGAAGGTTCAGGGCTTGGTAGCTGGAGATTGAAAACGTTCAGGGCTTGGTAGCGGGAGATTGAGAACGTTCAGGGCTTGGTAGCTGGAGATTGAGAACGTTCAGGGCTTGGTAGCTGGAGATTGAGAAGGTTCAGGGCTTGGTAGCAGGAGATTGAAAACGTTCAGGGCTTGGTAGCTGGAGATTGAGAACGTTCAGGGCTTGGTGGCGGGAGATTGAGAACGTGTAGGGCTTGGTTGAGGGAGGTTAAGAACGTTCAGGGCTTGGTAGCTGGAGATTGAGAACGTTCAGGGCTTGGTAGCTGGAGATTGAGAAGGTTCAGGGCTTGGTAGCTGGAGATTGAAAACGTTCAGGGCTTGGTAGCGGGAGATTGAGAACGTTCAGGGCTTGGTAGCTGGAGATTGAGAACGTTCAGGGCTTGGTAGCTGGAGATTGAGAAGGTTCAGGGCTTGGTAGCAGGAGATTGAGAACGTTCAGGGCTTGGTAGCGGGAGATTGAGAACGTTCAGGGCTTGGTAGCGGGAGATTGAGAACGTTCAGGGCTTGGTAGCGTGAGATTGAAAACGTTCAGGGCTTGGTAGCTGGAGATTGAGAACGTTCAGGGCTTGGTAGCGGGAGATTGAGAACGTTCAGGGCTTGGTAGCGGGAGATTGAGAACGTTCAGGGCTTGGTAGCGGGAGATTGAGAACATTTAGGGCTTGGTAGCGGGAGATTGAGAACGAACGAAAAAGAAGAAGACTGCTTGGGTCATTGCAGTCTGCTTTCACGTGTCATCTCCATGCCCGTACTTTGTGTCAACCTATTCACACAGAGTATAGTGAGTGTCCCATAAATGAATCGAAGCATAGTGCAATAGCCTGGAGGAGCCCGTTCCCCTTCATCGCCACGATCAGAATGTGAGAAAAGCTATCGCAACCTCCCACTTGACGCTCCTTCCTGGACGCATGAAAGTGTAAACTAACTCACTGTGAGCATTAAACAACAGACAACTCTCTGAGATACAGAGAACCTTCATTAATTTAATAACAAACCAGCAAATACAAATAAATTAAATGCAACTGATTTAAAGGTGCATTAAATACATACACAATAGAACGGCTGAAGAAAGACTATATTAGGAGCGGGAGACACTGCTTCAACACCTGAGAAATGCGGAATCAATAAACACATAAGAAATTTATAATAATTAATAATACGTGTCTAATAAGACATGTGTTATTAAAACATAAATAAAATGAAGAAATAAAATGTATGGACAAAAGAGAGAAATAGGAGATAAAACGAACGGTCTGTGTTGTAAAGGTAAGAAAAATGTAAAGGAAAACAGAGAAATAGAAACATTGAAACTTCCAGGTAATGATGAAGAGAACATTGGGAAACATTACTTGGATAATTCAGGAATAAGAAAAGAGCGGCAGAGAGAAAAAGAAAAACAAAGATAACAAACTCAGGTGGAAATTCAAACCATAAAAAAACGTTATTATAGATCAAGACAACATGAGAATGCAGGCTGCTTGAATTGAAATGTTGTTGTTGAAGCTGTTGCTGCTAAGGCTTCTGTTGTTGGTATTGTTGCTGTTGCTGCTGTTGTTGTTGTTGATGTTGTTGTTATTGTTGTTGTTGTTGTGACTGTTGTTGTTATTGTTGCTGTTGTTATTGTTGCTATTGTGACTGTTGTTGTTATTGTTGTTGTTGTTATTGTTGTTGTTATTGTTGCTGTTATTGTTATTATTGATGTTGTTGTTATTGTTGTTGATATTGTTGCTATTGTGACTGTTTTTGTTATTGTTGCTGTTGTTATTGTTGTTGTTATTGTTGATATTGTTGTTATAGTTGTTGTTGTTATTGTTGTTATTGTGATTGTTGCTGTTGTTGTTATTGATGCTGTTGTTGTTATAGTTGTTGTTGTTATTGTTGTTGTTATTGTTGCCATTGTGAATGTTGTTGTTATTGTTGCTGTTGTTATTGGTGCTGTTTTTGTTGCTGTTATTGTGATTGTTACTGTTGTTGTTATTGCTGCTGTTGCTATTGTTGCTGTTTTTGTTGCTGTTGTTGTTATTGCTGCTTTTGTTGTTATTGTTGCTGTTGTTGTTATTGCTGCTGTTGTTGTTATTGCTGCTTTTGTTGTTATTGCTGCTGTTGTTGTTATTGTTGCTGTTGTTGTTATTGCTGCTGTTGTTGTTATTGCTGCTTTTGTTGTTATTTCTGCTGTTGTTGTTATTGCTGCTTTTGTTGTTATTGCTGCTGTTGTTGTTATTGCTGCTGTTGTTGTCGTTGTCGTCTTCCGTAATCGAGTTATGTATTCTTTACGATTTTATTTAGTGGTGGGTTGCAGAGGCTCTTGTCACATCTCGAGGCATCCTTGAGAAGGTCAACCGTCGTTCTGCTGGATCCTCACAACGCATCAGTACGCTCACGACTATAGGGATTACAATGCCGACCCCCACCATGAAAGTCAGACTGTCATGAAACACCCAGTTCCCAGGGAGATCTGCTTTGATGTTAAGTGGGGCGTTGATCACTTTGTTTTATATTAGGCCTTTTCATCTCGCTGCTATGTTAAGTATGTGAATATATTGTCAAAGAAAACTGAATATCGTTGGGCAGATTCTGTTTATTACGAACTTCAGATCTCGTTCCTGGTTCTGAAACACTCATCATCATCATGTAGTATGTTCCTTGCAGAACGTCGCTCGCATCACAATAGATATAAAATGGGATATGGCAGAAGCACTTGTAGAGTCAAAACCTTTTGTTAAGTGCATAAATGACAATTTTTTAATTCAACATGTAGAAGCAGCCACCAGAGGCAAAAACATACTCGACCTAGTTTTTACTACAGAGGAAAATATGATTGAAAACGTTACCGTTGAGGAACTGTTTGGCTCAAGTGACCATCAAATCATCCGTTGGGATATTATTGCAGGGAAAGAAGTAAAAATAAACACGCGAACATACGACTACTCTTAGGCAGATGTTAAGAGGATGAAAGAGGCAGCGAACCACATAATCTGGAAAGATATTGTCGTAGGAACAGATGTTGAACAGGAGTGGGAGAGTTTTAAAACAGTTCTAGAAACGCTAAAAGAGGAATGTGTTCCATGTAGGGAGGTAAACCCCAAACGTAAAAAGTGGATTACTAGATTTGTAGTGAAATGTAGAAGAGCGAAAAATAAAGCATGGAAAAAATATATAGAGGCAGGTAAATCAAAAGAAATATATGTAAAATATTTGGACAAGCAGAACATATCTCAGAAAGCGAATAAAACAGCAAAAATAGACTTCGAAAAAAAACTTGCTCAGAGGATCAAGACTGACAGTAAAAGCTTCTTCTCTTATGTTAGAAATAAACAAAGAACGAAAGACAAAGTAGGCCCTCTCATAGACAGTACAGGGAAAATAATAAGTGAGAATAGGGAGGCAGCTAATCTGCTCAATCAGTACTTTGGCACAGTCTACACAAAAGAGGACTGCTCCAAGATCCCAGAGCCTATAGATATTTTTCAAAGAGACATGGATACAGCGGGATTAAGATCAATCTGTATTACAAAGGAAATGGTTTTTAAAAAATTGGAGGGGTTGAAAGTGAATAAATGTCCAGGCCAAGATGATATTCATCCAAAATTGCTGTATGAAATTAGAGACCAACTAGCAAAGCCATTGATTATATTATGTTTTAAATCACTTACAAAAGGGATTGTTCCACGGGATTGGAAAGATGCAGGAGTGGATCCCCTTATTCAAAAAAGGCAAAAAATCAGATCCAGCAAATTATAGACCGGTGAGTTTAACGAGCATAGTCTGTAAATTGTTAGAGTCAATAATCAAAGAAAACATTGTAATGCATTTAGACAAATTTAATCTAATTAGAAATAGTCAGCATGGGTTTACTAGAGGGAGATCATGCTTAACAAATCTATTAGAATTCATGGAGGAGGTTACTAAAATCATAGATAAAGGGAAGCCAGTGGACGTTATTTATCTAGACTTTGCAAAGGCCTTTGATAGAGTACCTCATCAAAGATTATTTCGAAAGTTAAAATCACATGGAATAGGTGGGGAAGTTGCCAAATGGATTGAAAATTGGTTAACGGGAAGAAGGCAGAGGGTGGGCATAAATAAGGAGTACTCTGAGTGGTGTGAAGTGAAAAGTGGTGTGCCACAGGGCTCGGTTTTGGGACCAATTTTGTTCTTGATATATATAAATGATTTGGACATTGATATGGGATCCATGATTGCAAAATTTGCTGATGACACAAAACTATGCAGTAGTGTCTCATCTAAAGCGGAAGTGGATATATTGATGTCGGATTTAGATAAAATTCGAGAATGGTCTGTAAGCTGGCAAATGGAGTTTAATGTAGGTAAATGTACAGTCATCCACATGGGTAGATCCAATATGGAACATAATTACAGAATGGGAGAAAACAATATTAGAAAGATAGATAAGGAAAGGGACCTAGGGGTTATAATAGATCATACAGGAAAGGTGAGTGAGCAAGTTAAGGTAGCAGTGAAAAAGGCAAATGCAATGTTAGGTATGATAAAAAGAAATATTAAACATAGGAGCAAGGAAGTGATCGTCAAACTGTATAAAGCTTTAGTTAGACCTAGATTGGAGTACTGTGTACAGGTGTGGAGTCATTATCATAGAGGGGATATAAACATGCTGGAAAGAATACAAAAAAGAGCGACAAAGATGATAGTGGGATTCCAGAATTACAGTTATGAGGAACGGCTCAGAAAAACCGGCCTACAGTGTCTCGAAGAGAGAAGAATTCGTGGTGACTTAATACAGGCTTATAAGATGATCAGAGGAATGGATAAATTAGACTATAACAAGTTTTTTTTTAAATACAGCCACCCACAATAACACGAGGGCATAGCTACAAGCTGACTAAAGAGAGGTCCAGATTAGATATTAGCAATATTTTTTTAGTCAGAGAGTGGTGTCTGCTTGGAATGCATTGCCAGGGGAGGTAGTGGAGGCAGGGACAGTTAATGGATTTAAGAATAGATTGGATGCGCATATCTTTTAGAGCAAGGTGATGTAAATGTAACTGGTTGTATACAGACTCCGCAGGGTCTTCTAAACCAGTATAAACACGTTAAGTTCAGTTAAGATCTGTAAAACGCTCGATTTTTTGCCAGTTCTGCCAGCTTCTTCATAGCCAATTTCAGAGCATATTCATTAACCATAGTCTGATCAGTATGTTTCACCTAACCCTAACATAGTCTGATCAGTATGTTTCACATGACCCTAACTAACATAGTCTGATCAGTATGTTTCACCTAACCCTAACATAGTCTGATCAGTATGTTTCACATGACCCTAACTAACATAGTCTGATCAGTATGTTTCACCTAACCCTAACATAGTCTGATCAGTATGTTTCACATGACCCTAACTAACATAGTCTGATCAGTATGTTTCACCTAACCCTAACATAGTCTGATCAGTATGTTTCACCTAACCCTAACATAGTCTGATCAGTATGTTTCACCTAACCCTAACATAGTCTGATCAGTATGTTTCACCTAACCCTAACATAGTCTGATCAGTATCGACTATGACACTCCACGAGGCAGGCAACCGTTGCAATCGACTCTGGGGTCACTACTCGGTGGGCTTGATCATGACGTGAACAGTCTGTCACAGAACTCTCGACGTTTGGGAAACTCATACTTCACTCATACACTTGCTGGAGTGACAGACATGCATCACTATTCTGGACCTTCATTAGCCGATGAATTTCTATACGTTTTACCCATTCGCTGCTAAAAAAAACGGATAACAGAACGCCGATCTTCTTTGGTGCATGCCAATAGTCAGGCGTCATATTTTAAACTGCATTTATGACCTCCTCTTATTCATCTGCAGCTAGATGGTACGTGCAGGACACTTTTGACATCCTTGGCAACCATATTAACAACTTACAATACAAAGGCATTGTTTTTCTCATTTTTATCTCACTTTTAATGTTTTAATTTGAAGCTTTCTCGTGGAACTTACTTCACCACACCTGCGTCCCTTTATGTTTGATTCCCTTTCATTGCTGAAAGTTCCGACGACAGACGATGGTTTCCGTAGCTCCATCGGCGGCTCCGAAATATTTCTCTGACTTTATCATTTACAGCTGGGTCGACTGATTGAAGCGGTCATACCATGAACAAAAAACCTGTCACGCTAAGTAAAACGTAGTTCGAACTTGGATCATTTGGATTGTAAACTTAGCTCACAACACCTAGACCACCAGGATATAGTCACAATAGCTCAACTGCCCAACCTTAACTTGGTGGAAAGACAAGAGAACAAACAAGTTAATGACAACGTTTGAAGTGTATATATGATTACAGAATGGAAGCAGAGTTAAACAGCCAATATACATTGACCACAGCAAGCGAACAAACATATTGTTAAAAATCACACTAGATGGAAAAGTAGAGGACGTGTTGCCAAATGAAGACAAGACTCATCATCATGTAGCATGTCCTTTATAGAACATCGCTCTCATTACAGCCCTTCTGAAAGACTCTTTCCGGTTCCAAAACTCTAGTCTCCGCCAGTCATACCCATCCATTCCTGAATATGTTGGTGCCATCATCCTCTTGTCCTGCCGCTTTTGCCTAGCACCATACCTTCCATCACTGTTCTTTCAATACCGTTGTGCCTCTTGATGTGACCAAAGTATTTACATTTTCTGGCCAAAATAAAATTTATAAACCAGTTCTCTTCAATTCTCCACTCTTGTCGAATCTCTATATTTGTCTTTTTCTCCGCCCAGGGTATTCTATGATTCTTTCTGTTACATTTTGACTCGATGGACTCGATTCTTTTTCTAGAATTGTTATAATCGTCCATGATTCGCAGCCATATTCTGCCACGGGAAACCATATTCTTCATAATTTCTTCAGGCTGTTCAGCCTCTGCATTGCCATGGCTAGTATTCTTTTGATTTCTTTGGCGGAGTCGCCATCTTTGTCAAGAATACGTTAGAGGATACCATGAAGAGATGAACAGAGAAAACCATCTTAGAGAATACCATGAAGAGATAAACAGAGAAAACCATCTTAGAGGATACCACGAAGAGATAAACAGAGAAAACCATCTCAGACACAATTATTTATGTTTTTTCTGTTGTTACTCGTGCGCTTGTTCTAATTGCTATTCTGTTTTTCCCCTGTAACGAAAGAAAGGATAAAAAGCCATATTTAAGGTTCTTCCCACCTGGGAGCTTGTATGAATAGGTTTGACATATAGCCGTCCTGTGTGGGGTTATTTTTTGAAAGATTTAATTAATTAATTTCCTACACAATATCTTACTCAATTTTCCACGACAATACGTCACAAAACCGGAGATTACAAATAGGCCCTTTCATCTCGCTGCTATGTTAAGTATGTGAATATATGTTCAAAGAAAATTGAATATTGTTGGGCAGATTTTGTATATTAGGAACTTCAGATCTCGTAGGTGGTTCTGACACACTCATCATCATCATGTAGCATGTTCTTTGCAGAACGTCGCTCACGTCACAGCAGATATGTAAGACGCTCGATCTTTAGCCAGTTCTGCCAGCTTCTTCATTGCCATCTTGATCATCCAGTGTTCTTCTTCACCTTCGTCTGCCTCTGCTTTGCAAACCGTTGTGGTTCTCGATGCGGTCAAATTACTTTAGTTTCCTGTACGTAATGATGTTTACGAGCCAAGTGTGTTCTATATTTAGCTCATTTAGAATGTCTGTGTTTTTCTTTTTCACCGCCAATGGTATTCTGAGAATTTTCCTGCACCCATTTTAACTCACAGGATTCCATATTTGTTTCTGTAGTGTGTGTGTGGTTCCAATGTTCCGTATCATCATTTTGTTCCATGGACGATGGATGTCTTAATTTTTATTTGTCTTTGTTAATTAGTGTTCTTTTAAACGTTTCTTATTTTGTTCAACATTTGCACTGCTATCGCCGTTCTTCGCCTGGCAGAATTGTGCGAGCCTCCATTATGGTATATAATTTAAAGATGATATTTAAAACTTGTGATTCTTTCTATATTTTTTTCATTTAGTAACTTTGAACATAGTGTTCTTGACTGATGTATTAACAGTGCTAAAACAACACAATGATGAAGATCTTGAGCTAGGTATGTACTCACTGACGCATCTCTCAGCAGAACATTCAAGGTTGATCATACCGTGGATCCTGTCCTACTGCAATAGTGAAGGCAATCAAGCTGCAGACAAACAAGCAAAACATGGAGGAGCTTCCACACAAATAGATCTGAGCATCAGGTATAATAAGGCCAAGACCATAGTTAAAAACTTCTGGAGGAAATCGATTGATCATTACCACCCACTTCCGAGAATAAAAAAACTACTTTGATCTAGCTAGAGGAGAGCAAGTCATCATCTTCAGACTGAGAACTGGGCATAACAGACTCATGGGCCATCTTTGCAACAAAATCCGGATTTGGACAGACAACATGTGTCCAAATGGGGTAAGCATGCCATGGCTGTGGAACACCTCCAACACATCTGTACGTTCACGTAGGAAACGAGAGAACAATACTGGCCTCGCGAGACAGATACGTGACAAAAGCGGTATGGAGATAAAACAGCATAACAAACAACGGTGGCTTTTGTAAGAGAAACCGGGACCATGATCTGAGGATGAATGAAGAAGAAAAGGAAGAAAAAGAAGATCTGGTAACTTTGGGTCTGTTCTTGCTATGTCGGTGAACATTATCTTGGTCTTATTCGTGTTCAGGTCATTTTATTTCTTTGTTTTTTTTTGGTTTTACGTTTGCCTAATTTCTCTAATCCCCAAGGCCGTGTGCGTAGCATTTTGGTTTTTATTTTGCGCCTGTCGGCCCAGTGCATCCAACTTCAGCATGCATTTTATGTAAGGATCTGCTTCCTCCTGCATTTTCTAAGGGTATGCTTCCCCGGGGTAACGGCCGGTTCTGTGATGGCGATCGAACCCAGCACCTTCTGGTAGTGAGCCGTGTCACTTAACCAATAGCCCACGCCGATCCCCACGTGTTCAGGTAATGATTTCGTTTTTCCTTGTATCGTTGTACAGGTGGGGGGGGGGGAGAGAAGGGTTGAAGATGCATCAGTGCATGAGCTGACGTCAGCCAAGTCGGCATTGCACAAATCCGGGCGCCTAGCATATGTCGGAGCGAATGAATTAACAAGTAAGTAGCGTGTCTGTTGCAGAACGTCCGCCCACCTATTTGGGTGTCATAAGTTTCTTGGTTGCGGTTCGGTAGGTTGCCATTACTTTCAGTATGTGGGGGAACGGAAAAAAAACTACGTCATTCAAACTGGACGCGAGCGTGATTCGAACCGGGTGCGTTTGGATTGTGAAACAGACGCTTTGACCATACACCACGCAACCTCTTACGCGAAATAATTAAGTAACACTAATAAAACGCGTGTGTGTCAAACATAGGTAGCTAGATGAAACGTGACACGCCTAGAGCAAACGAGACACACGTTAGCAACGAAAAAGAAATCAGAGGCCGGTTGTATCTAGTTTTTATTGTCCTTGTAATGAATGCATGTTGTTTTGGTGCATTGGAATGATATCATCATGATGTTTGTTTCAATTCGCTGATATAATTCAGTTGGACTTATAGGGCTGATAAATTAAGATCGCTTGGCCAAGGAGCATAATAGAGTAAAACGCCATTGCATCTACTCTGTGGTAAGCGGTGCGGTTCGTTCTGCGGAGTATGTTGTTCGCGTACCCGACTACTGTCTGTCTAAGCAACTTATTTATAGCCGACTCAAACCAGGCAATCGCTCATTGGGAAGTTATAAGGAAAGATAATGGGATTCGATAAAGTACTACTTGAAAGAAGCCCATATTGATTTTGCCCCTTTGGAGTAATTTGCCCCAGACTGCTCAGCAAGGCGCTTTGCAATCACACAAGGTGCTCGAATGGTTAAGCAGAAAATGTCAGATACAACGAGGGAGTAGCGAGCCACCCGAAAGGTCCGCGCGCCGGATTTCCCGGCCATGACCTAGTTTATATAGGCCGTCTGACTCACCGGGAAACCCCCTTGAAACGTCAAATTCCACCGCAGACAATAACGAAACTCATATTGTGCCAAGGCTTATAATCAATCCATGCTCCACACAGAGAAATACAACAAATTCACGGTAGAACACTCAACAAATCACTATTGAGAGTGATCCTTTCACAGAGTCCTTCTTTGAAATCAACTGCCTATCCATCTTTGTTTTCCAAACACGCTATTATAGTTGGACTGATAGTTGACACATACAAGTTCCATCATTTAGTTAGCCTAAGAATGTGACGTTCCAAAGGGGTTTCTCAAAGGCCTGTGTCTACAATACGCTGTACACCGGCCAACAACGCCGTCCACGCGTGTCCTTCGTGTGATAGGGTAGGAAGATCCAGTGCAGGACTGCAGGACCACGTGGAGACGCTTAAATTAAACTTATGCTGTAGCAATTTCTATCCTAAAAATGTTCACTCTTTGCTAAACTTTCAAAAGTTGAACGAGTGAAGTTTCCAATAGTTTGAGTGCACACGTTCCTGTTCTGTTTGCACTCGTCTGCTGTTTTCGTTTAGACATTAACCGCATTTTGAAAAGCCGTCGGATTCTGCTTTAGGATTCTAAATGCCGACTCACCGCACATTTTCTGAAAAAGAAGCTCTCCTTAAAGGTGTTCCCAACTATCCGTGTGTTCACTTAGTAACGTTTACACAGCCCCCAAAAGAAATAAAATTGAACCTCGGAGATGTCATGTCGTGCAAGAGGCTTGTAATGCCACAAGCCTTGGATGAAAAACAGCCACTCTTTGGAAGTAGAAGACGATGACGTTTGTTCAAGAAAGTGCACATCTGAAGCCCTGTACTTTATTGCAGGTAACTCCCGTTTGGCACCTTAATACAAATAAGCAAAGAACGTTACTGTAGAGGCAAAAAATCTGGTTGAAGCCAAACTAGAAATTGCAACATGTGTCCAGATTTGTTTTTGGTTTGGAAAGTCTTAGTTCACGGGTTTACAATCTTTTGGATAAATACCCCCTCCTTCCTCTCCATTTATGTATAGTCTGGATACGAGGATGGTATCAGGTGGGGTGGGGGTGGGGGATTTGTTTACTAAATGCCAGGAAAGATGGAGTGACAAGGTTTACTAAAACTTCATTGCGGAAAAGAAAAGTTTACCAAAAGGCAATGAGGCAAGGTAAAAGACAGAAGGTTTACTTAAAAGTCATGTCGGTAAATAACGTTTGCTAAATTTCAAGTTCAATAAAGTTTTTTGCAAGCAAATGAAAAAATAAGTTCACTAAAGACCAGTCGGGTAACATCAAGTTTATTGAACGTCGTAGGGTAAATACAGTTTACTCAATGTCGATTGTTTACTAAACTTCAAGGTGTTCAATAAAGTTTACTAAACGTCAAGGTGTCAAGGTGTTCGATAAAGTTTACTAAACGTCAAGGTGTTCGATAAAGTTTACTAAACGTCAAGGTGTTCAATAAAGTTAACTAAACGTCAAGGTGTTCAATAAAGTTTACTAAACGCCATGGTGTTCAATAAAGTTTAATAAACGTCAAGGTGTTAAATACAGTTTACTAAACGTGCAAGTGTTAAATAAAGTTATTAACACGTCAAGGTGTTCAATAAAGTTGAAATTAACTGAACGTCGTTTTACTGGTTTAGAAGACTCAGCAGAGTCTTTATACAACCAGTTTTCATTTATATTTCCTTACTCTAGGAGCTATGCGCATCCAATCTATTCTTAAATGCATTAATTGTCCTCGCCTCTACTACTTCCTGTGACAATGCAATCCAAGCATTCACTTCTCTCTGGCTAAAAAAAAAAACTAAACGTTAAAGGTGTTAAATACGTCAAAGGAAGATTTCGATGTAGATTTACTAAAAGTTTACATTGTGCAGTCGCGTTAGCGAGCTGGCTTCGCATCTGAGTGCATCTGGGTGCATTCCCCATTTGAGGCGAAGTCTTTTTTCGGCCCAGCCTTAAATGGGTACCGGTTCAGTCCGGGAAGTAAAAATGGCGAGGGAGATGAGGTGGATACCGCCCTCATATAGCCGAGCCTTTGAAATGTGAGATCGCTAACACGTCACACCCCTACGGCAGTAATGCTATGGGTTACTTTACTTTACTACATGGGGTAAGAGAGATTACCCAATAAATAGCCAGGGGTAAAGTAAGGTATACTATAACGAAGTATCTAACCAGAAACAAATAGGGTTACATGCTTAGCGGCACGAAAGGCAAGAGTGAAATATCCATAATGATAATCCAGCAAGTTTTAACAGATGAGCTGCAAACATCAGCTACCCAAAGCCGACTGCTAGCGTTAGGGCCAGCGACGAGATGGGAAGAGAATATAGTTTATGCTACTGTCATTCTAGGCATCGGTGTTTGGTGACGAGGGTTATCAATAGGCCTAGTCGCTACGTTGTCTTCCATAACTATGTCACGCGTTTCCAGCTTAGTTACTGTTGTTGTTAAAAGCTAATCGTACTGTGGGTATGGTAGTGGTGATAGGAGCGGTAGTAGTGGTTGGCAAGAGTAGTGGTAATAGTAGGGGATCGATGTAGTCAAGAAGTTAAGGCATTCGCCTCTCACAGTGACGAACGGAAACGGTGGACGATCTCTGGTTTCACGAGAGGTAAGACCAGAGTTCCTGCATCCCGTAGACCAAGAGTCTTGCCACTGATCCAAGGTAACTCGAGATAAGAGTGAGATTGATGACCAGCGCATATGCTTTCTCACTATAATCAGAATACAGCGGGCATCACATTATTAAGACAAACCCGTCTGATGTTGTCCACTATCGCTTCACAATGGGCAACAACTTAGTAGTAGTAGTAGTAGTAGTAATATCAGTAGCAGTAGTATTTTGTAGTAGTAGTAGCAGTGGCAGTAGTGGTAGTAGTGGAAGTAGAGCTAGTAGTCGTCGTAGTAGTAGTAGCAGAAGCAACAGAAGTAGTAGTAGAACTGTTAGTGGTAGTAGTGGTGATTGTAGTAGTAGTAGTAGTGGTAGTAGGGTTGGTAGTGATAGCAGTAGTGGTAGTAGTAATAATAGTAGTAGTATATTTTGTGGTTGTTCAAAGCCACTCTTACTGAGGTGAGCTAACTCCTGCCGTCGTTACTGCTGTGGCATGTTACAGTTGCTCATTTCAAATGCAAGAGCATACTTGAAAAGGCAAACTGGAGTCCTCCTGAATGTAGTGCACTACAAGGTTCCTCAGTATGCTCTCGACAGTGGAAAGCACAGTGTTAATCCCCACCTAGGCGGCTAGACTGCTGTGACACAGCCTGTTTCCAGGAACCACAACGAGAAAGGGAGGTAGGGTCTTGGCCAATATATTTCGCCTGAACATAGTCTTGGCTGCCATGCAACTGGGTAAAGTGAATCGTAGCACGCCAGGATCGTAGGTAACAAACTTCGCTGCTACAGTTCTGTCAACATGAACACTCATGCAGCCAGGCAGACATTTATCTTGCTACTCGTGCGTTCACCCTTACATCCAACGCTTCCCTCGATCCAATAATTCACGTCTGCAATGATCCATCAATTCACTCATCCATTCACTCATCCACCTAATCATCATCCAACATGACCAAAAAGTCCGAACGCAGAAGAAAATGCACGTTGCATCCACCGATCCTTTAAAAATACATTCATCCATTTATACCAAGATCCATAAATATATCCATGCACTCACACACTTAACATACACTCGGTTCACCCACCAATCCATCCAAACGTTCGTGCACTTATCCATCCATCCACTAATCCGCACACCCTTCCATAAATGTATATTTCTATCCAAGCCACCGACCCCTTAACCTATACCACTGTCCATCCCTTTATCCATTCACAGATTAATCACTCATCATACAGTACAATCTTCCGCCCACACATCTACTCATCCACCCATCTATCCATCCACTGATCCATCCAGTCCTTCATCCACCCATCTATCCATCCACTGATCCATCCAGTCCTTCATACACCCATCTATCCATCCACTGATCCTTTCAATCCTTCATCCCCGCATCTATCCATCCACACATCTATCCATCCACTGATCCATCCAGTCCTCCATCCACTGATCCATCCAGTCCTTCTTCCACACATCTATCCATCCACTGATCCATCCAGTCATCCATCCACTGATCCATCAAGTCCTTCATCCACCTATCTATCCATCCACTAATCAATCCAGTCCATCAGCCACTCATATATCCATGCACTGATCCATCAGATTCTCTTCCATTTCGCCTGATATTATTCTCACCACTTTTATGTTGAACTGTGAAACATGTCGTTGTACGAAACTATCGGGTGTGAGAAAAAGTCACAGCTCGATACAGAAACAATTATACTAGGTAGTTTGGCTGGATGGCGTCATAATTCTTAAGCCTGTGGCGGTAGATAGGCAAATAGTTTGACTGAATGACGTCATAATGTGAAATCCTTGAGCGACAAATAGACAGATTGACAGAATGACGTCATAATTTCTACGTCAGATATTAAAATCCTTTCCAGTGATCGGTCTACGTACCCGTGCAGATTTGTTGTAATTGATAAAAGCTATCTATTACGACAGATCAGAACGGGTTACGTAGACAATTCATGTTGACGTTTCAGTCTACCCAGATGTCAATGCATAGCTGACTCTGTCAGACAAAGAGGAAGGAAATCGGCATCTCGTATTTCATAACAGATTAGACCGAGTTCTGTTCTGTTTCTAAGAATCGACTTCACTACACTCCGGGCAGACTGATATGTGCTCAGTTTGAGCAAATAACCAAGAATTACAGAGGAAGAAAGGACATAGTTACATAAACTCATTTTTGCAAATGGTAAATGCCTACTTTATGAAAGTGAAGACGATCTGCAGCAATCCCTGACCGCGCTCAACTCTGTGTGTGAAAGATGCAGTATGAAAATTAACACATCCAAAACAGAAACTTTTCAGATACGCATATCGCCTGAAAGCATGACCAATATGGTAAACTGTTCCACGATTATGCAATTCAAGGTGCATGAATTAAGTACTTGGGCAATCAGTGTTTTTGTACAGGATGGTTGTTTAGATAGAGAAATTGAGATCAGGTGCCAAAAAACTAAATGCAGTTGCATACCAGCTGTCATAATTATTGAAACACCCACACATAAACATGTCCACATAAAAACTGCTGCACGACAGTATATTTATGCCAAATCTGTGTTACCAGCGCTAAACGTGAACTTTAACAAAATCTCTAGAGAGAAAGATCCCGAAATGTGAGATGAGATGCCTTCGGAAAACCATCAACGTCACTAGGAGAGACAGAATGCGCAATGAAGAGATGCGAACATTTTTGGGGCAAGACCCTGCACTGAATATATTGATGAGGAGAGAGTTAAGTTGGTCGGTCACCTAATGAAAATGCAGCCTGACCAACTATTCCTGTGCGCATATAACGCGCAACGATCAGGTTTTCACAACCGAGAACTAGATGGATAGGAAATGTTGCGGATATTCTAAATCGTTACGGGATGATGACTACTTCAGCGACACGTCTGGCCCTGGACAGAAAACTACGGCTCCCCACGTCCCCTCATGGCACAAGTTGATAATACAAGACAACATAAAACAGAGCAAGGCAGGGCATGACATGACATGGCATGGCATGACATGACATGGCATGACAGACAGGCCAATACAAGACAACGCAGAGTGTGGTTACTGACGATTCCTGTAGCTCGCTGGTTGTACACTCTCCTTCTTCATCCCCTCCAATGCCCCGTGCATCTTCTATCTTGTTTGATTTCAAAGTTAAGCAGGCCAATTGTCGATTCATCTATTGTGATGTTGTGATCCCAGAGGAGTTCATTGACATAATTCAGAATGTTACTTCTATCAGTATAAAGTGTGCCAGTACTGAGGGCTTGTGAAGCCAGGATGTCAGCACTCCGGCTGCCTGGATCTCCAGGGTATCCAAGACTGTAGATCCACACCAGCACCTGAAGGTTTGAGCCCTTCACTTGTGCCTTAGGTAGCCGTTCTTCAATCTTTCGAAGTAAGGATTGGGATTATGACACGATGACTGCCCTTGTTAAAACGTCTCAGGTTGCCATCTCACGCCTGAGGTCACTTTGTCCTTCTCCATTCTTGTGCTAGATTATATTGTCCCTTATGCCGTTCTTCAATCATCAACAACCTGACCTTTCACCACGGCAGTGAAGCACCAACCAGAAATCTCACAGCGTAGCATCTCCCATCTGGACCACTATTTAGCCGTTACCATATTTGGCCACCATTGGCTTATTTGGCACATTCCCCTATATTTCTTACGCTTTCCTGACCACTTTGTGTTTGACCGCTCCTATTCATTTTCAGTCAGCATCTGGCCCAACTGGGTCTACTATCAGAAACAGATGAGTTGACCATTTTTTCTTATATGTTGATTAGTTAGTTCAGTATTGTTGTACCTGATGAAGGCCAATTGGTCGTAACGTAGGTTTTGTTTGTGCTCTCGTCTCGGTGCGGTATCTGACCATACCCATTTTTAAATTTTGATAAATTCAACCACAATCAACTTTTACAAGTTTTTTTTCATGTTTTTTTCCCCATCATCCACCAAGAAACATATATAACACTTCAGCGTCAACGACAGTAAGGGCAATGAGTTAACTTCTATGTATTTTAATCCTCGAATGTGGTGATCTGGTACGGAACGACTGTTTTTGCGCGTGCCTGAGTGCGCATGCATGCGTGATATAATTTTTGAGTTATTTGATAAGAGGCACGAGTTTGACAAAATGCTGACGCCATTAAGGAAATCGAGGCGAGGGAGTCACAGCGGGGAGGGTGTACCGATGGAGTTGAACGTGGATAAATCTGCATAGGGGCTTAATTATATTTAGGTGTATTTTATGCGCATGGATTTGATGCAGATGTGATGAGGCGGAATGATAGATTAGACAGATTGATGGGTGGATAAAGGGATGGATGGATCAGTGGATGGATAGATGGGTGGTTGAAAGAATGGATGGATCAGTAGATGGATAGATGGGTGGGTGAGTAGATGTGTGGGCGATAGATTGGGCTGTGTGATGGGTGACTAACCTGTGAATGGATAAATGGATGGACTGCGTATAGGTGAATGAGTTGGTGGCAAGACAGAAATGAATTTGTGGAAGGGTGTGTGGATTAGTGGATGGATGGATAAATGCACAAACGTTTGGATGAATTGGTGGGTGAACCGATTTATGGATAAGTGGGCAAGTGCATGGATGTGTGTATGGATACATTTAAGGATCGTAGTACAAATAGATGAATGTATTCACGAATGAGAAGATGGATCAGTGGATACTTAGTACTTCTTCTTCTGCGGTAAGGCTTTTTGGTCATGCTGGATGATGATTAGGTGGATGAGTGAATGGAAATGGAAGAGTGGATTGATGGATCATTGAAGGCGTTGATTATTGGATCGAGGGACGCGTTGTGGGAAATGGTGAACACACAAGTAGCTGGATAAATGTCTGCCTGGCTGCATGAGTGAATAGATGGATACAAATATGAGTGGATAAACTGATGGATAGATTATTTTCACGGAAAGATTAATTAATGATATTTTATGTCCCATCAATGGGCATTGGACAGATACTTTCTCACAGAGTTTCTATATCACAATCGAAAGATAAATTAACAATATATTAAATAGATACAAATCGGAGGATAAATTGAAGGATAAAACATGCACCTACAATAAGTATATAGTTAAAAGATATTATATTTGCGAACATCTGAAAGATAAGATGATTATTTGATATGCTGTCACTCGGCATGAAACATATACCTTCTCATAGAATCTCTAAATCAGTATAGAAAGATACATGCATATATTAACGAGAAACAAATCGGATAATAAGTTGAAGGATAAAACATACACAAACGCTAAATATATGGATAAAAAATGATACAAGATAAGTGCGAACATCTGAAAGATAAGATTGCCCTGCAGAGAACGACCTAATAACTACGCAGAGATTATGACATTTGAGGTCAGAGCGATCTGAGCAGAACTCATAACTCACTGCGCTACATTTGTATTCGGCCTTATTGATTCCGTGTTTCTCAGTGTTCAATAAAGTTGTATGTTCCTGGGAACTTTTTTGTCCGTAAAATATTGAGCGACATTCAGCGTACAGTTTTGTCTCGGCTCATTCAACTTTCTCATTCCACTGTTTTCCATTATTGATTTCTTGTAGAATGCTTTTTACTTGTTCGCGCATCTCTCTCTCTCTCTCTCTCTCTCTCTCTCTCTCCCTCTCGCTCTATCCTCCTTGCTTTTTCTGTCTTCCCCTCCGCGTCCTTCTAATTTATTATTCTCTATCCCTTTACTGTTATCTTTCTATTTGTCTTTTTCTTTCTCACTTTCTGTCTTGCTCTCTCTCTCTCTATCTATCTATCTATCTATCTCGTTGCTGTCTCTCTCTCTCTCTCTCACTTTCTATTTTTGTCTCTTCTTTTCCTTCCCTTTTCTCTCTCTATTTCCCTCTGTCTTTATATTGCTCGCTCTCTTTATTTGTTTTTCTTATTGCCTCTCTTTCTCTGCCTTTCTCTTTGTTTCTCACTCTCTCTCTCTCTCTCTCTCTCTCTCTCTCTCTGTCTTTCTCGCTCTCTTTCTATTTCATTTTATTTCTCACTTTCTTCCTTTCTCTCTTTCTCCATCACTGTATCTGTCTCATTCTCTCTGCCTTCTTTTTCTAACCCTTTCTTTTTATCACTGTTCTTTCCCTTTGTCTCTTTTTATCACTCTCACGTTTTTCTTTGTCGTTCTCTCCTCTTTTTCTATTTCTTCTAATCTGTCTCCTCCTCTGTCACTTTTTCTATCTATCTGTTTTTTTTTACATTTCTTGTTATCTATGTTGCTGTATCTGTGTCTTTCGTTATCTCATTAACTTCCCTCTCTCTCCCTCTCTCTTTCGCTCGATGACTTACTAGTACCCGCAATCTCACTCTTTTATATTCTCTCTCTCTTTCCCTCTCACTGACATTCTCTTTATTACTCTGTCTCAATATTTCTTTGTTACTCTCTCTCTCTCTCTATCTCTCTCTCTCTTTCTTTCTCAATATATCTCATTCTCTGTGCGTTCCTCCTTCTCTCTGTGCGTTCCTCTTTTTCTCTGTATGCGTTCCTCTTTTTCTCTCTGTGTGTTCCTCTTTTTCTCTCTGTGTGTTCCTCTTTTTCTCTCTGTGTGTTCCTCTTTTTCTATCTGTGTGTTCCTCTTTTTCTCTCTGTGTGTTCCTCTTTTTCTCTCTGTGTGTTCCTCTTTTTCTGTTTGTGTGTTTCTTTTCTTCCCTCTGTGTAAATTGTCTTTCTGTGTCCCTCTCCATCCCTCAAATTTCCTTTATGTATCTTTTACTCCCTTTCTTTCTGTCCCCTTATCCTACTTATTCCTTCTGTCTTTCTCGTTTGCCGTTTCCTCTTCCCCTCTCTCTCATCTCTCTTATTTACCGTATCCCTCACTGGCTCAATCTGACCTACTCCCTCACTCTCTCCCTCTCTCTATCTGTTTACCTTCAATATCCCTATATCTCATTCCTTCATTTACTCAATCCTATTTCGTCACTCTTCTTTTCTTTATCTCCCTTTCTCTCTATTATTGCCCTCGTATTCACGGTCGTTTTCTCTTCTCACTACCCTTATATCTACTGCTTCCTTTCTTCTCCCTCCCTCTCTCTATCCCTGCCTCTATTACCCTTCCTGTCATTGCACTGTTTCTCTCTTAATACTCGTTCTATCTCTCTCGCTCTCCCGTTCACTCTTCTATTGCCCTCGCTTTGACAGTCGTTCAGTCTTCCCCTCTCTCTCCACTTTTCCATATCTATTGTTTCCATCTCTCTCTTACTCTCTTTCTCTCTCTCTATCCATGCCTCCATTTCCGTTCCTCCCTTTCCACCGTTTCACTTTCCACTTCTCTCGCTATCCCTCTCTCACTCCTCCTTTCATTCTTTCCTCAGTGCCCCTCTTCACTGTATTTCCCTCTCTGCCTCATCCCTCTTTCAAACTCTTTCTCTGTCGTTCCCTCCACCACCGCCACATCCACCTCCCACCCACCGTGTGTATGCTAACGATCCCCCTTTTGTTTCTCATCGCTCCCTCTGCACGAACAATTAAGCACATCTGCATTTATTAAACGCGCCTGATTACACTCTTCCTCGGCAGCGAAGGTTGTTACGTGGGGCTGCTGCACCGTAGTGCGAAGAATAAAGCTTAGAGCTCCACGGAGTTCCATGAATAGTATTTGTACCAGTGCAAAAAAAGGCAATATTGTTTTTAAAACTCCGTGTATTTTTTTAAACGTGTATTTACAGAAATACGTGTTTTATTATTTTTTTTATTTGAGGACTAACAGTAAAGTAACCCATAGCATTACTGCCGTAGGGGTGTCAGGTGTTAGCGATCTCACATTTCAAGGGCTCGGCTATATGAGGGCGATAGCTATCTCCCCTCCCTCGCCGCTTTTACTTCCTGAACTGGTACCCATTTAAGGCTGGGTATACCCGGGAGCCGTTGAGGTCTGAAAAAACATTTCTGCCTCAACTGGGGAATGAACCCAGGACTACTCGCTAACCACTGCCCTACGCGGCTTCTTTGAGGACTACGTGGGTGTATATTTATGTTTGTATTTCTTCTGTGAATATGTGTTTTGGCGTTATTTTTAAATATTTTATGTTTTGGGATTTGGTGGAAACCTAAAATATAAGAGATTTTGGGGAGCAGAAAGTTATTTTGTTCTGTAGACAAAACTGGCGCACGACTCTACACCTCCCCGCGACGTCTAACAACACAAGTGGATAGAAGATGATGATGATGAGGATATCTGTTTTACGGCTCTGAAACCTGGAGATTAAGGAAACAGCATTTCGAAGCTGGAGGTCTTCCACACGCGCAACCAGGGGCGAATTCTGTCCATAAGATGGCATAACTACATCCAAGAAGGGAAAGTCTCTGCTTAAACATGTCTCCACCCAAACTCAGAAACACTGGACCGCCTACGAGATTCTTTGTTCGGCCATGTTGTTCGGCTGGACCAGGACACCCCAGACCGTCACCGAGTTTCTTTGTTCGGCCATGTTGTACGGCTGGACCAGGACACCCCAGACCGTCGCCGAGTTTCTTTGTTCGGCCATGTTGTACAGCTGGACCAGGACACCCCGGCCTACAAGAAACTCTTCAGGCCATTCCCTAGCGCCAAAAGTCGTCCCCCGGCAAGATGGTTGCGCAGAAGAGACCGTCCCTGTACAATATGGCACCAACAGATAGCAGCCTCCAGCATCTCTCTGGGCGAATTCGGGGCCATGTGACAGCAGTGGGTCATGGGTGGGGCCGACCGACGCAACGGAAGCAACAATATATTTTTCTTTGCTAGGGGTCGTGTGGATAATATCCAGATTCCTCCCAGATTATTCTGGTACCCAATTTCTGAAAACCCGTGAGCCGTTTTGAGGTCGGGGAAGATCCTGTACTAACTTGGGACCGAACCCCGATTGTTCAGCTAGGAAGCCAGTGCATTAACCACGCCGCTACCTCGGTTCTCCATATCATAATAAATGGAGTAAATACTGTAATGAATCAAAAATTTCTCATGAGACACTTCAATTATATAATCTGGGAACTGACGTAATCGTTGCACTGTCTCCCCTTGCTTTCTTATTTAATAAACAGTTGTTAGATGCCAATGGCCGGAAATTCAATCGATTCCTTGGTATAAAGACACGTGTGGCAAATTCGTGGTGACTTAATACAGGTTTATAAGATGATCATAGGAATGGATAAATTCGACTATAACAAGTTTTTTTTTAAAATACAGCCACCCACAATAACAAGAGGGCATAGCTACAAGTTGACTTAAGAGACGTCCAGATTAGATATTAGGAAATATGTTTTTAGTCAGAGAGTGGTGAATGCTTGGAATGCATTGTCAGAAGAGGTAGTGGAGGCAGGGACAGTTAATGCATTTAAGAATAAATTGGATGCGCATAGCTTTAGAGCAAAGTGAGGTAAATGAAACTGGCTGTATACAGACTCTGCCGGGTCTTCTAAACCAGTATAAAGACGTTAAGTTAAGTTAAGTTAAGATAAGTTAAGTTAAATGTCACAACATCACGCACGAAGTATACTCACAGTCGGCGTGCATGACCACAGCGGACTTTGTGATTGTGACTGAACAAAAGAAATATAAAGAAATTAAGTTTTTCATTGAACGCTTTTGAATGACCTGTCCATATCCTGTTTAAATTTGACTGATTAACAGGTAGCACTAGTAGAGGCAGTGTCCACCATTTCAGCTCTTCTGATTATGGGGAAGTTGGTTAAAATTGGAGAAGTAGAAGTCCATGGAACCGATCAAAGCTGATGTTGAGTTGAAGAATAGCTGGTACCAAAAAATAGTTGTTGGAATTGTTCAGACACGGCGCTGGAGCGTAAACAAGAGAAAATCCACGTTACAACCAACATGCCTTCTCCAGGGACAACAGACAATAGATATATCTTCTTCTTCGAACGCTGTCAGATGTCGATTTGAATGTGTTCAAACAAAGCAACATTATCTTGATGATGTCAACACTGCCATAGAGCTTGTCTAGAGTTGCCACTGGTGATGGCCACATGTGCTTTCTCTGGTCGTCGTATGTCGGACAATTTTGCAGCAGATGTTCAGTGGTCATTTTCCCTGTACCACAGGTGCATTCGTCAGTAGCACTTATCTTCAGTTTATTGAATATATGGTAGCTCAGTCTGATGTGGCCTGTGCGGAGTCTGAAGACCACCACCTGCTCTCTTGTGTTCAACTGATAATAAGCATCATTTCTTGTGTAGCCAGTATGCTCTCATTCCCATTTGGCCATGTATCTGGCCCTAATAAACCTTTTGGAATCTTCGTAAGTCACACTTGAATCTGGTCAATACATATAAAACTAGCAGATCACGGATAAAGATACGAACACATCGAATGCGAAGGGAACTAATAAAACAGATAAACAATTAGAATAATCAAATGCCATTGTGCTGATCGTGCGGAACGGAAGTGAAAAAACGAAAGTGAAAAAACGGAAGTGAATACAAAATGGCCAAGAAATTATAGACGGTGCGAGGAGGCAAGAAAACCCGATAACGACCAGAGAGGAAATGACTACGTGGAGCTAAGAGAAGAAATCGATAAATAATGGTTGTTTCTTAAGGCATCGTTGTTGTTGTAGTCCTAGCGGGATATCAGAACTACACCTGTACATGATTTTGTTGTAGTCCTAGCGGGATATCAGAACTACACCTGTACATGTTTTTGTTGTAGTCCTAGCGGGATATCAGAACTACACCTGTACATGATTTTGTTGTAGTCCTAGCGGGATATCAGAACTACACCTGTACATGTTTTTGTTGTAGTCCTAGCGGGATATCAGAACTACACATGTACATGTTTTTGTTGTGGTCCCAACGGGATATCAGAACTACACATGTACATGTTTTTTGTTGTGGTCCCAACAGGATATCAGAACTACACATGTACATGTTTTTGTTGTAGTCCTAGCGGGATATCAGAACTACACCTGTACATGATTTTGTTGTAGTCCTAGCGGGATATCAGAACTACACCTGTACATGTTTTTGTTGTAGTCCTAGCGGGATATCAGAACTACACATGTACATGTTTTTGTAACAATTCATTTTTTATCACAGTACCTCTGCAGCCTTGCTTTATTTTTTTTTTGGTAATGTATATATGCTTTATTATTTAATCTAAGAATCTTACATCTACCAGATAGCGACAAAAGCACCTTCACAGCAGCGACATCCGAAGAATGTCATAAGTCAAGGGCATCCATCATCATCAGTCCTATAACCTAGAAGGTCGTTGAGATACCGTTACCTCAGTTTGTGGTACCAACCACTCGCTATACAACAACAGTGTGTTTTGGGCAGCTACGCACCTGACAGAGCCCATTTCTCTCCAGTTTCATTATAGTTGTGTCTAAATTTCATACAACAAACTTGGTCCTGTCTTCAGCTAGGGCGAAGGGCACCAATCTCGTGAAGTTCAGCCGTGTGAACTAGACTGTGAAATATGACACTTGTTTAAGCGAAGTGCTATTCATATAGCCGATGTCCATTCCAGGATTATCGGACGCAAGAATACACACAAAACGGATGAATTAACCAGTCCAAATGGAAAACAACACGTTTCCATGAACACAAGTGAAAGTCGTCGACTAGTGTGAATTCCCGGCAAACCCATTGTCTGGCGGCATCTATAATGAACTAAAACAGAAGAGCAATGTAGACCCGCAGCCAGTTATGGCGCCATCTGTGCTGCTCATTTCGAGGGCATTCAGTAGCATATAAATCATTCAAACCACCGATTGGCTGTCCACATCGCTAGAAGGACAGACGAGAGCTGGAGTTGCAGAACTACTCTATTGTATCCTCGGGGAAAGAAGAGACTCCGCGGTCGGCCACCCACCAGACGGCAAGACTCGATAGAGAGGAACAACAACATGCGTGAACCTATATCGAATAAACTGCTCCTCCACTGGGGAACTCGTACCCGCGACAGCAATGAGTTTTTGTTTTTTTTAATGGGTTTTTTTTCGTTCACCTTATTTCTCTAATCCCCAAGTCGGTCTGAGTTGCACTGTGGTTTTTATTTTGCGCCTGTCGGCCCAGTGCATCCGACTTCAGCATTCATTTTATGTAAGGGTCTGCTTACCCTGGGGTAACAGCCGGTGCTGTGATGGGGTTTGAACCCAGCACCTAACAAACGAAATGCTGATGGGGCTGGACCAAACAGCGAAGAGGAAACTGCTTTCAGTCCTGAACCAAAGCTGGAAAAGGGGTATTGTACCCCAGGCATGGAAAGACGCAGTACTTGTACCAGTACCAAGGAAAGGAAAAGACAAAACAGATCCAAATGATACAGGGCTATCAGCCTACTGAGCTGTGTCGGCAAACTGATGGAACGTATGATAAACACCAGACTGATGTGGCATCTGGAAGAAAAACGAATACTAATTCCACATGAAGCCGGCTTTAGACAGCGCAGATCCACTGAGGACCAGGTCATCCTCATAGCCCAGGAAATAGAAGATGCCTACCAGGCACAGAAACACACAGTAGCGGTTTGGGTGGACCTGGAAAAGGCATTTGACAAAGTCTGGAAAGACGGACTGGTGATGGTGATGGTGATCCTGCAGTTTTGGCAGCCCAGGGTCTCCGTATTCAGCGACCAGGCTTGCGCCTGAGAGGCTACTCACAGGGTGCCACGCGCATGGTCTACAAAGACCGAGACGCCTATGAGGAATAATATATATGCCCTGACGCGCAAATTGACCATTTGTCACAACTTCCCGCTTGTATCCATAGTGTTATTATCTGCTAAACCTTGTTCTAATGGTCAATATTATCTTCCATTGTCATCTCCTTTAATTCTATCAGTTCTCTAACAGTCGTTGTAACCACAATACACGCTTAAAACGTAAATAATCTTAAACGTATGCTTTATGCATTTACACATTTCATTTTTTTTTGGGGGTGATATATTTCAACTTGGCAGTGTATGTCTGGTTTTTATAAATTTATTTTTCGCTCATTTCCATCAATGTTTCTATAGCCAAGAAGACCTCTCTCAGTCCTCTTATGAAAACCTCACGCACCGTCCCCTTCACACGCCCCCTAAGAAATGTATCAGCACCTTCCAGGCATTTTGCTGAGTTTCTTGACCTTTTCTGGCATTTCGTTGTTGATCAGCTGACCAGTATTGTGTTCATTGGTCGCTCTCTATTTCTTCTTCTTTTTCTTCTTCTTCCTCTTCTGCTTCTTCTTCCTCTTCATTTTCTTTTTTGTTCTTTTTCTTCTTCTTCTTCTTTTTCTTCTTCTTCTTCTTCTTCTTCTTCTTCTTCTTCTTCTTCTTCTTCTTCTTCCCATTTCTCTTCCTCTTCATCCTCTTTCTACTTCTTCGTTTTACTCGTTCTCTTCCTCCGTGTACTTCTTATTCATCCTCTTTCTCTTCTTCTTCTTCTTCTTCCTTTTTCTCTTCCTCTTCTTCTTCCATTTTCTTTTCTTCTTCCTCTTCTTCTTCTTCTTCCTCTCTCTTATTTTCTTGTTCTACCTCTTTCTCCTCCTCTTCTTCTCTCTCTTTTTCTTCCTTCTTCTTCTGATTTTCTTCATCTTCATTTTCCTCTTTCTTTTCTTCTTCCTCTTTCTCTTTCTCTTCATCTTCCTTGTTCTTCTTTTTCCTTTTTCTCTTTCTCTTCCTCTTCGTTTTCCTCTTTACCTTCCTCTTATTTTTCCTGTTTTTCTTTCTCTTCCTCCTCCTTTCTTCTTTCCTTTTTCTTGTATATGTTTTCTTTCGTCCATCTTCCATCTTTCATCTTGCTTCTTCTTCTTTTTCTTCTTCTACTTCTTCTTCTTCTTCTTCTGCTACTTCTTTCTTTCAGATCTCGTACTGAAAATGACATTTGTTACGCTGTGCCGTAGTTTATAGCGAGGCTGCGATATATTCCCATTTGGCACAACACATATGGTTTCAGCGCACATTTTATTTGGACTGAGTGAACCTTTCCTCTGCGATCCATGTTACCTTAGCCATATTACATGGACGCAGCCTGTTTCCAGGACCGTCAAATGGAGACGAAAATAAGTCTTGGTCAGGGCTTGCTCGCTGATCTTGACGCAAGAAAACATCTATGAGACGCAGCTGGCTGGCAGGTCGCTCACTGATGTGTCTATGGTCTCAAGCATTTCTTCCATCGACTAGGCACATCTCAGAAACTTGTCTACTGTCATCAACATCGCAATCAGCATCATGTGCCATGCAGTTTAGTATGATGAAACTTGCATTTCAATTTATTGGCTACCACGATACCTTTGTACCTGTATCACCGGGCCAATGTGGCAGAAGTAGCACGTGGCCGCAACCAGTGTCCTTCCAAGACAAACAATAAAGAAGTCCATAGAGCCTTGAGTTGATTGCTGCATTTATTAGAGAAACTGAAGTCGGTCTGAAGACGGAATGAGCAGAAGAAGAAGAAAAAGAAGAAGAAGGAATAAATTAAGATTAAGATAAAGTAAATAAATAATTGCTCGTTTTTTTTCTCCTAAGATTGTGTCGTCTAAACGCAGATATCGTCTTGTATTTGTTCTGGTACGGTCACTAAGAAATTTCTGGTCTGTGTTTGTATGGGATTTGACTGCAAGACCAACAGCTGATTGACAACCAGGAATACGTCCCTTGGACTACTGATAATCCTGCTATTCAAACATGCAGGTGTATGCCTGCTGCCAGGTAGTCGACGGCTATCCATAGTAGGATCTTGTTGTGATTGACCTTCTTTTCGCTTACTACACCTGAGGGAAGGTTGATGCCATATTGGATAGGGATTTCAATATTAAAAACTTCTATTTAACCAGACATTGCGGCTGAAATCCAACACAGATGTAATAAAGCAAGTCAAATCATTAGGCAAATATCCCCGACCTTACTATATAATCACATGAAAAATGGGTACAAAAATGGTTACAAAAAAGAACGCCGCTATACAACGTAATATCCGGACCCACATTGTGCAATCAGTGCCAGATTTGGACGTTGACAAACAAAGATAAAATAAACAGTGCAAGAATAGAGATGAAATGCCTGCGCAGAATGCTTGGAGTAACAAGAATGGATAGAATCAGAAACGAAGATATTAGGAGAGAAGTAGATACAGCACTAGTGACAGACTTCATCAAGAGACAGCAAACCAAATGGTTCGGACACGTGACACGTCAAAAAGCCAGATAGTATCCCTCAGAAAGCAACGCTATACATATTATATTGATACATAGCCAAAGGCCGACCACGTAAAAGTACGTAAGCAGAAATAACAGAAGCAGTAAAGCTCCCCGACTACGAAGCACATACTAGGGTCCAGTCAAGAAACCTCTTCATAACCTGACGCTGAAAACCATACGCAAGACATAAGCGAAAAGAAAAAAAAAACAAAGAAAGATTACCGCTGTCCGTTCGCGTGGACTTCTATTTCTCCTATTTTAACCAACTTCCTTGCACTCTAGAGAGCTGAAATTGCGTACACAGCCTCTACTAGTACGACCTGTCAAGCTATCAAGTTTTGACAGATCCTCGAGTGACCTGTTCTTAAATAACCTACTTCTCAAATTTAAAATGAAGAGTTAGGCAACACTGTGGAAAGGTAAGACGCGTCCATGGGTTGGAATATCATGAACTATTAAGCTAATAATTACAGATGACGCACGAGAAAAAGCTCATCTACTCCCGAAAAAAGAAATCTTTGATTAATATCTTGCTCTTCCCAATTTTCAGCTTCCAATTGTACGTTTCCGTGCACGGGATGCTCAGAGTTTATCATCACTCTCCGATAGGACTAGGCATTCATTCGCATCTTCCTTGAGACCAATTGGTCATTTGTAGCTTGCTGATTTCGAACACTCACTCTTCGTTTCTTAAGAGACGATGGTCTTACCTGTCCACACTAACGACCCTCACACTTCACTTCATTATGTATAAAACCAATCGCATATTCATATGAGGTCATTTGATGACGAATTATGTTCGTGTCACGTTACTCCTCCGGTAAAGTGAATTCGTCAGAACTCTGTGGACTGTCAGGGCAATGTTTAGAGCTGTGATACGAGCAGTCTAATTCACGTGACACAAGAGCACAAATTTCAAGAACTGTCTTCCAGGTTTAGTGTTGCATGAAATAGGTAATTGCATGATCCACCCTCATGGCATAGGATTGCTATCAGTTGGTTCTCGGCTCACAATACGAGCGAACTATTTGGTGTTTTGCCTTTCTGAAGTTGTTTTTGAGTAGTAAGAATTGCTTTCGCACGCATGCACGCTCCGTGACTGCATATTACATCGAGTTTAGAAAGCATTTGCAGCAAAAGTGATCGCGTGTTTATTCAGATTCCCACAACAATGAATTGTTTTTAAAACATGATTGTAAACATGCAACCGTTGGTTGGCGCTAGTTAAAGCTATTTGATGTGATCGTAAGGGTTATGTTTAACGTCGACAACCATCATCTCTGTCAGTTAATGGAGAAGAATTAAAGGTTTGTCTCGGATCTGATGCTGTCATTATTAGAAATTTCATGGTATGAAGTCTTAGCTTCCGTGAGGTGCGAAGAAGAGAAAGAAGAAGAGAAAGAAGCAGATGCAGATAAAGGAGATGAAGATGAACAATGAAATGAAAAAAGGAAATGAAGATGGAGATAGAGAAGAAGGACATTCAGATGAACAAGAAGTAAATTAAGAGGAAGAAAATTACGAGAAATAGTAACAAGACAAATAAGAGAAATAGTAACAAGAAAAATAAGAGATAGAAGAATAAGAAGGAAACAAATAAGAGGAAATTGAAGAACATGAGGAGAAAGAATATGAGTACCGGAGGAACGAGAAGAGGAAGAAGAAAAAAAAGGATAAGAAGAATAAAATAAAAAGAAAAGTAGTAGGAGGGAGAGGAAGAAGATGAGGAAGGAAAAGGAAAAGAAACAAAGGAGAAAGAAGGAAAAAAGAGAATGACGAGAAATAGAGGAGAAAAAAGCTGAAGAAATGAAATAACACAAGGAACAAGACGAACAAAAAAAGAGGAATGAATCGAGGAAGAAGAGGATACCATTTATCGATTATGTCTCACGACAGAAATGACGTCTTCCTGTCATGAACCATCAGTTCCAGCTTCCCCCCCCCCCCTTCCTCCCCCCAAAACATCCCATGTCTTTCTTCTTGTTTTCAGGTTCGTCCAACTTCCCTTCTCCATGAGTGTTTATGTCTGCCCCTACTTCTCTTGCCATGTGGACTCCAGAACAGTGACTGCCTTGTAATGCTATCAACTGTTTTCCGTAATGCTGTGGTCCTAACCATCGCAAAAGCCTTCTCTATACGTCTAGTCCCACTGCAATCTGTCCGGTTCTTTCCTGCAGTTCTTTCTTCTTCTTTCTTTGCGTTCAGGATCTTATGGTCATGCTATATCTGCAGGCCAGTCGTCATGATGAAGTCTGTAGTCTTCACCAGGTCAGAGCGGCTGCCCCACAGCTTTTTGTCTCAGCTTTGCACCCTCTGGCCAGGTCTGGCATCTCATTTCCCTATAGATTGGGCATTCCTGTAGAATATGCTCAGGGTTCTGACATCCTGTTCCACATGGGCACTCACTTTGTTTCACCGCGTTCATTCCTTCTATTCAGCAGAAGCGTCCTATGATGTACTAATCAAAATAGTTGCACCCCCCCCCCCCAAGCGAATGATGTGCGGGGGCAGTCAAAAAGAAACCAGGTTTTTAAAACCATACAGCAACATAGTGTGACAGCGAATTGTGACACTGCGTGTATGTGTGCCGAATCACCGCCGCGACCTTTAGTCTTCGATGCACATACATCCGGTGAGGTGAATTCCCGTGTAGTGTAGTATTCTAAGTATTATTTTATACTGCTGCTAGCGACTGTTAGTAGTTAACGTTTTACGGAAATCATCTAACCCGATTACGTGACAGTCTCTGTTCTGGAATTCCCAGGGTAGGAACAGTTAGAAACGATCAAAATACATCTAGGGAAATGCGCTCTAGACAAACATGATTGGTTCGTTGATTGATCTGCTGTACGAAGACCTTTTCGTAGTAACCAAGACCTTTATATTTAATATCAATAATTTACCCCGCCAAGCTGGCCCGTCATTGCATATATGAAACTCAACTCTAGATATTGGACGGTTGTTCGAGCAGACTGGAAACCTGGTTTAGCCACGTCACCCAAGAAAGAATCGGGGATATGATGTCATTATAAACTGCCTCAAAAGGGCAGCTCGCTTAACGGAATCGCCTTTAGCTATCAGCAATAAATCTAGGGTTGTCTGTGCCACTCGTAATCCCGAAGACTTTGTTGGCCGATCTATTCGGATTTTACATACGTCACTTGCGTCAGAAGAAATAAATGATGTCATTTGTCACGTATTCAGCAGAACATCGAATTCTGACATTCCTTTTCCAGGAAGGGAAGAAATAAAGTACGAAAGCACTTGGCGCAAAAGGAGAATTTATCCCTACTTTCTTCTTCCTATATATATATATATATGGAGATCTATATTCATCCTTTCTTTGCTGTAGATCTGTGTTCATCCTTTCTTTGTTGGCGATCTGTGTTCATTCTTTCTTTGTTGGAGATCTGTGTTCATTCTTTCTTTGTTGGAGATCTGTGTTCATCCTTTCTTTGTTGTAGATCTGTGTCCATCCGTTCTTTGTTGGAGATATGTGTACATCCGTTCTTTGTTGGAGATCTGTGTTCATCCTTTCTTTGTTGGAGATCTGTGTTCATCCTTTCTTTGTTGGAGATCTGTGTCCATCCTTTCTTTGTTGGAGATCTGTGTCCATCCTTTCTTTGTTGGAGATATGTGTCCATCTTTTCTTTGTTGGAGATCTGTGTTCACCCTTTCTTTGTTGTAGATCTGTGTCCATCCTTTTTTTGTTGGAGATCTGTGTCCATCTTTTCTTTGTTATAGATCTGTATTCATCCTTTCTTTGTTGTAGATCTGTGTTCATCCTTTCCTTGTTGTAGATCTGTGTTCATCCTTTCTTTGTTGGAAATCTATGTAAATCCTTTCTTTGTTGACCAGACCAATTTCCCGGAAAACGAGCGAGGACACGAGTTTAATTCTTGATCAGTACGTTTTACCTTTCAATGACGTCACTATTCTCATGCAAAATTCTTCTTCCTATTCCCATTCTTCTTTCATCTTCTTATTCTTCTTTTTCTTCTGCGTAATCTTCGTCTTCCTCTTCATCTTCTTCTTCTTCTCTGCTGTTCGTCCTGAACAGAACGATGTGACATTGTGTCGTTTTTTAAAACGAGGCTGTGAGATCTCCTGCCTTTTTGGGTACCCGGTTTGACTGCCCATGATGATTCCTATAACCGTAACTTGTTTCCTGTGCGGTCGCATGGATTAGAAGTATTTCCTTAGTCAACTCTGGTTCTCTGACCTTGACGCAAACAGCCGGAAATGACTCGATGTCTACTGTCAGTTCATTCGCAGTTCTGTATCACCGATCCCAAAACTATTATTCAACCTTGCATGTAAATCAACCATTTTCAGTATTATATGTTACTTCCATTACTTTTATGGAGTGTTACTGCTGTCTCTAGAAGAGAATACAGCAGACAACTAAACATAGTTTTCATAAATCAGGAGAAGGTTTTCGTTAGAGTGGACTGAAACAAACTCTGGTTTGTACTAGATGACTCTGGAGTACAAAGGCAATTATTAGATAATGTGAGAGCCCTGCACCAAACGTGCCAAGCCATGGTTAGAACATCTGACGGCGCTACAGACGCATTTCCTACAACCACGGGCGTCCGACAGGGCTGTGGTTTATCACCCCAACTAGTCATTACATAAATTGATAAAATAACATCAGTAGTAGACCACGAACACAACAGCGCTACAGAAAGTAAAGACCACAAGTCACTGAGGGAGTTACTTTTCGCAGACGACCAATGGCTAATGTGCGAAGGTGAAATTTACTTACAAGATCAGACGCATATACATAATAAAACTTGTGCGAGATACAGCATGGAGATTAGCACATCACGGACAGAAACCATGGGAACCAGCAGATCGCCAGGTACATACATGTCAACAACATGCTCACACATACATGTCAACAACATGCTCACACATACATGTCAACAACATGCTCACACATACATGTCAACAATAATATACTCACACATACATGTCACCAATAATATACTCACACATACATGTCAACAACAATATACTCACACATACATGTCAACAATAATATACTCACACATACATGTCAACAACAATATACTCACACATACATGTCAACAACAATATACTCACACATACATGTCAACAACAATATACTCACACATACATGTCAACAACAATATACTCACACATACATGTCAACAACAATATACTCACACATACATGTCAACAACAATATACTCACACATACATGTCAACAACAATATACTCACACATACATGTCAACAATAATATACTCACACATACATGTCAACAACATGCTCACACATACATGTCAACAACAATATACTCACACATACATGTCAACAACAATATACTCACACATACATGTCAACAATAATATACTCACACATACATGTCAACAACATGCTCACACATACATGTCAACAACAATATACTCACACATACATGTCAACAACAATATACTCACACATACATGTCAACAACAATATACTCACACATACATGTCAACAACAACATGCTCACACATACATGTCAACAACATACTCACACATACATGTCAACAACATACTCACACATACATGTCAACAACAACATACTCACACATACATGTCAACAACATACTCACACATACATGTCAACAACAATATACTCACACATACATGTCAACAACAATATACTCACACATACATGTCAACAACAATATACTCACACATACATGTCAACAACAATATACTCACACATACATGTCAACAACAATATACTCACACATACATGTCAACAACAATATACTCACACATACATGTCAACAACAATATACTCACACATACATGTCAACAACAATATACTCACACATACATGTCAACAACAATATACTCACACATACATGTCAACAACAATATACTCACACATACATGTCAACAACAATATACTCACACATACATGTCAACAATAATATACTCACACATACATGTCAACAACATGCTCACACATACATGTCAACAACAATATACTCACACATACATGTCAACAACAATATACTCACACATACATGTCAACAATAATATACTCACACATACATGTCAACAACATGCTCACACATACATGTCAACAACAATATACTCACACATACATGTCAACAACAATATACTCACACATACATGTCAACAACAATATACTCACACATACATGTCAACAACAACATGCTCACACATACATGTCAACAACATACTCACACATACATGTCAACAACATACTCACACATACATGTCAACAACAACATACTCACACATACATGTCAACAACATACTCACACATACATGTCAACAACAATATACTCACACATACATGTCAACAACAATATACTCACACATACATGTCAACAACAATATACTCACACATACATGTCAACAACAATATACTCACACATACATGTCAACAACAATATACTCACACATACATGTCAACAACAATATACTCACACATACATGTCAACAACAATATACTCACACATACATGTCAACAACAATATACTCACACATACATGTCAACAACAATATACTCACACATACATGTCAACAACAATATACTCACACATACATGTCAACAACATGCTCACACATACATGTCAACAACAACATACTCACACATACATGTCAACAACAATATACTCACACATACATGTCAACAACAATATACTCACACATACATGTCAACAACAATATACTCACACATACATGTCAACAACAATATACTCACACATACATGTCAACAACAATATACTCACACATACATGTCAACAACAACATACTCACACATACATGTCAACAACAATATACTCACACATACATGTCAACAACAATATACTCACACATACATGTCAACAACAATATACTCACACATACATGTCAACAACAATATACTCACACATACATGTCAACAACAATATACTCACACATACATGTCAACAACAATATACTCACACATACATGTCAACAACAATATACTCACACATATATGTCAGCAACATGCTCACACATATATGTCAGCAACATGCTCACACATATATGTCAACAAAAACATGCTCACATATACATATCAACAACAACTTGTCAACAACAACATGCTCACACATACAACTCAACAACAATATGCTTACATATACATATCAACAACAACATGTCAACAACAACATGCTCACACATACAACTCAACAACAATATGCTCACATTTACATATCAACAACAACATGTCAACAATAACATGCTCATACATACATGTCAACGACAACATGCTCACACATACATGTCAACAACAACATGTCAACAAAAACATGCTCATACATACATGTCAACGACAACATGCTCACACATACATGTCAACAACAACATGTCAACAAAAACATGCTCATACATACATGTCAACGACAACATGCTCACACATACATGTCAACAACATCATGCTCACATATACATATCAACAACAACATGTCAACAACAACATGCTAAAGCATTCAGATCAACAACAACATGCTCACACATTCATGTCAACAACAACATGTCAACAACAACATGCCAACAGCAACATGCTCACACATACATATAAAAAACAACATACTCACACATACATATCAGCAACAACATGTCAATAACAACATGTCAATAAGAACATGCTCACACATGTATATCAACAACATGTCAACAACAACATGCTCACACATACATGTCAACAACAACACGCTCACACACACACATGTCAACAACAACATGCTCACACATGCATATCAACAACAACATGCTTACACATACATGTCAACAACAACACGCTCACACACACACACATGTCAACAACAACATGCTCACACACACATGTCAACAACAACATGTCAATAACAACATGCTCATACATGCATATCAACAACATGTCAACAACAACATGCTCACACATACATGTCAACAACAACACGTTAACACACACATGTCAACAACAACATGCTCACACACACATGTCAACCACCACATTCTCAAACAGGTGCATGAGTTCAAATACCTGGAATGCATTTTCACTGAAAACGGACGATTAGGCAGAGAAATCGAAGCCAAGTGTCAACAGACAAGTGCAGTGATATATCAACTGCAACTACTACTCAAACGCCTGAGCATCAGTAGAGAAACAAAACGAAAACTGATAACACTATTTTCTGACCATCTCTGTGTTATCAGTGCCAAGCATGGTCTCTGTCATGGCACAGGAAAAGAAATTTACAACCTGTGAAATGAGATTCCTGTACGAGTGAGCTGCAACGGTCAGTGACCCATTGCTAGCTGCTAGCGTCGGGCCAGAGAACCAGAGCTGTCAAGAACCTTCTACACCTCCACACGGTGATCCCGGATAACAGGCTGTATGGGGGCATACTGGCTAAATAGTAGGGATCGAATGTATGTATGGGTACGTTTGTGTATCTGTTAAAGTGAACCTAGTTGCCAGTATATGGATGCTTGTGTATCTGGATGTAGTGTGGACATACTGGCCAGTATATGGATGCTTGTGTATCTGTATGTAGTGTGGACATACTGGCCAGCATATGAATGCTTGTGTATCTGTATGTAGTGTGGACATACTGGCCAGCATATGGATGCTTGTGTATCTGTATGTAGTGTGGACATACTGGCCAGTATATGGATGCTTGTGTATCTGTATGTAGTGTGGACATACTGGCCAGTATATGGATGCGTGTGTATCTGTATGTAGTGTGGACATACTGGCCAGTATATGGATGCTTGTGTATCTGTATGTAGTGTGGACATACTGGCCAGTATATGGATGCTTGTGTATCTGCATGTAGTGTGGACATACTGGCCAGCACATGGATGCTTGTGTATCTGTATGCACTGTGGACATATTGGCCAGTATATGGATGCTTGTGTATATGTTTGTATTGCAATCCACTATGACAGATTTGCAGTAGAGTAGTTTTTGTATTGCTCCTGGTGTCCTATACTGTTCATTCGCCTATCGAAGAGATGAACTGAAACAGCGTGGGTTCGAGCCTCGCCGGTTTCAAGCCACTCCTGGTCTCAAAGAGGTGAAATAAAGTGCCTGCATCCTGATTTACTTCCAGTCTTCTTGGCTTAATTCTTGCCATTAATCCAAGCTAGCTCGGGACTAGAGAGTGAGGTTGATGACCAGCGCAGCTGCTTGCTCACTGTAATCCAAATACAGCACAAGTTACATCATCAAGACGAAACTGTCTGAGGATGTCACCATCATCGCTTGCGGTGTGCCACATACTTATTATTCTATTCAGTGCGCCACTACCACGACCAGATATCTGCACAGACTATCACAAAATTGAGTAATGACAAGCTGCAGTAATTGTTGTCTGCCTCCTTGTAACGCCTTTAATTTAGATCCACAGACTACTTCGGACAAAGCGCTCGGCCATTTATCTACATCACTCGCGTAAGCATTATAAGAAATAGTGTCACTTACCACGCAATCTTCAAACTGCCTTAAAAGGGCATTTCGATTAACAACATCGCCAACAGTTGCGCCAAACGATCTGTAAGTGTGGCAGCAATAATCGGTTGTTTATACCACAGGTTAATATGTTAGCTCAAAGTTTCCAAAACATTCAAAAATTGAGTTTGCTGTTGAACTAAAAACCCAAAGACGGTAACCTCGTATACATGAACATGTCAGTAGTGGCACTTGCACAAAAATTAGAGACGACATCACTACGAGAGTTGCTCAACAACTCTTTAACCTTATGCTGGAAGAAATAAAAAAACTAAATTTGTTCAGAACCTATCCCTTTTAGAAAGAAGTAGATTTAACGTACATGATTATTCTGATTTCATAAAGAAAAAACATTTGTTGTAAATCAGTTATTTCTAAAATGCACTGAAAAGTATACACAAATTTAGTTATAATAACTTAGTTACAAATTTGTGATGAAACATAATGAGTGAATGAAGCAAACGTAAAGCTAACTTTATTAACAGATCTGAATTATTGTATACTTTTTAGTCCATTTAGAAATAAGTGTCTTTTAATTGTTTGTATTTATTTTGTTTGATCTTTTTTTATCTTTCAGAAATGTGAAATCATTCTTACATTATATTCTGTTGTCTTGATGAAGTCTAGCACTGGTGGTTGTACCTACTTGTCTCCTAATGAAGTCTAGCACTGGTGGTTGTACCTACTTGTCTCCTAATGAAGTCTAGCACTGGTGGTTGTACCTACTTGTCTCCTAATGAAGTCTAGCACTGGTGGTTGTACCTACTTGTCTCCTAATGAAGTCTAGCACTGGTGGTTGTACCTACTTGTCTCCTAATGAAGTCTAGCACTGGTGGTTGTACCTACTTGTCTCCTAATGAAGTCTAGCACTGGTGGTTGTACCTACTTGTCTCCTAATGAAGTCTAGCACTGGTGGTTGTACCTACTTGTCTCCTAATGAAGTCTAGCACTGGTGGTTGTACCTACTTGTCTCCTAATGAAGTCTAGCACTGGTGGTTGTACCTACTTGTCTCCTAATGAAGTCTAGCACTGGTGGTTGTACCTACTTGTCTCCTAATGAAGTCTAGCACTGGTGGTTGTACCTACTTGTCTCCTAATGAAGTCTAGCACTGGTGGTTGTACCTACTTGTCTCCTAATGAAGTCTAGCACTGGTGGTTGTACCTACTTGTCTCCTAATGAAGTCTAGCACTGGTGGTTGTACCTACTTGTCTCCTAATGAAGTCTAGCACTGGTGGTTGTACCTACTTGTCTCCTAATGAAGTCTAGCACTGGTGGTTGTACCTACTTGTCTCCTAATGAAGTCTAGCACTGGTGGTTGTACCTACTTGTCTCCTAATATCTTCGTTTCTGATTGTAGCCGTTCTTGTTACTCTAAGTATTCTGCTCAGGCATTATATAACAATAACATAAATATAATATCATCATCATCATCATCATCATCCGCCGAAGGTCGTTGAGACACCGTTATTGCAGTTTGTACTACCAGCTCACGCCATACAACAATGGTGTGTCTTGGGCCGCTACACACCTGACGGAGCCCATCTCACTCCAGGGGGCAGTTCATTAAAGTTGTGTCTAAATTTCATACAACAAAGCTGACACTGTCTTCAGCTAGGGCGAAGGGCGCCAATCTCGCGAAGTTCAGCCGGGTGAATTCAGGATAATCGGACTGAAGGAAACACACACAACGAACGAATTAACCAGTCTAAATGGAAAACAACAACACATTTCCGTGAACACAAGTGTAAGTCGTCGACTAGTGTGAATTCCCAGCAAATCCGTTGTCTGGCGGCATCTATAATGAACTAAATCAGCGGAGCAATGGAGACCCCCAGTTAGTTACGGCACCATCTTTGCTGCTCTTTGTCATATACAATATAATAAATAACTTGCTCACACAATTACGTGCGTCTGTAATACTATAAAACAAACACACAAACTCATGCACATACATACACACGTACACACGCTGAGGTCTAGTATGCCTCTTTGTTTGTTAAGAGTTTGCCTTTCTTGGCTCTACATGCGAAGTCACGCTACTTTCAACCTTAGATCATTATATCAGGACGTGTGTATCTATAATGTATTTGTTTGTAATGTGTGTCACTGTGTCAGTTTTGCAGTACAGTAGTTGTGCCAGCCCGTTCTGTACGTGGAGAAATGCCCATACGGGCTCAAATCCCTAACAAGCCCAGACAAACTGGACACGAAGAAATGTATTGGTTTGGTTTGTTTAATGGTTTACCTTTCTGCATTCTACTAGCAAAGACACACTACTTTCCACCCTAGACCGCATTCCTCGGGGCCATATCAGGACGTATCTGTTTGTAATGTGTTCCACTCCTGCAGTTTTGCAGTATATCTTTTCTCTGCTTTTGTATGACACGTTTGTGCTGGGGATTTGATTGACTGATCGAATCAGATAATATGATAATTAGGTTCCGATATACGAGACCTTAAAGGGGATAATTATTATATTGTCGAAACATCATTAAAGCGTATTGCAGTCGCGTGTGTACCTTTTCTCAAAGTTTCGATTCCCCTGATTACCGGTTATTGTCTGAATTTTCAAGTACAAGATTTGATCCAGGCAAAGAAGTAGCAAGTGGGTTAATCAAATGCTCTTCATAACAAACGTCTTCCCTTGCTTTTTGGAAACCTGTTTTGAGGTAAATAAATGTAAAGGTTTGTCCCATAGAAGTTACACTACTGACGGGAAAACGTGTGTGAGATTTCGGTTTACTAAGCTACTGTTTGAATGAGGTAGGGTGGCCCTTATCTTTATTCGCCGCTGTTATGACCAGGTTGTCATTTACAGCTGGGTCAACTGGTCCTATTTGTAAGAAAAGATCATTGTTGGGGTTCAGCGTGTATTATAAGGCAATTGTCAGAGGGCATCGCCTACAGTCACCCGACCACAAGATTCACGGACCGTTGGGAAGTGGCGCAGAGAAATATGTGTTGGCGCTTTCACTGTACACCAAGCAGTGAAACAATACGTCTGTCCTTCTGGTTGTCTGTCTGTCCGTACGTCCGTCAGCCGGGCGCTCACTCATTCACTCACTCACTCACTCATTCACTCCAACCATCCATCTATCATATACATGCCTTATATAATATATGCACTGAGCAATCCATCAATTCCCATCCCATCTAGCACCAGATAATCCACCAATCCATAAATCCATCCGTGGACACATCCATCCACCCACCCATCCATAAACCCATATATCGACCTATCCACGGGCTCAACCACTCATTCACCGGCTCATCAATACTTCCATATCCATTCACCTATCCATCCATTCACATATCCATCAACACATGTATCCATATTTCCACTCAACCACCATCCCACTCATTCATCAACCTCCATCCACCTCTATCCACTCGTGCATTTACTTATCCATCACTAATTTACCTATCCATCGCCGACATATCCATCACCCACGAAACTCCCTTTCATCGACCCATCCATCCATCCACCTCTATTCACTCATCCATTCACATATCCATTGACACATTCATCCATCTTTTCACCCATCCAACCATCTCCATCCACCTCATCCATTCACCCACTCATCACCGACCCCTCCATCAGTCCATCATCCAGACATGCACTCTTTCATCGACTTATTCTCCGACCCATCTATCTATTCATCCATCTATCCATCCATCCATCAACCCATCTACTAAAACAATAATTACAGCGTATATTCCCTTTACTGTGATCTGCACAGTTTTCTAAGGAATCAATTCCCTTGCCACGACAGTCGCCACGAAATGTACATGCTAATCCTCAAGTTTATCTCCGATAGACCAAAAACCTATACCTCCCCACACTTTCAGGGGAGGGGAGACTAGCGTTGGGTCAGGATCAGATGAACATACTGATCAAACAACTTTGGTCAAGATCAGGTGAACATGGTGATCAAACAACTTTCGTCAGGATCAGGTGAACATACTGATCAAACAACTTTGGTCAGGATCAGGTGAAAATACTGATCAAACAACTTTGGTCAGGATCAGGTGAAAATACTGATCAAACAACTTTGGTCAGGATCAGGTGAACATACTGATCAAACAACGTTGGCCAAGATCAGGTGAACATAGTGATCAAACAACTTTCGTCAGGATCAGGTGAACATACTGATCAAACAACTTTCGTCAGGATCAGGTGAACATACTGATCAAACAACTTTGGTCAAGATCAGGTGAACATACTGATCAAACAAATTTGGTCAGGATCAGGTAAACATACTGATCAAACAACTTTGATCAAGATCAGGTGAACATACTGGCCAAGACCCTACCTCATTCAATACAGCTATCCCTGGAAACAAGCTGTTTTGTAACAGTCTGGCAAATGAAGTGGTGAATGGCGTGATCCCCGTAGTAGGGAGCGACATGCACATACAATCAAGCATAGGACAACAGCCCGGAGGACCCCAGTCTACCTTTATCAGCACGCTCGGGATTTGAGCACTGCAGTTCGCCAAATAATCCATTTTAAAGAGTGCACAAAAGAGTAAACATACTCCCCGTGGGCATTTGACAACAAACAACAACAACAACAAATAGCAGCAACATCCAACAACAACACTGTTGAGCGCACGTCCTCTTGTTCATATGGCCGACATTCAAACCACACGGCCCATCCGCCGACCCAATCAATCCATCATATTCTGGATATTTTATAAGCTCTACCAAGTTTGCAATTATTACAAATGCACACATCAGAGCAGTGGTTAGTGCATTGTCGTCCAAGCCAAGCGATCAGGGTTCAATCCCGTGTTGGTTAAAGATTGTTTCTGATCCTGTGGCCCATTCAGCCACTTAAAATGGGTACCAGACAAAATATTGGAAGTAAAGGCGGCTGGCGTGATGCTGACCACATCTCCATCATGGGAGGTAAAGGCGGCCGGCGTGATGCTGAGCACTTGCCCATCATGGGAGTAAAGGCAGCCGGAGTGATGCTGAGCACTTTCCCATCATGGGAGTAAAGGTGGCCGGGGTGATGCTGACCACATCCCCATCATGGGAGGTAAGGGCGGCCGGAGTGATGCTGAGCTCTTCCCCATCATGGGAGGTAAAGGCGGCCGGCATGATGCTGAGCACTTCCCCATCATGGGAAGTAAAGGCGGCCGGCGTGATGCTGACCTCATCACCCCCCCCCCCCAACCCCCTCCCCAACCCCCATTCTGTACCGTCAATCACAAAATATGGGCCTCACACCATATTTTTCATGCGCCGTATGACGTGAAACTGTACCTGAACTTTTTTATCTACCAATTCATCCACACATCCATCCTTAGATCCATCATCCATATATCCATCCATCCATTCATATATTAATCCATTCATCCATAGATCCATCCACAGATTGATTCATCCATAGATCGATCCAAATATTCATCCATCCATCCATAGATACACCCATAGATCGATTCATCCATAGATCCATTAATAGTTTGATGCATCCATAGATCCATCCATAGATTGATTCTTTAGATCCATCCATCCGTAAATCCATCAACACATAGATAAATCCATTCATAGATCAATCCGTCCATCCATCCATCCATAGATCCATCCATCCATAAATCTATCCATCCGCTCATACATCCATCCATCCACGCAAATATCCATCCATAGATCCATCATCCATAGATCCATCCATCCATAAATCTATCCATCCGCTCATACATCCATCCATCCACGCAAATATCCATCCATAGATCCATCCTTCCATCACAGACCCATACTTCCCCACATCAATCCAGACATCCATCCATAGATCCTTCGATGCATCAATATATTCATCCAAATGATATATCCATCCATCCACCCTTATTTATATTTGCCATTCCCTCTATTGCTGATGCCTGTCCACCTATTACTACACATATCCACACACGCACCGCCATTTCTCCACACACCTTGAGCCGGTACATCAAACAAACACGTACCACGCTATGAAAATACCCAACCGCTCAAAGTCCCTCCCCGTTATACCTTCTGTCCACTGATAATAAATACGTAAGAGTCGGCGGCAGCGGCAGGGAGATCGGCAAGGACGAATAAACAAAAAATCGGTGGCAACGTACACAAACAAATAATCATCTGACGAGGTCAATGGTTGAACGGGAACAGGAACCCGCCATACATGTCGGGGAGGATAACTCTTGGGTGACGAAGTTCAGAAAGAGTTCTCTTCTATTGGAGAATTGAACTGTGTACGCATTGCTTTATTTGCGTTGTGTGCTTGAGTGGTATAGAGGTTAGAGCCCGTGGCTTTAGTCTGAGTTGTTGTTACGGATCCAGCAGCGTGTATGCACACATACAAAACATACATAACATACAAACATACATACATACATACATACATACATACATACATACATACATACATACATTCATACATACATACATACATACATACATAATGTTACATTACATTACATGCGTGCATGCAGGCCAGGAGAGAACAACACAAACGTCTGTCTGTATGTCTGTCTATCTGTCTGTACGCCTATTGTCTGTACGCCTGTCTGTCTATCGTAACATATCCTAGATAGAACAGCAGCAAATCAGATCTGAAATGCAGCTCGGTGAACATTTATATGGCATGGTCATCCGGTGTGCTAAGTGTGACTGGCAGTGCAGAGCAGACATTCAATCAAAGCGACAGACATCCGGGTAGAAAGAAGAAAGACACAGAGGCAAACAATTTATCATATATTTTTTTTAAACAGTCGTACAACGTTAGTCCCATTGCTGGGGTAGTCGAGGGGTTTTTAGGCTGAGGAATGGTGAACGCTTCCCCACTGCCGTCGCCAGGTCGTGTGCTGACTATGTTTGTTTATTTCACCCCCAACAGAAAAACTACAAATTCATTATCGGGGCTTCGATCCACTGCCTTCCCTGTATGCACACAGACATCAAAACCATTCGGCCACATGCCCCTCGCTCGATTGACTGCCAGTGTTAAAATCTAAAATGAAGCTATTGGCAGGGAACTAGACACATTATGAAGGATTGCCATAGATCGAGAGAAGTATGGAAGCTTTTCCTGCCTTTTTAAACGTTTGAACCGTAATGGCCACTGACTGATTCGTACGAGATTGTTCAAGTATTCAAGTAATAGACTCCTCCTTCTATCCTCGAAGAATAATTAAATTCTTCTTCTTCTGCTGCGTTCGGGTTTTTTTTACCATGCTAAGTCTTCACTCCTATCGTTAGGATGAAGTCCACAGTCATTTCCAGGTCTGAGCGGTGACCCAACAGTTTTTGTCTCAGTTCTGCTCCATCTGGCCCAGGTCTGAGCGGTGACCCAACAGTTTTTGTCTCAGTTCTGCTCCATCTGGCCCAGGTCTGAGCGGTGACCCCTCAGTTTTTGTCTCAGTTCTGCTCCATCTGGCCCAGGTCTGAGCGGTGACCCAACAGTTTTTGTCTCAGTTCTGCTCCATCTGGCCCAGGTCTGAGCGGTGACCCCACAGTTTTTGTCTCAGTTCTGCTCCATCTGGCCCAGGTCTGAGCGGTGACCCAACAGTTTTTGTCTCAGTTCTGCTCCATCTGGCCCAGGTCTGAGCGGTGACCCCACAGTTTTTGTCTCAGTTCTGCTCCATCTGGCCCAGGTCTGAGCGGTGACCCAACAGTTTTTGTCTCAGTTCTGCTCCATCTGGCCCAGGTCTGAGCGGTGACCCAACAGGTTTTGTCTCAGTTCTGCTCCATCTGGCCCAGGTCTGAGCGATGACCCAACAGTTTTTGTCTCAGTTCTGCTCCATCTGGCCCAGGTCTGAGCGGTGACCCAACAGTTTTTGTCTCAGTTCTGCTCCATCTGGCCCAGGTCTGAGCGATGACCCAACAGTTTTTGTCTCAGTTCTGCTCCATCTGGCCCAGGTCTGAGCGGTGACCCAACAGTTTTTGTCTCAGTTCTGCTCCATCTGGCCCAGGTCTGAGCGGTGACCCTACAGGTTTTGTCTCAGTTCTGCTCCATCTGGCCCAGGTCTGAGCGATGACCCAACAGTTTTTGTCTCAGTTCTGCTCCATCTGGCCCAGGTCTGAGCGGTGACCCAACAGGTTTTGTCTCAGTTCTGCTCCATCTGGCCCAGGTCTGAGCGATGACCCAACAGTTTTTGTCTCAGTTCTGCTCCATCTGGCCCAGGTCTGAGCGGTGACCCAACAGTTTTTGTCTCAGTTCTGCTCCATCTGGCCCAGGTCTGAGCGATGACCCAACAGTTTTTGTCTCAGTTCTGCTCCATCTGGCCCAGGTCTGAGCGGTGACCCAACAGGTTTTGTCTCAGTTCTGCTCCATCTGGCCCAGGTCTGAGCGGTGACCCAACAGGTTTTGTCTCAGTTCTGCTCCATCTGGCCCAGGTCTGAGCGGTGACCCAACAGTTTTTGTCTCAGTTCTGCTCCATCTGGCCCAGGTCTGAGCGGTGACCCCACAGTTTTTGTCTCAGTTCTGCTCCATCTGGCCCAGATCTGAGCGATGACCCAACAGTTTTTGTCTCAGTTCTGCTCCATCTGGCCCAGGTCTGAGCGGTGACCCCTCAGTTTTTGTCTCAGTTCTGCTCCATCTGGCCCAGGTCTGAGCGATGACCCAACAGTTTTTGTCTCAGTTCTGCTCCATCTGGCCCAGGTCTGAGCGGTGACCCCACAGTTTTTTGTCTCAGTTCTGCTCCATCTGGCCCAGGTCTGAGCGATGACCCCACAGTTTTTATCTCAGTTCTGCTCCATCTGGCCCAGGTCTGAGCGGTGACCCCACAGTTTTTTGTCTCAGTTCTGCTCCATCTGGCCCAGGTCTGAGCGGTGACCCCACAGTTTTTGTCTCAGTTCTGCTCCATCTGGCCCAGGTCTGAGCGGTGACCCCTCAGTTTTTGTCTCAGTTCTGCTCCATCTGGCCCAGGTCTGAGCGGTGACCCCTCAGTTTTTGTCTCAGTTCTGCTCCATCTGGCCCAGGTCTGAGCGGTGACCCCTCAGTTTTTGTCTCAGTTCTGCTCCATCTGGCCCAGGTCTGAGCGATGACCCCACAGTTTTTATCTCAGTTCTGCTCCATCTGGCCCAGGTCTGAGCGGTGACCCCACAGTTTTTGTCTCAGTTCTGCTCCATCTGGCCCAGGTCTGAGCGGTGACCCCTCAGTTTTTGTCTCAGTTCTGCTCCATCTGGCCCAGGTCTGAGCGGTGACCCTACAGTTTTTATCTCAGTTCCGCTACATCTGGCCCAGGTCTGAGTGGTGACCCTACAGTTTTTATCTCAGTTCCGCTACATCTGGCCAGGTCTGGCATCTGATTTATTCGTAGGCCGTACACTTAAATAAATTTGAGGTTTCATGTAACAATTGGTTCCAAAATTATTACATCTATAGGTCAAAGTACGTTAGTCTGATCAATTAGATATACATGTAATAATTTACGTAATATAATTTTAGCCGTCTGTACGTCGGTCACATTACCGATTTTCTTCTGCTGCGTTCGTTCTGAGCAGCACGTTGTGTTGTAGTTTACAGCGAGGATGCGGTGTCTGCACTTTCGGCCCGACTCATCCGGTCTCAATTGGTATTTTTTAGTTCCAGTTTTGCCGTCTGACTGAGATCCCTTGTCCCTTAGCCAGATACAATGTCTTCATTGTCGCTCCTTCCCGCTCCGGAGCTCTGAAAATGGCGTTGTAAGTAGCAGGACGTGACCCGGAGAACGGATTGTGCTGTGTCGCTAGTTTACAGCTTGAATGCAATATTTACACCTTTCAATTCGACACATCCAACTTCAGCATTGCCTTCTTGGGAACTGGATAAGCCTTCCCACTTCGATCCCATCTTCTTAGCCAGTCTGTCCTGTTGCAGCCTGTTAACCAGGATCAGCGCTCGGTCTTAAAAATATTTGAGACAAATATAAAAAGCAGACACATAAAACGCAGACAAATATAAAATGCAGACAAATATAAAATGCAGACAAATATAAAACGCAGACAAATATAAAATGCAGACAAATATAAAAAGCAGACAAATATAAAACGCAGACAAATATAAAATGCCGACGAATATAAAAAGCAGACAAATAAAAAACGCAGACAAATATAAAATGCAGACAAAATAAAAAGCAGACAAACATAAAATGCAGAGACAAATTTAAAATGCAGACAAATATAAAATGAAGAGGCAAGCGGCTTTTAATCTTCACGCTACAAATCCGTGCATATGATCCCAACAAAGGTGACAGACAAAGTAATGATAGATTCTACATTGCCAAAAAGAAAACATAATCCCAAAATTAAAACATGGCAGACGACTTTCTGTCGTTCAACAAAACCAGATGTCTCAAGGCAGGAATCTCATTAAAACGAAGGACAGTTTAGCAGATCTTTACCGGAAGGTTTAGTCGTTTATTCGAGGTTTTAGTCGTAAATCCGGGCCTGTAGACGTTTAACGAGCACTGGATCTGGTCGAAGCTAAAGGTCTACGGTTACTGGAGGAAGTTGATTTCGTTCAACCGTGCAATAAAACGCGGGAGTCCAGGCATGCTGCGGGTTACGTCCCATCCTCTCAGCGGTAGACCTTCCAGTACAGACATAGACACGCATTCAAACAATGGATTATGTGTCATGATATAACCACAAGAAGTTGTGTCTGTAGTTGCAAGTGCATACTTTCGTCATGTGCTGCTGCTGTTGTTGTTGCTGTTCCTTCTGCAGTTGTTGTTGTTGTTGTTTAATGCCCACAATAAGTGAGTTTTCTCTTTAGTGCGCTCTGACAAAGACGTTGAGTGGCAGGTTTGTAGTAGCTTTCTTCAAATCCCGAGCGTGATGATGTTAAACAGGAGTCCTCCAGGCCGTTGTGCTATTTTTCCTTTCATCTATATGTCGCTCACTACTACTGGGATCACATTGTTCTCTACCTCGTTAGCCAGACTGCCAAAAAGAACAGTTCGCGTCCAGAGAGGACTACGAGGAAGTTAAGGTGGGGGTCTTGGTCAGTATATTTTACCCGACCCTGACTAACATGCCTGATCAGTATGTTTTACCTGAACAGTATGTTTTACCTGATCGGTATGTTTTTCCTCATTAGTATGTTTTGCCTCATTAGTATGTTTTTGCCTGAACTGACGTTAGTCTTATCTTTCAATAGTAAATTGTATTATTTTCAGAGGCGTCTCTCCTTTGAAAGTCGTTTTATTAGACTTTCGAGTGCTTGTTACCCGACTTATACAATGTATATAAAAACTCATCAACAACCCACCTGAGTATAGGTCTTCAAAAACAATTCGCGTCATCGTTTCTAGCTCCTCCTCCGTCCTCTTATCTCCCACCTCATACCCCCCTCCCCCCTCTCCCAATTGTCTTTCCTGCCGTTTTTAGGGGTGTCTCGACTTTCCTTCTCCACTAGTGTCTAGTTACGCCCCAACTTATAAGGTCCTGAAAATTTTCTAAAAATGCTCTTCTTCGGCGTTTAACCTGAAAAAGACGTTTGAAAGTCTGCTATACCTGTGCCTTTTGACTCTTCACATCCGACTTTAGCACGATATTTGTGGGACCGGGTTTGTCTTGCCTCTTCCATCCTAATCCCTAAGCCAGTATGCACGATTGAAGTCCGTTTCCACGCCCGCCACGTGGAGTCAGAAAAGACTATTGGTAGCTATGGGTCACTGACCCTGATGCAAGCATCCAGCAACCGCTCTTTCACTGCTGCAATTTCTGCCCCGGTTTCCAGAACAATGACTGTCTTGTAATGCTATCAGCTGGTTTCTGATGTTTGTGTCCCATCCATCGATAAATACCATCTTCTCGCGTCTAATCCCACTGGCGTCTGTCTGAGTTGTTTTCCACAGTTCTATATTAGTGACTTTACAATTCTATTACCTAAATTCAGCGCAAGCATCCATTGATGAAAGCTTTGACCTTTTTAGTTGTATTTGTCTTTGTTCGCCACGCCACAGATCCATACAATAGGACGGACATGACATTTGCGCTGAAAATCCGTATTTGTGTGGTGGACTTAATTTTCCTCGAAATTTCATAAATGTCCTAAAGTAATAGAAGCCTCTCTAGCGTATTGTATTCTTAATTTGTATTATTTGTTTGTTTGTTTGTTTGTGTGTGTGTGTGTGGGGGGGGGGGGGGTGTCAGGGTGTGGTGTGTGTGGGTGTATGTGGGTGTGGTGTGTGTGGGTGTGTGGGGTGTGGGTGGGTGTGTGTGTGGGGTGTGGGTGTGTGTGTGTGTGTGTGTGTGTGTGTGTTATTGTGTGTGTGTGTGTGCGATATTTAATTAATCAATAAAATATTGTCTATTAATTTATTCATTTATTTTAAATCGATAACAGCCCTAATATACAAGGCGTATTCAAATGAAACCGGACCTAACTGCACCAAGTGAACATATGTACGATGCGCATGATGACGTCACTTTTGGTGTAAACAGCACATACGAACCGTTAAGTTTGCACACTTTCATTATCCTCCGACTCCTAGTTTCCTCAGCAGACCGTTGAAAACATAGCGGGTGTGATACGGAATCTGTCCAGAGTTGATCAGCGAGCGGTGATTAGGTTTCTAGCATCTGAAAGATGTCAACCAGTTGACATTCATCACAGAATGCAGACAGTGTAAGGTGACAAAAGTTTGTCGAAGACAACAGTGAAGAACTGGACAACGATGTTTGAAAAAGGACGTGAGTTAATGAAGATCTTAGGAGACTAGGTCAGGCGCATATTGTTGCGTCAGAAGATACCATCGCCAAAATTGATGCAGCAATTCGGGTCAGCATAGACTGCCTGCAACTGGTCGACATCCTTCAGCTGGTCGACATCCTTCAGCTGGTCGACATCCTTCAGCTGGTCGACATCCTTCAGCTGGTCGACATCCTTCAGCTGGTCGACATCCTTCAGCTGGTCCTTCAACTGGTCGACATCCTTCAGCTGGTCCTTCAACTGGTCGACATCCTTCAGCTGGTCCTTCAACTGGTCGACATCCTTCAGCTGGTCGACATCCTTCAGCTGGTCGACATCCTTCAGCTGGTCGACATCCTTACGTCCTTCAGCTGGTAGACATCCTTCAGCTGGTTGACATCCTTCAGCTGGTCCTTCAACTGGTCGACATCCTTCAACTGGTCGACATCCTTCAGCTAGTCGACATCCTTCAGCTGGTCGACATCCTTCAACTGGTCGACATCCTTACGTCCTTCAGCTGGTCGACATCCTTCAGCTGGTCGACATCCTTACGTCCTTCAGCTGGTCGACATCCTTCAGCTGGTCGACATCCGTACGTCCTTCAGCTGGTCGACATCCTTCAGCTAGTCGACATCCTTACGTCCTTCAGCTGGTCGACATCCTTCAGCTGGTCGACATCCTTACGTCCTTCAGCTGGTCGACATCCTTCAGCTGGTCGACATCCTTCAGCTGGTCGACATCCTTCAACTGGTCGACATCCTTACGTCCTTCAGATGGTTGACATCCTTCAGCTGGTCGACATCCTTCAGCTGGTCGACATCCTTCAGCTGGTCGACATCCTTACGTCCTTCAGCTGGTCGACATCCTTCAGCTGGTCGACATCCTTCAACTGGTCGACATCCTTTAGCTGGTCGACATCCTTCAGCTGGTCGACATCCTTCAGCTGGTCGACATCCTTCAGCTGGTCGACATCCTTTAGCTGGTCGACATCCTTCAGCTGGTCGACATCCTTCAGCTAGAATCCATGTGTTTATCGATATGCTGAAAAAATTGTGAGTCGGAAAATAACGAAATTGTGCAAAACTTGACGGTTGGTATGTGTTGTTTACACCAGAATTGACGTCAGCATACGCATCATGCGAATCTTCACTTAGTGCAATTAAGTCCAGTTTCATTTGAACAGGCCTCGTGTATGTATATATATAGGGGATTCAGTGGTCTCGAGGCAAGGTGTCCGACTCGAGTGCTGGAGGCCGCGTGTTCGAATCACGGTGGAGAAGGTGATTTTTTCATGTGAATTTTCTATCAAAATGCCCCTGATCTCTGGATAAGACTTCCTTGTTGAGAACGAATATCCTGTCAGAAATCGGTCAAAGAATGCTTAACGGCTGCTGCCTGTACAACAATTCTAGTTAATAATGTACCCACATTATTTGTGTCTTACTCCAGGCCTTGTAAGCCGCAGGAAGTTGTACAACATAACTACTTTATATTGCCGTAGAAATCGGCTACCTGGTAACATATATTAACATGCCTGTTTGAATACCAGTATTCCAAGTATATATATATATATATATATATATATATATATATATATATATATATATATATGTAATGAATTTATATGTCTATAAACATATAATACTGGAATGTATATTTTACTGCAATAGAAATGCTGATATCTCTTTTCCGAGCAATATGAAGAACAAGAAAAATAACCAGAATACATCAAGCGTAATAAAAATGTGATGTTCTCCCCTGTCCCAAGCTGAACCTGACTTCCCAAAATGAGGCTTCTCTATCACAATACTCACAACTCATCGCTGCCGATCCCTCGTTCTCACATCCTCCCTCCCTTCATCAAACTATCCTGGAAACATCACTTGCACCCAGACCACAATCCTCATCCTGCATGTCCCCTGTGACATTTTCTTCTTGAACTTAAACAAAGCTTCCTGCAGCACTCAGACCGCTTGGCTCATTATTCCTCCTTTGAGCAGGTAATTGATGGGAATAGCTTTCGTTTTGCCAATAGCAGAAATTACGTTCTAATTTGGCGAAAGAAAATTATGTTTCATCGAAGCTAAGTACTCACTAGAGGGAGGTGAACCTCTTAGGTTACATGTTATCCTGCTTGGCATGTCTCATTTTTATGAATACAAGCCTAGATATATTTCTATACAAAGTTAAACATAGAGGATAACTGGTTTATCAATTGGATTTTTGCCAGAGAATTGAAATACTTTGATCACATCAAGAGACACAACGGTCTTGAGAGAACAGTGACGGAATGTATGGTGTCGGGTAAATAATTTAGAGGTAGACCAAGGAGACGATGGCACCAAGATATCCAGAAATGACTGTGGCGGAAGTTGGAGTTTTGGCAATGAAAAGAGTTTCTTTCAGACAGACTGTAACGGTAGCGATGTTTTATAAAACACATGCTACATGATGAACATATATATGTATATATATGGCGACTCATCCATGTCATTGAGAAACGTTACTCCAATGCCAGCAGTGCAGTTTACCTCAACGAGACCACAGGTGAGTGGTTCCACATCAGGGGTGTCTCCTCTTTCCGACACGTTTCAATGTTTTTTTCCAGAGCGCATTATGTCAGGAGCATTGAATGAACACGTAGGGATGGTCAGTAAATATGGACGCATACTCACTAATCTCTGGTTTGCCGACGACATTAAAGGTCTGGCTGGAACAAAGCCTGAACTTGCAAGGCTAGTCGCAAACCTAGACAATGCTGCCCAGAAATTTGGGATGGAAATCAGTGCAGAGAAGAGTAAGATCATGGCCAACTCCCCAGAAGATATTTAAAATCCGTTTATGGTCAAAGGTGAACCACTGGAAAGTGTTGAGCGGTTCAAATTTCAAGGAACTTGCTGAAGTCGGATGTGTTGGACCGAAATGTGCAAATATCGCAGTCAATCTGTAAACTACGACACAACGCATTTCGTTCTCTGGACTACATTCTGCTACTTAGACCCGTGTCAGGGTTTGGCAGCGGGAGCTTGAGAACGAACGAAGCTAAGCCAAACCAAATATCTAGGAGCAGAAATGAATGCGGAGGAGTCTAGAGCAGAAATCCAGGCAAGAACAGAGATGGCCATGGTCGCCCTGTCCAGACTACGAATAATCTAGAACGACAAGAACATTAGCCTTAAATCGAAGCTGACTTTAATGTACGCAATGGTCACCTCGGTACACCTCTATGCTTGTGCGACTTGGACTCTAGCTACTGGCCCAGGCCCAGAACGTAAAATTTGCGCAATGGAAATGAGATACTTGCGAAGAATTCTTGGCATTTCATATCTGGATCGCATTACAAACGAGTGGTCTTGAAATTGTTAGGAAGGAGTTGGGTCAATATAAAAATGTATTGATTATAGTAAAAACACGAAAATTGCCATGGTATGGACATATATCATGATAAGTAGGGATGACCAAGACGCCCTGCAAGGCACTGTGCCTAGAAAGCGTGGGAGAGGGAGACCAAAAAAGAGATGGGAGGACACAATGAAAGAGTGGACGGGAAGGTATATAGCTGAAACTGATACCCTGGCGAAAAATCGAGAGATATGGGGGGCAGCTGGTTCGACGAACTGCAATAACGGGGCCTCAACGACCTTCTAGGTTACGGGATGATCATATATATATCATCTTCATTATCGTCTCTGTCTCTGCCGATCATTCGCCTGGCGACCTGTTAGTTTTGTCCAGCTATGTCTCTTGGATTTCGACAGTGTTATGATTATAAAGGCCGCTCCGTGAGGAACAGTCCCTGCCACAGATCATTCAACCATGCTGAGGAGGAGGATGAGTTGCCGGGATATCCCCCAATCTCTTCGGTCTGTCTCTTTTCTCTGCAGCCAAAAGGCCTATACGAGGGTACTATGCCCCTTGCAACTCAAAACAGCTCGATCCTGAGCAATTGTAACCCAGCTGTCGGGTGGGATGTTGCATGACTTCATATCCCTCATGCATACGTCCTTGCATTGTGGGACGGCCGATTCTTCTAGCTCCAATGACCAGCTGTCCATAGAGGATGCCCTTTATCAGCCGTTCATCTTCCTTGCGGTAAACATGTCCCAACAGCCAGTAAATGCTATAGGTGTTTGCTCGCTGTAAAATCACATAATGTGGCACTCTCTCTTGCCACACAATCCTCAGTATACGCCGTAGACACCTCACGTGAAAGGCTTTGAGCCGTCACTCCTATACATACGAGATTTTCATTGGAGGCAGAATAGCTCAACACAGAAAAAACATAATTTGACGCATACCTATTTCATAATGATGGTGATTTGCTCTTTGGGCCCAAGTGGACCACACGCTCACCTATACAATTGATCCCTTGACAGGACTCCTGTATCCGATCATTTGTAAAGACAGTCTCCGTAGTTATGGTTTCCCCTAATGAAATTGCTAGCTCACTGCACATCCCACTTTAGTGATCGCTTACAACACGTTTTGATGTTTACGCTGGCTCTATTCCTAACAGTTCTGGTACCATTTTGTTGATACACCTATTTGAGAATAAAGTAATTTTTTTTTTTTTCGGTTACATGCGGTGGTGTGATGTTAGCTACGAGTATAATTTTTTTCATTTAAGAACTGCTGGTCGGGTATTGTCAGTTGGTGGGACTTAGTTTACGACTTAGTTTACAAACCTTAGCTTCAGAACCATCACGGCCACTGCTATTCCACACTGGTTGTTCAGTCGCTACTCAGTTCCCACGTTTACTGGCAAACATGATGAGTTTTTCACTCGTTCCGATCAAATGTCACAGCATATCCGACACACACGCAAAATAAAATACACAAACACACCAAAATAACATAACACATCGTAGAACGAATTGCGATTATTCTAGCAGTTTGTGATATCAAACGAAAACGAGTTTGATCGGAAAGGCGTAGAACGAGGAGAGGACATAACTAGGGGGAGCACTGGCAGGACATGGACACGCCTTTGTCTTCTATTTCTTCTACTTCTTCTTTATTCTTATTCTTTGACTTTCTTCTTCCGTTTCTTCTACTTCTTCCTCTTGTTATTTCTTCTCATTCTTATTTTTTCTCATTGTTCCTGTCATTCTTCTTCTTCTACTTCTTCTACTGTTTCTTCTTTCTTCTTCTACTGTTTCTTCTTCTTTTTCTTCCTCTTCACTAAATTATTGTACTTCTTTCTTATTTGTGTCTGCCTCTTCTTCTTTATATTGATCTTGTTATTTGATATTATTGTTTGTTTCTCCTCCTAGCGTGCAATAATGTATCGATATATTCTCTGTTCTCCAGATTATGAACCAGCTTGAGATGCGGAACTTTGAAACTCCATACGATCCAGAGGACGCTGAAATGTCGGCTCAGGAACGCCTAATCTATAACAACAATCACAACAACAGCCTTCACCACAACCACGCTCCCGGCGGCGAAGATGAGCCGCACTACCAACTTCCGTACGCCCATCTTCATCAGAGCCCATATTTGCACCATCAGCAGATGCTACAGCAGCAACAAAGCTCTTACAGCAGTGATGACCACAGCAGCATCTACACACCACGCAACATCAACGGCCATGGGCTCAACTACACACAGAACACAATGCAGGATAAGTACAGCATCGCCTACCCCGTCAGGGAAGACATGGGTCGAAGAGGCAACAGAGCAACGGGGTCTGGCATCGTTTACCGACCCCGACGCCGGTTGTTCTGGGTGGCTGCGGCGCTAGCGTTATTGCTATTAGTCCTGGCAGGAGCTGTGGTGACAGCAGTCTACTTCACTGTCCTCAGGAGAGAAGCAGAACCGGCGGCTTCTGTAGCGGAATCTGGTATTCTAGAGAAGAACAACCAAATGGACGCTAGCCGTCACACGGATGTGGGTCACGTCACAAAACAGCCACATTATAACATTCCTGGAACCCACACGTCTCCGTCTATGTACCAACCTCCCAGGTCCTATATCCCAGACTTTGTCGATATTAAAATACAGAAGTTTGACGCGTATTGGCACCCGGGAGATTCTCGCCTCTTTGTTTCCACATTGACTAATGGAACGATCATCCAGGTTTTCGGTCCAAAGAAAAGCGATGGAACAGTTAAGTCAATGTACTCATTGAGTATAACGGATGTTAGCGGCGTTACAAGATCAATCAGGTTCCTTGGACAGCGAAACCTGGCTTCAGTGGTTCTGCCAAACGGAGTTATCGTTAGTTACGACTGGTCTGCCAACAACATTGACATGGAGATCAAGGTTTTTGAACCCTACACGGAGCAAACCAAGGGTCCTATTTCTCACCTGGCGATTGTAGAGGTTGGGGTCAGATCATACCTTCTGAGACAAATATCGAAGGTTATGGAAGATCTTCGTTCCTTGAGGGAAGATCCGATGAGTGGCAGTCGCAGAAGTAGTTCGAAGTGCTTTTCACGGTTTCCCGTCATGGTCACTAAGTGTGGTGGTCAGTATCCGTATGATGGCGCCTTTGTGCAAGGGATTATCACAGGCACGGACAAGCCCATGACGATGACGGCTTTACCTTGGCCTAAAGAAGCTGACCCATGCTACGAGCAGGATGCCGGAGTTGTCTCGAACTATTACCTCCCTTTGCCAGGACAGGTGGACAGCGATAATGCGACGATGATTAAGGAAGCTTATGTCGCCTCCTCTGCTCGGCTTTTTACAGAACTCTGCAACATCATCAACGACCAGGTATTTCAAGAGCACCACAACCTGTGCTCAGACATGGGAGATAAAGTCCGGAAGAGGCTTGGCCGTCATCAACTTCTGGGAATCGTCTTTGACAGCTGCAGCGCTATCCTGAATGCCCTTCACACCGCTTGCGTGGCCATCTCCGGCATTGCCTCTGCTGATAACATGCCGTCTCTAACTGAGAACGGGTTGCTGAGAAGCTTCACGCGACGATTGTCTGACAGCTTCCACCCTGGCTTGCCCGATCAAGTGGATCTTAAAGCCCACGCTTTCTGTCCATCGTCCTTACCGCTCAGCTCCTACCAGAGCACTGTGGACATCAACGCCATCCGAGGCAACATAGTGAACGACGTAATCCACATCAACTGCCCCGACTACCCAGAAGTCACATACGTAGACCTCGATCATTTGCTAACAAAGTCAGAAGTTCAGTCCTCTGCAAGCCAGTTTGACTTGGTCAAACATAAGATGCGGGTGTGCTCTATATGCGCCTTTGAGAAATCAGTGACAGCGCAAATAGTCTCTGATGAGATGCTGTGCAACAACACTTGCTTAAAGACAAACGTATTGGAGCACATTCCCGATCAGTACAGACAGGAGGGTAAAGACTTTGTAGAGCAGGACAGCGTGTACTGTCACGATTTCTTAACCTCCGTAGACAATACAATTGAGCCCATTGGACGTCAATGCTTGGGGAATTGCATGTCCCACTTGCACGTCAAGTTTCAGATTAGAGATCCAACAGACAATGTTCTCTACTATGATCAAACCGTGCAGTGTCCAGAGCTTCGGACTCATGCTTGTAAAATGAAGTTCGGTAAATGAACTCGTTGAAGATACTGTTGTGGTTTCTTTCCATTAGAGAAGATCGCTACGGGATGAAATGTCAGGCAGCAATGTCAAGGATATGGTTTTCCATAAACTTCAGAAATATTATCTCAGGAAGATAGCGCGCAATGGCAAGTACTGAACTGAAGAGACGGGTTATAAGGAAGGGGTAAGAAGCAGGGTATGCCTTGTTGGAACAGGAATGCGTGAATGGAGCCAAAGAGAAGGATACGCCTTTGATAACAATATGCGATTGCAGAAAGATAAGATAATGGAGTTTTACAATACTCATTGGAAGTATGTCAATTATTGATCTGGCAAACGTAATCAGCAGACGGTAGAAACCACTTGTATCCACACGCTTTGATATTTTCTAAAAGAGACTAACACATATGAGTCTGCCAGGCATGAAGTGGTATCGTGTGCGTAATCTAGTGATGAAACAAGGCGGGGAACGAGTGTTAGGGACGTGCTTGAGTGCCTAACACAAGGCCTACTAAACATTTTCTGAGCTGTGGTGACCAGTTCCTTACCTCATCGCCTTGCCTTCCATAACAGTAACTGGGGTACCAATTTACAGCTGGACAGACCAGAGCGTGTCTAGACCACTATCGGACTCTGTTCCTTTTGCTGCGAGGTTCTCAATGTCTCATGAACGACACAAGATGTAAATTCGACGAATTTAGATGTCAGCGTGATGTGAGCTGTCTAAGAATGTGTGAACATTGTGTCAAGATACTGACGTGGCTTCTCTTCGTTAGAAAATCGTAAAATATTGTAATGGATGAAAACATTTGCAAGTATTTGGCTCCCCAAAAAACGTCAATAGGAACTTAAGCTGGTGCCAACTTCTGAACCGATTATACGGCTTAGAGTGTAGGTCTGTTTACAGTCGGAGCGTTTATGGACATTTAACGGGATTATGTACTGACTGGAGAAGGAACGAGATTATCGTCATGTTCGCTGGATTATGTACTGACTGTGAGAAGGAACGAGATTATCGTCATGTTCGCTGGATTATGTACTGACTGTGAGAAGGAACGAGATTATCGTCATGTTCGCTGGATTATGTACTGAACGTGAGAAGTAACGAGATTATAGTCCTGTTCGCTGGATTATGTGCTGACTGTGCAAAATAGCGAGATTATTGTACCATACACGAGCTTATGTGTTGGCTATGAGAAGGAACGAGATTATTGTATCAGAGAAGGAATGGGATTATCGAACCACTCACGAGATTGTGTGAATAATGTGATTAATTGTACCATTCTTCTCCAACATTTTTCTTTCAAATATGATAAAATAACATGGCACAAGTTATTGATCCTTTTATTCACGCTAGCACAGATTTGCTAGAGTGATAAAGTAAAATAATCAATTTTGAAATTGTATATTCTATTTGGACTAAAACATTATTAAACTATGGGGAATAACCAAGAAGAAAGAAATGAACGAAGAAGTCACACGAGAGAGGAAAAAGATTTTTAAAAAGAAAAGGTGCATATTGTAGATTCGAATTGAACTAAGTCTTTCTTCAACTATAGGCAATCAGGAAAAAGAAGAGATGAAGTGAGAAGAAAAAGAAAGAAGGAATGGAAAGAGGAAGACGTGAGATTATTAAGGAACTGTTATCAAAGTGCACTGCATACACTTCAGATCACAATCCTTTATCTGCATGTATATCCACTGAATGTTGTATCCGTATTAATACAAGTACTGCTGAATTTAGCAACAATTCTGTTAGACTTTTTATTCCACAGTGAGAAGCATATGCCGAGTCCGAAAGACTTATTTCTAAATTCCTCCGTTGTCCTGGAAGACGATAAATGGAAATAAAATCATTCTTGTTTAAATCATTTAGAATAGAACGTACAAGTTGTGTGGTCGAAGGGACGTAACTCGATTATTGTAAATACAACCAGTGTCGCCTTTACTTCCCCTCACGAAATGTATGTGTAAGATCTCCCAAGGTCGACGTTTTTTTCTGGAATGGGTAATTAGTTCCCTCTCTCGCCTTCTTTAACTGAAAGTCAGGTGCCCCTTTAAAGTTGATGGACTTAAGAGAGGGGTATGGCCGATACCTGTCTCATCATTAAGGAGTTCACAACTTCGGTAATGTATGATGTCCCTCCATCACAAGTGATGAAGACCATTCAATTTGTTCCGCTGCGTGGACAGTCTTCTCTCTTGTTGTGTCCGCTGAAATGGATGACTTGCGTGGTGATTTGGGTTAAAGTGAGGAAGAAACTGCGCCTTTTGTCAACCTCACTCTCTGGTCCAGAGGCAAGATATTTATCGGGACCACTGGAGATAGTTTAGGATGCAGATTTTTCATCAGGGTTTACTCCCGAAGCCTTTCCCGTAAGCAGGTATCCCGCAAGACAGCGGAGGGGGGATAACATCTAACGTTGTGTGTCGTGCCTTTTCCATCACCATAAGAGGTCGTAAGGACATCACTCAGCGTGTGAGTGAGTCTGGCATCTCTCCCCGGCTGTGTTCAGTTCATTATAGTAGTGTCTAAATTTCTCACACGCCAATTTCGTTCAGCCGTGTGAACTAGGCCGTGAAATACGACACAGGTTTAAGCGTAGTGCCATTCATATAACTGATATCCAGACAAGGATAATCGGATGGGAAAAAATCACCCACATAAAACGAACAAATTAACCAGTCCAAAAGCAACAAAGATGGTAACTGGTGTACGGTGAGCTCAGGACAGCGCTGGCAGGGGAAGGGGGGGGGGGGGGACGACACAAAGAGACTCTACAAGTTTCTTTGAATTATTTCTCCATTGATGTTGCTGTCTGGGAGTTGCTTGCTCCGTACCGCTCAGCCTGGCGCACTGTCAACACACATGATGCTTGCACCGCTGAGCAGAGGACCATTACGTAGTTGCAGGAAAAACGAGCTGTGCGAAAAGACAGATTGCAAGACTGCACAGATGCAGATGCTGTTCATGTGTTCCCTACGTGCGGTAGGGATGTCACGCTCAGATCGAACTGTACATCTGAATGAGTCACATCTGAATAAACACGTCTGACGCTCTCGCCATCTTCGCTTGCGATGGGCAACCGACTAACTAACTAACTAATTTCTAGTGTTTCTCTTTCACTTTAGGACGAAACAAAACACCTACACTGAGCAACTACTGCAGGGATAAGCGACCTTTATTTATTCGCATAATAAACTCTTCCGCCGTACCCCGGCAATAAAGGCCGTCATGTTAGATTCTTGATTTGTATTTAATACACTCGTTTTAATTTGTGAATGCCCTTCCTGTCAACTCACCATTCCAATGCCTTTAACCCATTACACCCTAGGCCTTCAAGCATTCTTCTCTATCTATGGTCTAACTTTGAATTGGCAAAGTCAATGCATTGTTCAAGTTCATTTTCTTCATCAATGTAGTCATTTTAACCCATTTTTGGTCTATCTGCAAAGCTGTGTGAGAAAGGAAATGGCATTTTAGCTATTAGTTTCAGGTGCATTAGGGTGTAAAGGGTTAAAACCAGTCCCAAAATCGACCTCAATGTGTTTTTGTATTTCAGCATCTGATGAACTTAGAGAAATTGTATGACATTACTAATAGGCGCTTAGAGGTCTTGTTGAGAGCGGATTGTCGCAACTACTAAAGAATTACAAATCATGAACGGTTAAGCAAGGTGAACTAATAGTTAAAGTTTGAAACAAGCAATCTTCGAAACTGGACTTGGGAGCTGACGATCTAGCAGTGAATTAGCCGACAACAGCCATGAACCCACGGCTGACCATATTCTACCTCCAAGTTGTAGTACTGGAAATAGATTGTAGCCATGCATTCTGGTTTAAGTGAATAGCGATCGAATGAGATAGAAACCTTGGTTCCAAAAATGCCGTGCTGAAACCGGATTTGTCGGGTCGAAAGGCACAGATATCGCAGTCTTGTTGCAAGCTGCGCCACAACGCCACGTTCTTGTTAGGACTCGCGCCGATCAAGAAACTGATCTTCATCGTGTTCTGAATGCCCACGATGTGTCGCCTTACTCTTTTTTGCGCTCTGAAGAGGGCGTTAAGTGGCGAGTTGCGGTAGCTTTCCTCACATCTTGAGTGTGTTGATGAAGGTGGACAGAGGTCCTCCAATCTGTTGAGCTATGTTTAACTTCATTTGCATGTCGCTCACTACTACGGTAACCACGTCGATCCCTCGCCTTGTTAGCTATACTGTCTTGAAACATCATGTTACCAGAAACAAAATTGCATGGATTGAGGTGAGGTCTTGGTCAGTATGTTCACCTGACCCTGACTAGCAAGACCTGGTCGGTATGTTCACCTGACCCTGACTAGCAAGACCTGGTCGGTATGTTCACCTGACCCTGACTAGCAAGACCTGGTCGGTATGTTCACCTGACCCTGACTAGCAAGACCTGGTCGGTATGTTCACCTGACCCTGACTAGCAAGACCTGGTCGGTATGTTCACCTGACCCTGACTAACAAGACCTGGTCAGTGTGTTGTAAATGACCAGACGTTATTCATCTTTCCCCCAAAAGTGTACTTAAAATTAAAAGCCGTTATCAAGTGTACTGAGTGCATCCGCTCATGGCAATTTTTTCCTGGTAGCAGGATTACAGCCAGAGGCCTTTCTTACATCCCCAGGAAGTACTGAAGGTCGATCAAGTTCGTCATCGATATAGTCCGTATAAGCAAGGGCTTATCAGTAGGATGGGCGATACAGGGAAAGCGATATTATTCTCTGCCTCATTTGATGGGAATTTGTACCATACACCCTGTTTTTACCTGATACTAACGTGGGGTCTGGATAAGTATGTTACACCTGACCATAAAGTGGGGTCTAGGTTAGTGAGTTAGACCTGCCCTTAACGTGGAGTCTAGGTCAGTATATTACACCTGACCACTAAGGTGAAGTCTATGTTAGTATGTTGCACCTGACCCTAACGTGGAGTCTAGGTCAGTATGTTAAACCTGACCCTGACGTTGGCCATTATATCATAAGAGAAACGACCGACAAGGGTCCTATGCTAGAACAGTGACTCCCTCCCCCGTCCTTACCCTCTGTGGCCAACGGCAATTCACCGCCCTCCCCCCCCCCCCCCCCCACCTCCCCCTCTCGTCTGGCGCACGAGACATTCAAGATCTACACCAACATTCATAATTCAAAAATGTATTTTGGTTCACCAATCCTTATAGGCCGCAGACCCCAAGTTCGAAACCCCTTATAGGCCGCAGACCCCAAGTTCGAAACCCCTTATAGGCCGCAGACCCCAAGTTCGAAACCCCTTATAGGCCGCAGACCCCAAGTTCGAAACCCCTTATAGGCGGCAGACCCCAAGTTCGAAACCCCTTATAGGCCGCAGACCCCAAGTTCGAAACCCCTTATAGGCCGCAGACCCCAAGTTCGAAACCCCTTATAGGCCGCAGACCCCAAGTTCGAAACCCCTTATAGGCCGCAGACCCCAAGTTCGAAACCCCTTATAGGCCGCAGACCCCAAGTTCGAAACCCCTTATAGGCCGCAGACCCCAAGTTCGAAACCCCTTATAGGCCGCAGACCCCAAGTTCGAAACCCCTTATAGGCCGCAGACCCCAAGTTCGAAACCCCTTATTTCACTCAAAGACCGCACCTTTTTCCTCCTATGTGTAACCAAAAATTGTCCTTCCCCACTAAATATAAACCATATAGTAACAATTTACGACTGGGTTGACTGAAGTATTCTGATAACGACCTAACTGTCGCAAACAACAAATACTCGAATAGATCAAATGATAACTCAAATAACAGAACCTGTAGTAAAGTGAGTGTGATATGCCTATTAATATGCCATATCTTCTTCTATGAAACATGTGCGTGTATGCAGGGCCCGATCTATATGGGCGCAGGCAAGGCAACTGCCCAGAGCGGCAAAATTGGTAGAGAGAAATAATTAAAATCGATAAAGATACAATATAAAAATCAGAGTATGTACGATTATAGTTCTTCGATGGCAAAGCGTTGATAATGCGTTTGAAGATGTTATTTTATTTTTTTAAAGTTATTTCCGTTGTCATTTTCTTGAAATTATCATCGAATTCAATTTTTTCAAATGACAGGTAAATTAATTTTAATATTGGATTTGCGTTGTTTTTTTATTTTTTGTAGTCGTTGAAATCAAAACTAAAAAGTGAATGTACAGTTACAGTTGCATTATGGTGTACATTGTGATTAATAAATTACTTTACTATTTTTAAAAGTAAAGGTAATTGTCCGTTAATTTACCCCAAACAGAGTTCCATGGGTTCCCATCATTGGTTTTTGACAGCTGATGACTGGCTGGACATTCCATTTCCGGTTACGGGGAAGACAGGTCGATGTAATTTTATTTTAAATAAATGGATGTGTGTCAACTCTTGAGACCAGCAGTATACAAACATAATGATCTGTCTGTAGGCCATGCCCGAGCCTTGTGGCCAAGTGCCCTGCCTCACAGGGATGTCCTGCAGACATTGTGCCTGTTCGCATCGCCATTTATTCTGTCGTTCAGTCAATGAAATCACTAAGACGTGGATGTTCCTGCATCGTCTGACATCTTGGATAATACGGTTATGCTGTAGAAACATGATGCTGCTCTCCTTATCATGGACCAACATTGACAGATTCAAGAAATTCATCACTGATTTAAAATAATATGACAGGAACAAGCTGAAGCAGCAACGAAAGTGGAAATTCGCGGAAAGAGAATGTTTGACACCCCTAACAGCTAAAAGGTGGGCTATTCTGTGACGTCACTACCCCCATTCCTGTCCTAACAATATACATTTTATTTATTTGGGGTGAATTTATGGGCAATAACCCTAGTAAGTATATATAATAACTTTTAGGTATTATGTAATAAAGTATTTTAAAATAATTATTTATAATTAAATTTAAAGGGACGGCAAAAATCAATTTAGCCCAGAGCGGCGGAAAAGCTTGCTCGGACCCTGCGTCCATGTCTTAGTGTGTATCAAATGTAAGCAGTGAATGTTTATGTCAAGTAAGTGGTGATACATTTATGTATATTTAGCTTGTAGAGATAATAATAATCAGTGCGTTATCTTGTTCGTCGATGTTTGTGATTAATAATTGATACAATGTACGATATCTATGCATTTTGTTGGCATGAATTTCTTGATATTGATGTCTTGTGTAAATTAACTATCAATTATAATATTGTCGCATTTGAGAACTGAAAGTTGTAACTTGTGCCTGCTGTTGAAAATTGGTTATGTTTGTTTTCAGTTAAGGAAAGAGCCGGATGTGGTAACGGCCACTGTAGTCAGGAGACAAATTGTTTATAGGCCTATTGTTGATTTTATGTACTGTGTGGGGGTAAATCAGGAGGGACAGTATGGGGGGATGAGAGAAAGTACTGTGTGGGTTAGGGGTGCTGTGTAGGTCTGGGGTACTGTGGGGGGGGGGGGGGGTGTGCTGTATTTTTTGGGGTACTCTGTGGGTCATATGGTACTGTGTGGGTCATATGGTACTGATGGGTCATGGGGTACTGTGTGGTTCTGGGGTATTGTATGGGGGGATGCCGGAAAGTACTCTGTGGGTCTAGGGTACTTTGTGGGTCAGGGGTACTGTGTGGGTATGGGGTACTGTATAGGGGAATGAGGGCAAGTAATGCATGGGTCAAGGGTACTGTGTGGCTTAGGGGTACTGAGTGGGAAAAATGTAGATGGCAGGGGTATTGCATTGGTGAAATGGGGTGGGGGGGGGGGGGAATATGTATGAAAAATGTGGATGTAGGCTGCTGTGTGGGGGGTCAAATTTGAATGAGGGGACAGTGGGTGGGGGAGGGAGGTTGAGAGGGTATTGTGTTGTGATGGATGCGAATTTGAAGTACTTTGTATGGGCAAGTGTTGAAGATGAGGGTTACTGTAGGGTTGAAGGGAGGAATAACTACTTCACACTCTGTAATGTAAGTGTAATTTAATTAAGTAAATACTATTCCTGACTAACCTTAGCAATATGAAATTTATTCGCTATACTCTGTAGGGTAAGAATTACATCCGTTTTGATGTTGTTCCGAAGGAAAACAAGTAAATTCTTGATGAAATCTTGTTATGGATAGTATGATATCGCTGCAATCTGTCTAGACTCATAGGTTCAGTCAGTAAGTTGTTTTCAGTAATGCATAACCCAGCCCGGCCAGGAAGGGTAGCAGATTCACAGCCTGACCAGAAACAGCATCCTATTCCCAGCGCAACCAGAAAGAACATCCTATTCCCAGCCCAACCAGAAAGAACATCCTATGCTCAGCCTGACCAGAAACAGCATCCTATTCCCAGCCCAACCAGAAAGAACATCCTATTCTCAGCCCAACCAGAAAGAACATCCTATTCTCAGCCTGACCAGAAACAGCATCCTATTCCCAGCACAACCAGAAAGAACATCCTATGCTCAGCCTGACCAGAAACAGCATCCTATTCCCAGCCCAACCAGAAACAGCATCCTATTCCCAGCCCAACCAGAAACAGCATCCTATTCCCAGCCCAACCAGAAAGAACATCCTATTCTCAGCCTGACCAGAAACAGCACCCTATTCTCAGCCCAACCAGAAAGAACATCCTATTCTTAGCCTGACCAGAAAGAACATCCTATTCCCAGCCCAACCCGAAAGAACATCCTATTCTCAGCCTGACCAGAAAGAACATCCTATTCTCAGCCTGACCAGAAACAGCACCCTATTCCCAGCCTGTCCAGGAAAGATAGCAGATTCCTAGTAAGACCAGAAAGGGTAGCAGATTCCCAGCTAAAAAAATACATAATTGGGATGTTTCTAGAGCTTACTTTGAAAATTTGAAGACTACTCCAAACTCTGCAGTCTATTCTTTCTTGTGAAGATTGAATTTGACAGCTGTCAACTATGCCAGCAGTCCGCACCAAAAAGAGTAGTGGTACAGTGGGTTCCATCCCACTGTAACATCCAAGGCAACGAGGAGGCAGACAGACTGGCAAAAGAAGGTGCAAGACTACCACAACCAGACCCTAGTGTGACCTACGAAGAGTCACAAAGGCTTATTAGAGCCAGATACATGACCAAATGGGAAACAGAACATACTGGCTACACAAAAAACGATGTCTATTACCCGTTGAACAGAAGAGAGTAGGTCGTGGTCTTCAGACTGCGCACAGGCCACAACAGACTGAGGTACCATCTATTCAATAAATTGAAGATAGGTGGCACTGACGAATGCTTGTGTAGTACCGGGAAAATGACCGCTGAACATTTTCTGCAAAACTGCCCATACGAGGATCAGAGAAAGCAGATGTGGCCATCACCAGTGGCTACACTAGACAAGCTCTATGGCAGTGTCGACAGCCTCAGGATGACCGCTGCTTTTTTCTAAAAAATACAGTTTGACGTCTGACAGCGTACGAAGAAGAAGAAGAAGAATTTGACAGTATTTTATTCTTAGCTTGTTTCTTCCTCTGAGAAACACTTTGTATGACACTAAGCAACTAACAAACACGCTACAAGTTACATGGCATTGGGCTGAAGGGCGAGAGCCAAGACGGTGCTGGATCCATAAAAATATTTTTTTTTACTGCCTTTTATTAGTAGTTGTATTCTCATCTACGTCACATACAGAGGCCATTTAACAGATAGATGGAATGTCAATGTTGTACAGTTCATCATTTTTTTTTAAATTATATACTCTGCATTAATGTGATATAATCACATTACACGGCTACATGATCAAAACATCACAAACAAAAATAGAATGTAATATTAGAAATGAAACAAACCACACTAAATAGTAGTGTTAGCATTATTTTATAAATTAAGTGGCATAGCAACGAGTCGTAAGCAAAAAAAAATAGAATTTTTGCATTTTGAATAGATGGCTAACAGAAAATAAAATGAAACAATAGAAAGTAAGGAATCGAACCGAGTTCTTCCGAGTCTTCACCTTAGTCAATCACTCTATAATAATCATATCTTTTTCACTCAATCTTGCAAGTCCATCTCATGCTGTTCTCATCACCATGTAAATTTATTCCCTTAATATGATTGGTCCACCTGGGTCTTTGTGTACAACAAGGAAAATAATAGCACCACTGCCCCACAGATAGCATGTCATAAGAGGCGAGTAACTGTGTGATATGGCATAACACTGGCCATGGTTTGTTAAGAGCAACATAGATGGCGCTCAACAGGCTGTGCGTCTACTTTACTCTAGTGTTTGAGTCTGTTAAGGTGGACTCACACATCAGTTAACTTCCCTCAGCAGCACTTGTCCCAACGCAGAGGAGTAATAAGCTGCTCGAGCCTAGCTTGCTAATCCAGAAATCCTCTTCCTGGCTACATCCAGCAAATGTCAGAGCTGGGACCTGCACAAAATCAGGGACCTGCACAGGAGCTGGGACCTGCACAGGAGCAGGGACCTGTACAGGAGCACCTGCGCATGTATAACTACAGGAGTAAGATATGATTTATTTGGGGGCGGCATTACTCTTTTTGCGGATCCAACAAGCGTAGGAATATCCAAATGACAAAAGCAACAAATTAAATGAGTCCTCTGCTGTACACAAACCATACACACACACACATGTTACTGCTGGCGAAACCAGTCTCCGTGTTCCAACAGCAACACTGGCACGTAGAGTTGGTCTAAATATTATCTATTATTTTCATATTGATTAATATGTCTATTACAAAGCAGAAGTTTCTACAACTACTGTGACTGCTTTGCTGTTATATGTACATCATTTTTTGCTGTCTGCTGATAATTTGTACATGTGAAAATGGTCTATGCAGAGAAAATGTTACAGCATAAAAATTGGTTATTGTAGTAACATTGTGTAACTGCATCACACATACAAGAAAAATCAGATAAATGTGTGTCTAGAAATAGAATCTCAAAAACACAGGAGCCCCTAAACTGCCTCCTAAGAAAGCTGATCTCTTCCGCTACAGTATCTAGTTAATAGGCCTTCGGTGACTATTAAACCTTATGCCTTGGTCAGTGACTGTGAGATAGCAGTCGAGAGTCACGAAGCACAGTCGAGAGTCATCAAACACAGTCGAAAGTCATAATAAACACAGTCGAGAGTCATGAAACACTGTCAAGAATCATGAAACACTGTCAAGAATCATGAAAAACAGTCAAGAGTCATGAATCCCAATCAAGAGTCATGAAACCCAGTTAAGAGTCATGGAACTCAGTCAAGAGAGATGAAACCAAATCAGGAGTCATGAAACACAGTTGAGTCATGAAACCCAGTCAAGAGTCATGAAACCCAGTCAAGAGTCATGAAACCCAGTCAAGAGTCATGAAACCCAATCAAGAGTCATGAAACCCAGTCAAGAGTCATGAAAAACAGTTAAGAATCATGAAACACAATCAATAGTCATGAAACACAGTCAAGAGTCATAAAACAGTCGAGAGTCATGACACATGTCCATTGACATAACTAAACAGTATGTCACATGTGACCTGTTGGTGATAAAAGGAGACACCATGGCAAATACTGCTGTCGAAGATGAAGTGTTTGAGAGATTTCTTTGTACTATGATCACAGTTTTTGATAGGGCTGGCCTCTCTTACTTGCTAGTTGTCTTCTTCTTCTTCTGCATTTGTTCTTAATCTCCCACTACCAAACCCTTTGCAAGTTGCAGGATGTACTCCGGAGAACAGAATGCGTTGTGTCGCTAGTTTACAGCTTGACTGCGATATTTGCACCTTTCGGTCCAACACATCCGTCTTCGGCAGGACTAGTTGTATAATTCGCTAACCTTAACCCAGGTACTCATTTACAGCTACATCGAGTGGAGCATGCAGTATGGGAGCTGAGTTCCATACCTCTGGCTTGAATAGTGAGTACTCTACCACTATGGTATTCACACCTACTGGTGAGGAAAGATATCAAATAATGTTGATCGGTGTCCGTGATTCATTGGAGATTGGAAACTCTTTACGCAGTGGGATTGAAGGTGATGTGATCATCAGGTGATGTGATCATCAGACGATGTTATCCCTTCATGCCAGTTTTTGGTCCTTATCTGTTTAATATATACACATACACAAGGGCAAGTCAATAAATAGGTCACAAATGACTATTTAAAAGATAAAAAAGTTTGATACAAACTTGAAAACTATTTATTATTGCACTTGCATTGTCACTTGGTACGGTCACATATCGAGATCAAATGGTCTTGCAAACACAATCCTCCATGGGAAGGTGCATGGCAGACTACGAAGAGGCCGGCCCAAAAAGAGATGGGAAGACAACATAAAAGAATGGACCAGTCTCCGATCAGAAGAGTCACAGGCAGCGGCTTCTGACAGAGAGGGATGGTGTGGAAATGTGAGGATGTCTTCATGTGTGCCCCAACAACCTCACCGGTTACGGGATGACCTGACCTGACCTGATTGTCACATATATCTCAACATAATTATCGCCAACATTGATATACTTATCCCATCACTTTATCAGTGTGCAAGGAGAGGCCCATTCGGTTACGTATGTGTTTGCATGTCAGTTGTCTGGGTATCCATCATCAGCATACTTTCCAGAATTCAATTGATCGTGTATTATGTTGTAGGCTAAACCATGCAAACACCCTATTGCATTTGCTACATTGTCTCTTATCATTACTCGCCTGTCATCTAAAATCATTTCCCCCACTTGCAACACAGATGTATCCGTTGCAATTTGAACAGGGCAACAAGATCAGATTTCTTCATGATTTAAGAGCAGTACTCTGTCAACTATGCCAGCAGTCCGCACCAAAAAGAGTAGTGGTACAGTGGGTTCCATCCCACTGCAACATCCAAGGCAACGAGGAGGCAGACAGACTGGCAAAAGAAGGTGCAAGACTACCACAACCAGAGCTAAATACATGACCAAATGGGAAACAGAACATACTGGCTACACAAAAAATGATGCCTATTACCAGTTGAACAGAAGAGAGCAGGTCGTTGTCTTCAGACTTCGCACTGGCCACAATAGACTGAGGTACCACCTATTCAACAAATTGAAGATAGGTGGCACTGACGAATGCCCGTGTGGTACCGGGAAAATGACCGCTGAGCATTTGCTGCAAAACTGCCCAACATACGAGGACCAGAGAGAGCAGATGTGGCCATCACCAGTGGCAACACTAGACAAGCTCTATGGCAGTGTCGACAGCCTCAGGATGACTGCTGCTTTTTTCGAAAAAATAAAGGTCGATGTGTGACAGCGAAAGAAGAAAAAGATTTCTTCAGCTATTTTTTAGGGTCCTTGAGAAAATGTATCGACCCAGTTATGCTCCAATTTACGCAACAAATATGTCTCACCATAAACAGGAAGGTTATGGACATCCTTTGGAAAAAGTTCTTTTGCTCGAGAAAATGAACAGCAGCATGCTGTTCTTTATTTGCACATTCTGTGAACATGGACGTCATTTTGTATCTGCACTGCGCATGTGCATGCGACACCTAGCGTCCCCTATATACAGTAATCGTCCTGCCGAATGCGGATGTGTCAGACCGAAAGGTGGTGCAAATATCGCAGTCAAGCTGTAAACTAGTGACACAATGCATTCTATTCTCCAGACTACATCCTGCTACTTGCAGAGCCCTATTCAGGGTTTAGTAACGGGAGAATGAGAATAAACACAGAAGAAGAAGACAATAATCATAAAGAGGGATGTTGCTATCACCTAATAACATCTTTAGAAAATACCAACTACATTTTTTGCCTATCCCATATGTTTGTGACCTACTTACTAACTTACCCTCGTATTTTGCATATAAACTGAAATATTTTGTTGTATCTTATTGCCCTTTTTGCGTGGCTATAACTGCCACCCCCTCTCAAGGTACAGTAAGCCTACCTAAGCACGTGACATAGAGGTAATATCAATGACTTTTATATGATGCACAATCCTTTTTTGAGACACCTTTTACAAAATGCTTGGAAGGTTACTCATTCATTCTCTGCACATTGGGCACCACACTAGTGGTGTCTTTTTGGAACTGGTGGTGTTTTTTATAACTGGTGGTGTTTTTTGTAACTGATGGTGTTTTTTATAACAGGGTATTTTTTGTAACTGGTGATGATTTGTTATAACTACTGGTGTGTTTTTTAACTGATGATGTTATTTTTTAACTATTTAGCTGTCACATATTTATACAGGTGTGCCAAACCATGTACAAGTTATTACTTGATAACAAGCAAGTTGTAAGGCAGATGTAAAGGCCAATTGTGTTGCCACGGCCCTCCCTCCATCTTTCCCCCTTTTTCACGCCAGTGGTTACTGCACAATGTGCATGTTAGAGCTAAGCTCTGCCAGGGTTTGAGCCCATTTTTAAAGACTTCTTTTTTCTTTCTTTTTCATTTTGTTGTCCTGTTTGTGCCTTTAACCCTACCAGACCTAAGGCCCTGAACCCAACTGTCCCCTATTCCTGGGTTCCAGAGCATTAAAGAGAAAACACCAACATGATATAGAAAAATGTTAGTTACATGCAAACAAGTGGTTAGAATAAGATGTAACTTGGAGACATTGTAGAAAATAGGTTTACCTTTCATCTAGCGTCAATATTCCACCTTTGTGTGTCAATCCACCCAGCAAAAGGCAAAGAATTTGTCTCGAGTCATAAAACATTTCGAAATCCGGGAGTAAACACAACAAAGAGCCCTCATTTGTCCATTAATCCTGATATCTGGGCTTTATACATGAGTATTCCATATAGATCCTCAGTCCAAGAAAAGCCTTCACCTCATCACTCGAGCTCTCACTGTCTGTTTCTCTTGAACAGAGTCTGAATCAACCAAATTATTGATCACCTGTTGGACTGTCATAAGCCTAGACTTACTTTACTTTCCTGTTGAAGTGCTTGGTTCATCAGCTGTTCGTTTCATTGTCAATTTTCCGAATTTGTTCACGTTAAACCTCACAAAATCAATTCAAACATGTGGGCAGCCATTTGCAATGACTAATCACGAGGATTGACCACGATTGGTTGGTTATTTTTAGATTCTGACACATTTTATGACGTACTATCCAAAGTACCGAAAATTAGGTACAGCGGTTTAGCGGCAGTTAAGGAAATTACCGAAAAATGGGTACAGCGGTCTGGTAGGGTTAAGTTTCATGGTATGAAGAGGTTTCTTGACCGAGCCCTAGTATGTGCTTCCTACATGGAGAGTTTCTTTGCTTCTGTTATTTCTGCTATCCATCTTTTGCATTGGTGGCCTTTGGCACTGTATCCATTGTATCTGTATATCAAATCTTTCTGAGTGATACTATTAACTATTTGGTTTGCTGTCTCTTGATGAGGTCTATCACTAGTGTTGTACCAACTTGTCTCCTAATATCTTCGTTTCTGATTCTATACAGTATTTTTACTCAAAGCATTCTGTGCAGGCGTTTCATCTCTGCTGTGACATAAGAACATAGGAGCAAGGAAGTGATAGTCAAACTGTAAAAAGCATTAGTTAGACCTAGATTGGAATACTGTGTACAGGTGTGGAGACCTTATCATAGAGAGGATATAAACATGCTGGAAAGTATACAAAAAAGAGCGACAAAGTTGACAGTGGGATTCCAGAATTACAGTTATGAGGAAAGACTCAGAAAAACTGTCTAGAAAAGAGAAGAATTTGAGGTGACAATACAGGTTTATAAGATAATAAAAGAAACAGATAAATGAGACTATAACAAGTTTTTCAAAATACAACCACCTACAAGAACAAGAGGGCATAGCTACAAATTAACTAAAGAAAGGTCCAGATTAGATAATAGGAAATATTTGTTTAGTCAGAGAGTTCTGAATGCTTGGAATGCATTGCCACAGGAAGTAGTGGAGGCAGGGATAATAATGCATTTAGAAATAAATTGGATGCGCATAGCTTTTCGAGCAAGGTAATGCAAATATAACTGGTTGTATACAGACTGCAGAGTTTTCTAAACCAGTATAAAGACGTTAAGTGAAGTTAAGTAAGTTGCAGTCTTTTATCTTTGTTTGTTAATGTCCAATTCTGGCACTGATAGCACAATGTGGCTAGGAATATCGTGTTGTGTAGCATTATTTTTATATCCATTGTCACGTGCTTACCATTTAATATCGGGGACATTTGCCCAATGATTTGACTTGATTTATTAAATCTGTTTTGGATTTCGGTGTCACCTATGCCGTCTGATGAGATTACGTTACACAGATGTGTGAAATTTTTCGCATGTTTTACTTGTAATTCTCAAAGTTAAAATCTGGTAATCACGTACTTCCCAATTCTAAAACTATAAAATTCATTACTCACTTTTTGAATGTTTGAACGATTTCTTATCACATCAATGTGTACAGTGTGTGCTCTAGTCTACCCAGCTGTTACATGTCTACATGGCCTAACTGGTACAGAACACGAGGAACGGAGCTGGTCACATGTCATATTTCCTCCAACACATCACCGTAACATGCAATGTCTACTGGGACAACTACCTTTTCCTTTTTAATCACAAAAATCACATTTTATTGGTTAGTTTTCATGTTATGATTCTGTAAAACTGCTCGCTCCTACCATCTATTCGTAAAAAATACTTACAATTCTCAGTGTATGTATATTCATATATATATATATAAATGTGAAATAGAAAATAAATAGATGTGTGCACGTTTGAGCGTGAGTTGAGTAAGACATCGACAGCATCAGTGTGTTAAAATGAACGTGCATGTGTGTTAAGTGTTTGTATAGTGTTTGTGAAATGACAATGAACGTTTTGTGTTATATATGAAAAATGTGGCATGTATATATAGTGAAAGAAAGAAATATAATATGTGTGTATGTGTATTTATATATATGTTGAGAACGAAGCAGAAATAAAAGACCATCTCTGGAAATACAAGAGGAAATTTATTTGTCTGACTCGTATATGTTATCTAGAGTGGGTTTTGGATGTTCGTTCTCTTTACGACATTTTCGTTTTACTCTTCTGTGATGCAAGAGCAGTTTTTTCAACCATCATAAGATACATCTCTGAAGCTTCGTCTTCTCAGGATGTCAGGCTCATGTCCCGTGTCTTCATGTCATGCTTGCACATATATTTGAACCTCGGCTGTAGTCGGCCAACTGTTTTGTTTTTTCCAACCATCATAAGATACATCTCTGAAGCTTCATCTTCTCAGGATGTCAGGCTCATGTCCCGTGTCTTCATGTCATGCTTGCACATATATTTGAACCTCGGCTGTAGTCGGCCAACTGTTTTGTTTTTTCCAACCATCAACTGTTCATATCTTTGGGATCCAACCACCTTCAATGTGATGAACATGTCCAAGCAATCATAGTCTTTACTGCCTTAGGAGAGTGCACTGAACTCAACATCTTTATACTGGTTTATACAGCCAGTTTCTTGGAGAGTGGTTAACCTATGTGCAAGTCTATCTTAATACACAAACATTAGATCAAAGTAGACCCGGAGTCTGTTAGGCGCCATCTATGCTGCTCTTAACAAATTACCTAAACTTGGAGTGTGGTTAACCTATGTGTAAGTCTATCTTAAAACACAAACATTAGATCAAAGTAGACCCGGAGTCTGTTAGGCGCCATCTATGCTGCTCTTAACAAATCACCTAAACATGGCCAGTGTTATGCCATGTCACACAATTAATCAACTCTTACGACATGCTCTCTGTGGGGCAGTGGTGCTGTTCTTTGTCATAAACAAAGACCCCGGCAGACCATTCGGTACATGCTTGGGAGACCAGTACAAAAGTGCACCTCTATATTTGTCATTCTGTCCCTCCATGTAATTCTAAGAATGGATCACATGTGCCCTAGACAGAAGGTGTTATACCTGTGCTGCTGTTCCGGCATAGGTTCAAATAGTTTTCTACCATATATGAGCATGCTGACGACATGCAATGAAAACCATATATTGCATATACTGACATACAGTATGGATAAAATGGTTTGGACAATATGGCCGAAATACTTCTCAGACCCACTTGCTGCAGGTGAAAGACCAAGAAGAAGATTGATGTTTATGAAAAACCCTACAGAGGCATGGATGGAAAATAAAAGCAGATGATATAATATATCATCTCTTACATCTATTAAGAGCTCATGTAAGACAGCAATGACTATTCTAACCATTAACTTAACTTAACATCTTTATACAGGTTTAGAAAACTCATCAGTCTGTATACAACCAGTTATATTTTCTCTAAAACCCATGCGCATCCAATCTATTCTTAAATGCATTAACTGACCCTGCCTCCACTACCTCCTGGTGCAATGAATTCCAAGCATTCACCACTCTCTAACTAAAAAAATATTTCCTAATATCCAATCTGGACCTTTCTTTAGTTAATTTATATCTGTGCCCTTTTGTTCTCGTTGGTGGTTGTATTTTGAAAAACTTGTTAAATGGTAGAAAAATAACACTGTCAGTGGCAACTGGAAAATTCTCAAGCAATTTCAGAGTGGAGGCAGAGGCACTGAAGGCTGCAATAAAAGCAATGCTGACAGGTGAAAGAAATGAAAGCCAGATAGTCCTGTTTACAGATGCCCTGGCCGTGGTTACAGCACTAAAAAGCCAGAAAAATACTGAACTTAATGATTTAAGAGCAGTACTCTGTCAACTATGCCAGCAGTCTGCACCAAAAAGAGTAGTGGTACAGGAGGCAGACAGACTGGCAAAAAAAGGTGCAAGACTACCACAACCAGATTCTAGTGTAACCTACGAAGAGTCCAAAAGGATTATTAGAGCCAGATACATGGCCAAATGGGAAACAGAACATACTGGCTACACAAAAAATGATGCCTATTACCAGCTGAACAGAAGAGAGCAGGTCGTGGTCTTCAGACTCTGCACAGGCCACAACAGACTATTCAATAAACTGAAGATAGGTGGCACTGACGAATGCACCTGTGGTACAGGGAAAATGACCGCTGAACATCTGCTGCAAAATTGCCCGACATACGAGGACCAGAGAAAGCACATGTGGCCATCACCAGTGGCAACACTAGACAAGCTCTATGGCAGTGTCGACAGCCTCAGGATGACAGCTGCTTTCTTCAAACAAATTCAAGTTGACGTCTGACAGCGTACAAACAAGAAGAAAAACTTGTTATAGTCTAAATTTAACCTTTCCTGTGATTATCTTAAAAACCTGAATTAAGTCACCTCGAGTTCATCTATTTTCTAGACACTGTAGAATTATGCGCTGAGTAATCCAGAATCATACTAGAAGTCAAGAATGTCTGCATTATGATCAAGAATCATATTAGAGGAGTCATGTTTCAAGCATAAAACAAAAATTCTAAATTTGTTGAAAAAAATTGAGAATGACACAGAACCAACTTCATTGGACCATGTGGCATATGGGGAATATGGTGTTAGGTCCACATTTGTTACAACCAACTGTCACACTAGAGGTCATGGGGGTCACATCACGCTGGCTGACTTTATCATCCCAGATTATTCTGGTGCTTAATTCATTAGGCTGGTTTGACCCCAAGGGCCATTTTCGATTGGAAAAAAATACTGCACCAAATGGGTACTGAACCCTGATCATTCGGCTAGGAAACCAGTGCACTAACCACTGCGCCACCTCAGCTTCCTGATATGTGCCCAGACACAGTCATTACTGAAAATGCAGAACTCTATAGTGCCTTCCCTGACTTCATCAGGTACCCATTTGCAGCTGGGTCAGTCAAATGGAAGAAGTGGTCATGCCATGAAACAACCAACAACATGCCTGATCACAGATAACTAAGTTCAATGAGATTTAAGCCTGGTATGTTGGGTTTGCAAACTATACTCAGAAACATATACATACATATTTTTCTCAAAAACTGTATTGAGCAAAACAGATGAACTACAAAAGCAGCCAATGATGGTGTAAACATTAAAAAAGAAATCGGGAAAAGTAGATTGCAAGCATCATGCACTACCCTCTTTAGTCATATTTTACAAGATGCACAAGAATGCCACAAGTCAATTATTTCCACCCAAAAAAAATGGAATTATTACTTTTTTTTTATAATTGTCCTTTCGTGCTGAATATATTATTGTTAACCTGTTTCACATGTGAATCTCCCTTGAGTTGGTTATCTTAAATTGGTGAGTGAGGTTGGTGACCCCCAAGAGCGAAAGTAGCGGAAGCAAAGGCAACCAGAAGGATCACCCAAGCTGGACTGGTCCTGGGGTGTAGGGGGTATAGACTAACAGCTGAAAACTCATAGAAAGGGGCAACATTCTTTTATTGATTTGAATGACATTAAAGGACTACAGAGACATTTCAATAGCAAAAATGGTTTAAATACAAGCAAGAATAGCATGCAGTATTCCACGAGAATAACTATGGATATGCACCAACTTTCCTGTTTAAAAACATCTTCATTAAGGACTGAGGATATTAAAAGTGCAAACTATGTTAAAGATCAGTATCAAGAATTCGGCAACCTAATACAAAAGGGTTACTCGGAAAGTAATACCAAACATTATTTTTCTCAGCCCATTAATCCGACAATTTACAGATTGCAACACTGATATTTCGCATTGTTTTAATGCCAACTGGTCGCCGGGGTCTTTGTGTATGAAAAGCACAAGAAAAGCACCACTACCCCCACAGAGAGCATGTCATAATAGGCGACATGTTTAGGTGGTTTGTAAAACCAAATGTCTGCATTCTGAGTTACCTCCAGTCGTCTCAACCAATAGTCTTGCCACTGATCCAAGGTAACTCAGGATAAGAGTGAGATTGATGACCAGCGCATATTCTTCCTCACTATAGTCCAAATACAACGCACATTACATTATTAAGATAAGAGTGAGATTGATGACCAGCGCATATTCTTCCTCACTATAGTCCAAATACAACGCACATCACATTATTAAGATAAGAGTGAGATTGATGACCAGCGCATATTCTTCCTCACTATAGTCCAAATACAACGCACATCACATTATTAAGATAAGAGTGAGATTGATGACCAGCGCATATTCTTCCTCACTATAGTCCAAATACAACGCACATCACATTATTAAGATAAGAGTGAGATTGATGACCAGCGCATATTCTTCCTCACTATAGTCCAAATACAACGCACATCACATTATTAAGATAAGAGTGAGATTGATGACCAGCGCATATTCTTCCTCACTATAGTCCAAATACAACGCACATTACATTATTAAGATAAGAGTGAGATTGATGACCAGCGCATATTCTTCCTCACTATAGTCCAAATACAACGCACATCACATTATTAAGATAAGAGTGAGATTGATGACCAGCGCATATTCTTCCTCACTATAGTCCAAATACAACGCACATCACATTATTAAGATATAGCTGTCTGATGTTGTGGTCATCATCGCTTCGCAATGGGCAATAATTTAACTTAAGAGTAGCATAGATGGCACCTAACAGGATGTGAGTCTACTTTGCTCAAGTGTTTGAGTTGTATCAAGATGCACTCGCATACTGGTTAACCACCGTACGAGGCACTTGTCCCAATGCAGCAAAGTAGTGAGCTGCTCAAGCCTAATCCCACTCCCAGCTACATCCAGTTCACCCCTGAAGAATTACAGGTCAACTAAGACATAGGCCTAACTGCAATGTTTTCCAACAGATAACACTGCTGTACGAGCCCATTAAAATGGCATCCGTGGGCAACGTATGTTACAAACCAGCTGTAATTGAATTCATGTGGCGGATGAAGAAAGTGTGTGAAACATTCACAGACGTTAGTATGCTGTGTATAAAAGTTGTGCGGCTGATAGGAGTACCATTGGACATTGAGATTGAAAGTTAAAGCTTCAGAAAGTGGAGAAACAGAACTGAATGATCAGTCCCGTTATTGGCGTCCTTCCACATCCACTAGCCCAGACATGTTTCAGTGCTGTTGGCATTATTCGTGAGGCTTACTTATCTCCTCACAAGTCTACAATTTACTACAATCTTGGATATTCAAAAGTATGCACAAGATGTTTATTCCTCACAAGTAAGTGATCGATAAAACATGATTTTGTAAATAGAAAATGAATAGGTACAGCAGATGCATGAATACCCTTTCTTCGCGGTGGCGTGAAACTGTTGAGAAATAGTATGTGTAAACAAAAGATTCAGTTATACAGTCAGTGAGTTTTATACATTTGTAATAAATAATTTCAGAATTAAAAAATTGCAGATCGTTACTTTCTTATCAACCCTCGTATAACAGGGTCAACGATAAATAAATCACAAAATAGTTGCAGTAAAATTGACGTAAAAGTTATAAATTACGCTCAACAATACACATATATATCTGTATGTGATTTTAAACAATAGGAAACAAAATATTTTGTCATTAAAGTTACATTTTGTTAAAAAGTGACAATTGTCACTATTTGTGGAGACTTTTGGACTACACTATTTTTCAAAAGATAAAACCTATTAGATAAGCCTATGACCCAACAACAACCAAACAAATATGTACCAATTTAAGTCAATGAAAGCTTGTACATATGACTAATGAAATCATGTGCAAAGTGGAAAAACTATCACCGCTGTAAAAAATAAGCACGGTGAATTAATGGACGAAAATGTATAATGTATAGGTTTTTTTTAAATTAACATTATTCTATATAGGTTTTATAAAGAAAATATAATTATTTCTGTAAAAAGACATTTCTTAGAATGTCTGGCATTAACAGAAAATTTCTTTATAACTGCAGACTATTTATTGTATTTGGTAGGAAACAGAGCTAACCACTCAGGTCAAGTCATCACATAGACAGTGAGATCACTGGAGTAACCATGAAGACACCCCCACAACCGCACGCCCCCATTCTCTGTCAGTGGTCGCTGCCTGTGCCTGCTTTGATCGGAGATTGGTCCATTATTTTATGTTGAGCTCCCACCTCCTTTTGAAACAACCTCATTGTTGTCCACCTTGCACCTTTCCATGCATGATCGTATTTGCAAGACCATTTGATTTTGAAACATGGCCATACCAAGCAAGTTTCCGTCTTGTGACTGTTGCCAAGAGCTCTTCAAAGGCTGTTATAATTCTTTTTCGTATTTCCTCACGTGACATTTAGAAGTCTTCAAAAACATCTCATCTCCAAGACCTGAATCCTCCGCTGCAGGTCAGCTGTAATTGTCCATGTCTCACAAGCACAGAGGAATAATTTTTCACATGATTGCAACCTAACCTTTGGTCGGTGAAAATGGTTCATAGAACTGACTTTTTTGCACCTGGGCACCCCTATACTTACTTAGTTTCCATGTCCACAGCACCATGTCATTAGACGGAGATCCATGTTCTGCTACATTGACTGCTTTGTTGTTACCCTCCAGCAGGTTATCCATCGGACATGTGTGTAGTTGATTTGAGCAGGTTATGAGGTGTCCCTGGTCCTGGACAGCTTCCCATGCACAGACATCCCCGTCGTTGTATCCTTATCTCATTAGGTTCTTTTTGCACCGGCTGACACCAGACAGAAGTCTATTTAAGGTTTGCAATAGTGGAAATAGTAGTGGGTTTGTTTTTGTTTTTTCACTCATACAGAAAGTTATGGCAACCTATCATGCTGCACACTTGCTAAGAAACTGGTAACAGCCAAGTAGTTATAAGAGCGACATTCTGCAAAGGACATTATACTTAGTTATTTAATTTGTAATAAAAAAAACCATTGTCACAACCAGCTGCAAGAACAAGAGGGCATAGCTACAAATTACACGTAGGAGTAAGGAGGTGATTGTCAAACTGTATAAAGCAGTAGTTAGACCTAGACTGGAGTACTGTGTACAGGTGTGGAGTCCTTATCGTAGATGAGATATAAACATGCTGGAAAGGATACAAAGAAGAGCAACAAAACTGATAATGAGATTCCAGAATTGCAGTTACGAGGAAAGACTCAGAAAAACTGACTGAGAAGAATTTGAGGGGACTTAATGCAGGTTTATAAGATAATCACAGGAAAGGTTAAATTAGACTATAACAAGTTTTTCAAAATACAACCACCATTGAGAACAAGAGGGCACAGATACAAATTAACTAAAGAAAGATCCAGATTGGATATTAGGAAATTTTGTTTAGCCAGAGAGTGGTGAATGCTTGGAATGCATTACCCCCAGGAGGTGATGGAGGCAGAGACAGTTAATGCAGTTAAGAATAAATTGAATGTGCTTAGTTTTTGAAGCAGAGTCATGCAAATGTGACTGGTTGTCTACAGACTCTGATGAGTCTTCTAAGCCAGTATAAAAACATTAAGGTAAGTGAAGTTTAAATTAACTAAAGAAAGGTCCAGATTAGATATTAGGAGTGGCGAATTCTTGCCACAGGAAGTATTGGAGACAGGGACAATTATGCATTTAAGAATAGATTGGATGCGCATAGCTTTTAGAGCAAAGAAAGATAAAAGAAGCTGCAGAGACTGCAGAGTCTTCTAAACCAGTATAAAGACGTTGAGTTAAATTAAGGGCCTGAAATAGGAATAAAGAATAGTTACACTGCTATCTGCATATATTTTAAGAGACTTCTGTCTACATCTGCAAAGTTGTCTTCTGCAGCTCACACATAGGTCCATATAGTTTCCCTTCCAGGGTTTTTTGTACTGACCATTATGTTCGCCTCAGTATCTCATACTCTGGGCAATCCTGAAGTATATGCTCTGCATCTGGGGTGCCTATCCACATGTGCACATATTTGAGTTGCCAATTCTAAATGTTGTGTACATGTGGCTGCAGAGTCGATTGTGGGCTGTTCTGAGGCACAGCATAACAATCTGCTCTTGCCTGTTAATATTGTGATAGTCATCTTGTGTTTGTGTTGGAAGCTCTCTTATTGATTTAATCATCTTTTACTTTTAATGGTATGTAACTGGTACATCTGATTAAGAGACCACTATGGGCATGAGATCAGATACCTAATCCTATGATATCATTTAGATAGAAGAAAAGATGTCTTCCGACTATGTTAGAAGAAAAGTCATCAAAGAAACTGTACTTTGGTGAAGTGAACTGCAATGTTTGCAATGACAAATTCCTTTGGTGAAGTGAACTGCAATGTTTGCAACGATGAAACTCTTTGGTGAAGTGAACTGCAATGTTTGCAATGATGAAACTCTTTGGTGAAGTGAACTGCAATGTTTGCAATGATGAAACTCTTTGGTGAAGTGAACTGTAATGACTAAGCTCTTTAGTGACAAAATATGAAAACACTATACAAATTATGTGTAACCAACAAGATTTTGCAGTTTATAAAAGAGAAAACTTACAAAATATGGCCCCATATGACAACTATGGCAGTTATCTCACAATCTTTCAACATGACATAACATCAACATTAATTGATCTTACAATCTGTCAACATAACATCAACAATAATTGATCTTACAATCTATCAACATAACATCAACATTAATTGATCTTACAATCTGTCAACATAACATCAACAATAATTGATCTTACAATCTGTCAACATAACATCAACAATAATTGATGTTACAATATGTCAACATAACATCAACAATAATTGATGTTTCAATCTGTCAACATAACATCAACAATAATTGATCTTACAATATATCAACATATCAACAATAATTGATGTTACAATCTATCAACATAACATCAATAATAACTGAGCTTAAATCTTTCAACACGGCATTAACATAAAAAATAACTGATCTTACAATCTTTTAATACGACATTATCCTCAATAATAATTATCTTACAATCTTTTAATATGACATTATCCTCAATAATAATTATCTTACAATCTTTCAATGTGACATTAATATCAGCAATAACTGATCTTACAATCTTTCAACATGATATTAACATCATTAATAATTTATCTTTCAACATGATGTTAGCATAACAATAATTTTATGACAAAACTGGTCAGTTTGTTACAGTTATTGTGGCATTCAAACACAACATTTGCTGTTCGGCATCATTGCTGATTAGAACGATGACATCAAAAGTGCCCTGAGAGAAAAATACAAAGATTGGAAAAAAAATGAGTTATTGGGATGTTAGTTTTCACAAATGAATAAAACCTAATAAATTGAGTGGTCCGTTGGGGTCTTTGTGTAGGAAAATGGCAAGATTAGCACCACTGCCTCACAGAGATCATGTCGTGAGAGGTGACTGTGTGACATGGCATAAGACCGGCCATGGTTAGGTGGTTTGTTAAGAGCAGCATAGATGGCGCCTAACAGGCTGTCGGTCTACTTTGCTCTAGTGTTTGAGTCTACTAAGATGGACTCGCACATCGGTTAACCGCCCTCCACTGCACTTGTCCCAAAGCAACAGATAAATAAGCTGCTCAAGCCTAGCCAGCTAAGCAGGAAATCTACCTCTTGGCTACATCTAGCTCATGCCAGATCTGGGACCTGCTGCACAAGGGCACCCAACCCCGTAGAAGTACATTTCATCTAAGACTAAGAAATTGATATATTAGTCATTAATAGGCAATTTCAAAATAAAACCAACTGGAGATTGAAAGCAAATCTGTGGTGTTTGGTTAAACAATCAAATTAATTATAAAATCTGTGACTGTGGTAAAAATAGCAGTCACTTTGATTGCCATTTGTAGGAATGAAAAAGTGAAATTGAATTATTAGTGATTGAGACGTAGGCTTAGAAATTCTATTTTTAAAATGATGATCATCCGTAACTGGCTGAGGAGAGCAAATCAAAGAGGAAAGGCTAACCAGGTACACAAAAAAGCCTACTGCCGTCGGATGTGTCGGACCAAAAGGTGCAAATATCACAGTCAAGATGTAAACTTTTCAGGGCTTGGTAGCGAGAGTTTGAGAACTAACTACGAAGAAGAAGAAAGATGTTCTGAAGATGATGATGACAGATGTGGGAGAGCTGACCAAAGATTGAAAGTCATACAGATCGGCTGTTAGAGTGACGTTCCACAAAAGACATGCTACATGATGATGATAAAGAAAGCAGACCATGGAGAGTATCCTATAAAACTCCTCTAGGTTAAAGTCAAGCCAAGCAACAATGGGTAATTACTTGGAAAATGGTTCATAGAACTGACCACCTTGCACCTGGGCACCCCTTTGGATGCTCAATCCCTTTCATTGCTGGAAAGTCCTGACAACAGAGGGCACCCCTTTGGATGCTCAATCCCTTTCATTGATGGAAAGTCCTGACAACAGACCACACATTCTGTAGCTTCAGCGATGGGTCAGAAATTTTCCCCTGACTTTTTCATTCATGTACCCATTTACAGCTGGATCGACTTGGAGAAGCAGTCATACCACATACAAACCCCTGACATGATCCGTCTATCAAACTGAGCAGAAAGTGATTCATCTTCTTCTTTCTCTTCTTCTTCTTCATCGTACGCAGTCAGACGTAGACTTGAATTTGTTCAAAGAAAGCAGCAGTTATCCCAAGGCTGTCAACACTGCCATAGAGCTTGTCTAGTGTTGGTGCTTGTGATGGCCACATATACTTTCTCTGGTCCTTGTATGTCGGACAATTTTGCAGCAGATGTTCAGCAGTCATTTTCTCAGTATTGCAGATGCATTCGTCAGTAACACTTATCTTCAGTTTATTAAATAGATGGTACCTTAGTATCTTAGGGTGGTCTGAAGACTACCACCTGCTCTCTTCTGTTCACCTAGTAATAAGCATCATTTTTTTTGTAGCCAGTATGCTCTGTTTCCCTTTGTCCATATATCTGACCTTAATAAACCTTTTCGACTCTTCATAGGTCACACTTGAATTTGGTGCAAAGTGATTTGAGCCTGGTAGGTTGGAATTATAAACCTAGCTGACAATCCTCTAGATCACAGAGTCTCTGTGCAGGTACTTATCTTAGTTGACTTACCAGGTATTGTATCAAGCCAGATAAGTCAGTTATTGTGTTCTGTATGGTGATATTTTCTGCAGATAGAATCAACACCACAAGTTTAGGCTTAATTATTAGTGAAAACTGCCTGATACTGAGACATGATATAAGGAGAGGTAGTCTGTAGCTGATACTGTTCTGCTCGGTTTTATTATCTTCTTCTTCTTCGTTGTTTGTTCTCAAACTCCCGATGCCAAGTTCTGAAAAGGACTTTGCAAGTAGCAGGATGTAGTCCGGAGAACGGAATGCGTTGAGTCGTAGTTTATAGCTTAACTGCGATTTTTTCCACCTGTCGGTCTGACACATCTGACATCAGTATGTCATTTTGGTTACCAAGTAGCCTTCTCTCTTTGATCCCTTCCTCAGCCAGTCTGCTCTGTTGCAGCCTGTTATCTAGGATCCGCACGTGGTGAGTCTTGGCAGCTTTTGGTTGCTGGCCCTGATGCTAGCAGTCAGCGTAGTGTCGCTGACAGATACATCTCTCGCACTGCTCAGCATTTTGATCCCCCTCTGTTTTATCAACAATCAATGTCACTAGACTTCTGGCAAACCTACAGGTTCTCAGCTTCTCTCAGAAAATGTTGAAGAGTGTGGTTACTGATAGTTTCAGTGGCCTACTTCTCTGCCATTTGTTGTGATGGAATAAGGATTTGCCTACCCAAAGCACACCACATTCAGCAACAGTTCAGTTAAATTAGCTCACAGATAGTAAACTGGAGATTAATCAGGTATCAATGCTGCAGGAACAAGGGATTCTGGTCTTGTCTTAGCTTAACTTAACGTCTATATGATGGTTTAGAAGACTCTTTAGAGTATGCATACAACCAGTTTTTCTTACTTCACCAGATTAAAAATATAATCCAATTCTTGAATGCATTAATTGACCCTGCCTCCATTTTTTCCTATGACAATGCATTCCAACCAACCACCACTCTCTAAGTAAGAAAATATTTCCTAGTATCTAATGTGGACCGTTCTTTAATTCATTTGCAACTGTGACCTCTTGTTCTTGTAGGCAACTGTGATCTCTTGTTCTTGTAGGCGACTGTGACCTCTTGTTCTTGTAGGCAACTGTGTCCTCTTGTTCTTGTAGGCGACTGTGACCTCTTGTTCTTGTAGGCGACTGTGACCTCTTGTTCTTGTAGGCGACTGTGACCTCTTGTTCTTGTAGGCGACTGTGACCTCTTGTTCTTGTAGGAGACTGTGACCTCTTGTTCTTGTAGGTGACTGTGACCTCTTGTTCTTGTAGGCGACTGTGACCTCTTGTTCTTGTAGACGACTGTGACCTCTTGTTCTTGTAGGCGACTGTGACCTCTTGTTCTTGTAGGCGACTGTGACCTCTTGTTCTTGTAGGCGACTGTGACCTCTTGTTCTTGTAGGCGACTGTGACCTCTTGTTCTTGTAGGCGACTGTGACCTCTTGTTCTTGTAGGCGACCGTGACCTCTTGTTCTTGTAGGCGACTGTGACCTCTTGTTCTTGTAGGCGACTGTGACCTCTTGTTCTTGTAGGCGACCGTGACCTCTTGTTCTTGTAGGCGACTGTGACCTCTTGTTCTTGTAGGCGACTGTGACCTCTTGTTCTTGTAGGCGACTGTGACCTCTTGTTCTTGTAGGCGACTGTGACCTCTTGTTCTTGTAGGCGACTGTGACCTCTTGTTCTTGTAGGCGACTGTGACCTCTTGTTCTTGTAGGCGACTGTGACCTCTTGTTCTTGTAGGCGACCGTGACCTCTTGTTCTTGTAGGCGACTGTGACCTCTTGTTCTTGTAGGCAACTGTGACCTCTTGTTCTTGTAGGCAACTGTGACCTCTTGTTCTTGTAGGCAACTGTGACCTCTTGTTCTTGTAGGCGACTGTGACCTCTTGTTCTTGTAGGCGACTGTGACCTCTTGTTCTTGTAGGCAATGGTGACCTCTTGTTCTTGTAGGCAACTGTGACCTCTTGTTCTTGTAGGCAACTATGACTTCTTGTTCTTGTAGGCAACTGTACTTTGAAAAAGCCGCTTAGTCTAATTTATCCTTTCCATTGATTATCTCCAGAATCGACAAAAACGGCGACTGCTCGAAAGAAATCAGAAGAAGACTAGCTATGGCAATGCAGAGACTGAACAGCCTGAAGAAATTATGGCAAGGCACCAACAAAACGATAAAAGTAAAAGTCTTGAGAGCCTGTGTTTTTCCTGTGGCAGCTTATGGCTGTGAAGCATGGACGATTACCAAAACTTCTAGACAAAGAATCGAATCCTTCGAGTCAAAATGTTACAGAAAGATCCTCAGAATACCCTGGACAGAGAAAAGAACAAATGTAGACATTCGGCAAGAGTTGAGCATAGAGGAGAACTGGTTTATCAATTCCATTTTGGCTAGAAAATGCAAATACTTTGGTCACATCAAGAGACACAACGGTCTTGAGAGGACGGTGATGGAAGGTATGGTGCCAGGCAAAAGAGGAAGGGGTAGACCAAGAAGACGATGGCACCAAGATATCCAGGAGTGCCTGAGTATGACAGTGGCGGAAGCTGGAGTTTTGGCAAGAGAACGACTTTCTTTCAGACAGACTGTGTTGGGAGCGACGTTCTACAAAGGACATGCTACATGAGAGAGAGATTGATTATCTTGTTAAATCTAATTAAATCCACACAAGATGCTGTGCAGTGCTTGAGCTGCAGCGGTCAATGACTGCTAGCATCAGGGCCAGCAAACCAGAGCTTTTCTCCTCCACCTACACATGGTATAACAGACTTAAACAGAGCAGACTGGCTTGGGAGAAGTAATCAAAGAGGGAAGGTTAACTCAGCACCCAAAAATGCCTGCTGAAGTCAGACTAAAAGGTTCAAATATTACATTCTGTTCTCCGGAATATATGCTGCTACCTGCAAAGCCGTTTTTAGATGTTGGTAGATGGAGTTTGAGAAGGAATGATAAAGAAGACGACGAAAAATAGAAGGGACGGAGGTTGTGGGATCGCAAGGCTTTAGTGGTTTATCAAAAAGTCTGTTGAAGTTCCATGAGAGTTCATGACTGAATCAAATAAATGTTATTGCTGAAATAAAACCAAAAAACAATGACTTAGTTCGCAGTTGTGAGCAACAACCGAGAAGCCATGTAATTTCAATATTCAGTAAACAATAGTTTAATTTTTACATTACCATTGTTTAGAGCTATCACCTTCGGAAGGTTTACTATTCAACATCGTCAACTCATTTTTATGTTAACTTAACTTAACGTTTTTATACTGGTTTAGAAGACTCATTAGAGTCTGTAGACAACCAGTCACATTTGCAATGCCCTGCTTTATAAGCTATGCACATCCAATTTATTCTTAAATGCATTAACTGTCTCTGCCTCCACCACCTACTGGTCTAATGCGTTCCAAGCATTCACCACTCTCTGACTACAAAAATATTTCCTAATATCCAATCTGGATCTTTCTTTAGTTAATTTGTATATGTGTCCTCTTGTTCTCGTTTGTGGTTGTATTTTGAAAAACTTGTTTTAGTCTAATTTTACCTTTCCTGTGATTATCTTATATACCTGTATTAAGTCACCTCAAATTCTTCACTTTTTTAGACACTGTAGGCCGGATTCTGAGTCTTTTCTCATAACTGTAATTCTGGAATCCCACTATCAGTTTTGTTGCTCTTCTTTGTATCCTTTCTAGCATGTTTATATCTCCTCTACGATAAGGACTGCATTCATGTAGTATATAGAATTCAACAAAATCAATCAAAAGAGCTTAATATTATTCAATTGTTAAATTTCCAATGTATTGATCACACTAATGTACCATGATCTGTGGATACAACTAACTTTATTATGAGGTTTCCTGAGACTTTATATTTACTTTTATCATGTTTCTGCAGATCAAACAAATGTTTAGAATGCTTTTTTGTAACCCACACTATTTCTAGACAGGAGCTAAGAAATTGTTTCTGGACAGAAACCAGTAATCTTTGACAGAAGGAACCAATTAGCTTCAACAGGAGCTTGCAACCTTTGACAGGCGGCAGCAACCTTTGACAGGAGACAGTCACCTTTGACAGGAGGCAGCAGCATTCCACAGGATTCAGCAACCTTTGATAGGAGACAGTAACCTTTGACAGGAGGCAGCCTTCAACAGGAGCCAGTAACTTTTGACAGGAGCCAATAACCTTTGACAGGAGCCAGTAAACTTTGACAGGAGGCAGCCTTCAACAGGAGCCAGTAAACTTTGACAGGAGGCAGCCTTCAACAGGAGTCAGTAAACTTTGACAGGAGCCAGTAAACTTTTACAGGAGCCAGTAAACTTTGACAGGAGGCAGCCTTCAACAGGAGCCAGTAAACTTTGACAGGAGCCAGTAAACTTTGACAGGAGGCAGCCTTCAACAGGAGTCAGTAAACTTTGACAGGAGCCAGTAAACTTTGATAGGAGCCAGTAAACTTTGACAGGAGGCAGCCTTAAACAGGAGCCAGTAAACTTTGACAGGTGCCAGTAAACTTTGACAGGAGCCAGTAAACTTTGACAGGAGGCTGCCTTCAACGGGAGCCAGTAACCTTTGACAGGAGGCAGCCTTAAACAGGAGCCAGTAAACTTTGACAGGAGCCAGTAAACTTTGACAGGAGGCAGCCTTCAACAGGAGCCAGTAACCTTTGACATGAGGCAGCCTTCAACAGGAGCCAGTAACCTTTGACAGGAGGCAGCCTTCAACAGGAGCCATTAACCTTTGACAGGAGCCAGTAAACTTTGACAGGAGGCAGCCTTCAACAAGAGCCAGTAAACTTTGACAGGAGGCAGCCTTCAACAGGAGCCAGTAACCTTTGACAGGAGCCAGTAACCTTTGACAGGAGGCAGCCTTCAACAGGAGCCAGTAAACTTTGACAGGAGCCAGTAACCTTGGACAGGAGCCAGTAACCTTTGACAGGAGGCAGCCTTCAACAGGAGCCAGTAACCTTTGACAGGAGCCAGTAAACTTTGACAGGAGGCAGCCTTCAACAGGAGCCAGTAAACTTTGACAGGAGGCAGCCTTCAACAGGAGCCAGTAAACTTTGACAGGAGGCAGCCTTCAACAGGAGCCAGTAACCTTTGACAGGAGCCAGTAAACTTTGACAGGAGGCAGCCTTCAATAGGAGCCAGTAACCTTTGACAGGAGGCAGCCTTCAACAGGAGCCAGTAACCTTTGACAGGAGGAAGTAACCTTTGGCAATATCCAGTGAACTTTGACAATAGCCAGTAACCTTTGACAGCAGCCAGTAACCTTTGACAGGAGCCAGTAACCTTTGACAGGAGCCAGTAAACTTTGACAGGAGGCAGCCTTCAACAGGAGTCAGTAAACTTTGACAGGAGCCAGTAAACTTTGATAGGAGCCAGTAAACTTTGACAGGAGGCAGCCTTAAACAGGAGCCAGTAAACTTTGACAGGTGCCAGTAAACTTTGACAGGAGCCAGTAAACTTTGACAGGAGGCTGCCTTCAACGGGAGCCAGTAACCTTTGACAGGAGGCAGCCTTAAACAGGAGCCAGTAAACTTTGACAGGAGCCAGTAAACTTTGACAGGAGGCAGCCTTCAACAGGAGCCAGTAACCTTTGACATGAGGCAGCCTTCAACAGGAGCCAGTAACCTTTGACAGGAGGCAGCCTTCAACAGGAGCCATTAACCTTTGACAGGAGCCAGTAAACTTTGACAGGAGGCAGCCTTCAACAAGAGCCAGTAAACTTTGACAGGAGGCAGCCTTCAACAGGAGCCAGTAACCTTTGACAGGAGCCAGTAACCTTTGACAGGAGGCAGCCTTCAACAGGAGCCAGTAAACTTTGACAGGAGCCAGTAACCTTGGACAGGAGCCAGTAACCTTTGACAGGAGGCAGCCTTCAACAGGAGCCAGTAACCTTTGACAGGAGCCAGTAAACTTTGACAGGAGGCAGCCTTCAACAGGAGCCAGTAAACTTTGACAGGAGGCAGCCTTCAACAGGAGCCAGTAAACTTTGACAGGAGGCAGCCTTCAACAGGAGCCAGTAACCTTTGACAGGAGCCAGTAAACTTTGACAGGAGGCAGCCTTCAATAGGAGCCAGTAACCTTTGACAGGAGGCAGCCTTCAACAGGAGCCAGTAACCTTTGACAGGAGGAAGTAACCTTTGGCAATATCCAGTGAACTTTGACAATAGCCAGTAACCTTTGACAGCAGCCAGTAACCTTTGACAGGAGCCAGTAACCTTTGACAGGAGGCAGCCTTCAACAGGAGCCAGTAACCTTTGGCAATATCCAGTAACCTTTGACAACAGCCAGTAACCTTTGACAGGAGGCAGCCTTCAACAGGAGCCAGTAACCTTTGACAGGAGCCAGTAAACTTTGACAGGAGGCAGCCTTCAACAGGAGCCAGTAACCTTTGACAGGAGGAAGTAACCTTTTGGCAATATCCAGTAACCTTTGACAACAGCCAGTAACCTTTGACAGGAGACAGTAACCTTTGACAGGAGCCAGTAATCTTTGACAGGATACAGTAACCTTTGACAGGAGACAGTAACTTTTGATAGGAGACAGTAACCTTTGACAGGAGACAGTAACCTTTGACAGAAGGCAGTGGCCTTTGACAGGAGCCAGTAAACTTTGACAGAAGCCAGCAATCCTCTTCTAGACAGGCACTAAAGAGTGAGGGAGATAGAAAGAAAATGAGAAAGAGGGAAAGAAAGAGAGAGAAACAGAGTAAGAGATAGTGAAAGAGACAAAGAGATAGAGTGCTACTGAAAGAGAGAGAAATGGAGAAAGAGCCAAAGAGAGTATGAGAGATGAGAGAGAGAGAGAGAGAGAGAGAAAAAATCAAAGCGAGAGAGAGAGAGAGTTTGTTTTTTTTATTTGTTTGTTTGGGACCAGGCAGGATCTGACACACAGGCCAAAATTCTACTTACGGTTTTTAGTTAGGGGACACTGAATCCACTTCGTGATGTCTCCACAATTGAAAGGAGATCCATACTGGGCGATCAAGGAGCCATCAGCGTGATTGTAAATGTCAACCTCCCCAAAACCGCCAGTCATGTCGAACGCTGAAATATTTTCAAATTTCAGCAGATGAATCATAAACAAGTTAAATTAACTTCTTTATAATGGTTTAGAAGACGCTGCAGAGTTTCTTCTACTCAACTTGATCTAAAAATAATTGCGCAATCAATTTATTCTTGATACATTAACTGACACTGTCCAATCTATTTCCAGCGGCAATGAGTTCCAAGCATTCACCACTCTCAGACTAACAAAATATTTCCTAACATCAGCAAATGAATCAAATATAACTTAACTCAACTTCTTTATACTAGTTTAGAAGACTTTGCATAGTCTATATACAACTAGTTTCTTTTACTCCACTTGATCTAAACATAACTATATCTATTCTTGAATGCATTTCCTGACCGTGCCCTCATCTTTCCTGTGGCGAGGCATTCCAAGCATTCCCCATTCTCTGACTACAAAAAATTTGTCCTAATGTCTAATTTGAACTTTTCTTCAATTAATTTGTGGCTGTGCCTTCTTGTTCATGTAGTCGGCTGTACTTCAAAAGAATCTTTTTTTATAATTTAATTTATCCGTTCCTTTGATTATTGCATGTCAATCAATCAATCAAAACCTGACGCTCATCTTGGTGCATAGGTCCCCGACAACATCTCACCAGCGTGCACAATCTTGGGCTGCTCCTTCTGCCTTTCTCAAGATTAAGTATTTAATTTCAGCTCCTTCTCAAATTCTCTTCTCCACGTATTTTTGGGTCTACCTCCTTCTCTCTTTTCCCCTGAGGATTCCATGTAAGAGTCTGTCTGGCTATGTTAGACTGTGCCTTCCGCAGCAAATTTACTATCCAGCCCTATTTTCTTTGCTTCATTTTTTGTTCTAATGGCTGTTGTTGGCTCCTTTCCCACAAGTCTTCATTCCTCACCATGTCCTGCCACTTTATGCCCATTATTCTCCGTAGGCATCTTTTAACGAAGGGATGGAGTCTTTGTTGTATGACCTTGGTCGTGCTCTATGTTTCCGCTTCATACAGCAACATCGACTTGACACTGGCGTTGAATATTATAATTTTTGTGTGAATTTTAATATTATTGTATATACCTATATAAAATCAGACTGAATTCTTCTCTTTTCTAGACATTATAGGCCGGTTTTTCAGAGTCTTTCCACATAACTATAATTCTATTGGTTGGTTGGTTTTTAATGCCCACAATGGGTTGGTAACCCTTTCGTGCGCCCTGAGAAGGACGGAACTTGTGGTATAATATAGTAGCTTTCCTGACATCATGAATGTGCTGAAGAAGTGGATCGGGGTCTTCCAGGCGATCGTGCAATGCTTGGCTCACAACTACGGGGATCATGTCGAACCTCACCTTGTTAGCCAGACTGTTGTCCTCAATATCAGCTCATTTCCAGGATGACCAACGAGGAGGTCAGGTGAGAGTTTAGGCCAGTATATCTCTCCTGACCCTGACTAACATTGTTTGATCAGTGTGTTTTGCCTAACCAGACGTTAGGCTCATTGTCCCAACTATGGTTCTGTAATCCCACTATCAGTTGTGTTGCTCTTCTTTGTATGCTTTCCAGCATGTTCATATCCTCTCTTCAAGGACTCAACATCTGCACACAATCTAGGCGTAACTAATATTTTATACAGTTTGCCTATCACAATCGACCCTATTATCTCATTCGAATAGTACAGCAATGAAAGACTCTTATTTAGGTAACTTCCACAGTGGAGCACATGACCAAATGGTTTTGATCCCAGCCTACCGACAAGAAGAGCAGCCTATCGAATTAAAGGTAAGGTATATACTTATCTTAACGTCTTTATACTGGTTTAGAAAACTCTACAGAGTCTGTATACAACCAGTTTCTTGAAGAGAGGTTTAACCAATGTGCAAGTTAATAGACTAGAGCTAAGTATACCCGCAGTCAGTTAGGCGTCATCTCTAGCTGCTCTTACCAACCTGGAATAAGGTACAAATAACTTTGGCAGATTTTAACTTGAATTTTGTCCAGGCAGTGGCCGTTAAGCCTACTCTTTTCGATTTCCAACTGGCAAAATATTTTGTAAGTGCTTAATTTTTTGCCTATCGGCCCAGCGCATTCGACTTAAGCATACATTTTAAGTAAGGGTCTGCTTCTTCCTGCATTTTCTAAGGATTTGCTTACCCCGGGGTAACGGCCGGTGCTGTGATGGGGATCGAACCCAGCACTTTCATTGTTTTGTTCATGTAAAACATTTATTTATTTTATCATTTTTATCCTTTAATCTTTGTTCATCTTTTCCGTATTCTTTGTGCAGTTTAAGGTAGCAACTTGAATATATCTAAATACAGCAGAGATCAACCTTTGATTATTGACATCTCTTTAGAACATATAATGTATATAGAAGAGACTGTGGCAGTTAAAAAAAAATGAAAATGCTGTTAGTTCCTGTCCTGGAAATATTCTAAAATGTAATGAAATTTCTACCAAATAGAAAATCAAAAGGAGATGGCCCTTCCAATATGCAAAGATACAAAGGTCCAACCAATCACCTGTTTGTCTGTACACTCAATCACAAGTGTATACAAAGACTTCTACACCCCCAAAGTAGAAGAGAAGTGGTTAAGTAAAGTGGCGTATAAGTTGGCAGTTATGTTAGTAATATATATGCGTATTGGTATTTATTTATATATATATATTTTGTGCATTACTTACGAGCTGTTAAATTGGCATATGCTGTAATTTGTCCTTGGGTAGAAACAACTTTTGGAGACCATTTTGCAGAAACTACAGACTGTCCTGTAATTGATAGAAAAAGCACATGGCATGGAAATGGTGCAATGTTACTGACGATGTTATTGAAGACCAAGGCTGACCTAGTGGTTTATGACAAAGACAAGAATAGCACCACTGCCACACAGAGAGCATATCATAAGAGATGACTAACTGTTTGACATGGCATAACACCAGCCATGGTTAGGTAATTTGTTAAGAACAGCACAGATGGCGCTAACAGCCTGCAGTACTTATTTGTTCTAGATATTGAGTCTATTAAAATGGACTCGTACATCAGTAATCCACCCTCTAAGAAACTGGTTGTATACAGACTCTGCAGAGTTTTCTAAACCAGTATAAAGACGTTAAGTTCAGTGAGAATTTACATAGAAAGGAATAGCTCCTTCTTCCTGTTTCTTCTCGACATATATTCTTCTTCTTCGTTCGTTCTCAATCTCCAGCTACCAAACCTTAAAAACGGCTTTGCCAGTAGCAGGATGTTGTCCAGAGAATAGAATGTGTTGTGTCGCAGTTCACAGCTTGACTGCGATATTTGCACCTTTTGGTCCAACAACCGAATTCAGCAAGCATTTTTTAGTATTTGATTACTGGGCTATCCTTCCCTATTCAAACCCTTCTCCTTAACCAGTCTGCTTTCCTGCTATCCAGGATAACCATGTGGAGGTGTAGAAGGGTCTTGGCAGGTTTGGTTCGCTGGCACTGACGCTAACAATCAGCTATGGGTCGCTGACCACTGCAGTTCAGCATATTGATCCTGGCATATGTAATTATAAATTACCACAACTGCCCATCTCTAGCAATACGTCTCACGTGTGCCAACAACTCTCTTCGATAATGTTTTTAAACATAAAAGTAAACATATGTCCTGTTTCTGATCCGATGCACTCTTCATTCACCTATTCAGCCAGAATTTTCTGTTATTATTCTTAACGATTCATTAAAATGTGTTGTTACTAAAGAGTATTCTTCTGCTGTTTGGAGGCTCCATTTCTGTCAGTCTGTCAGTTATATCATTTCCTGGTATCTCGATATTTCCAGGTATTGATTGTTTATCACATGGGCTGGGAAGAAAGACCAACGTCTGGTCAGGCATAACATGCTGATCAGACTTGTTAATTAAGGTCAGGCAAAACATACTGGCCAAGACCTTCACCTTGGCTTCCCTGTAGCCCTTCCTAGAAACAGGCTGTTTTCATGGCAACCTGGCTAATGAGGTGAGGTATCGACATGATCCCCGTGGTAGTGAGTGACGCGCAGCTGAAGTCAAGCATAGCACAACCACCTGGAGGACTGGTCCACCTTCATCAGCATACTCGGGATGTCAGGAAATCTGCAACAAAACACCACTAAGCACTTTTTAAGGGCACATAAAAGGGCAAATCTACCCACAGTGGGCATTACTTCAACAACATCATATAAATCAAACTAAAACCATGTACACAAGAAGTGATCCTAAAAGTAAATGGATAGACTCTCCCCCTTGACATGAGTCCAACATATCTAGGAACAACAATGGACCCAAGGGTGACATAGAAAAACCTATTAAAAAAGCCACCAACAAAACTAAGAACAGAATGGCTATAATGAGAAATATATCAGGCTCAACATGGGAAACTGACATGGTCAACATAAAAAAATTGTATACAGGTTATGCGAGACCAGTGCTAGAATATGGGATAGCAGCATGGTACACAGCAACAAAGAATAACTTCAACAACAAAAATACTAGCCAAAACCAAATTATACATATCATCATTGGAGCTATGAAAACAACACCAATAAATGCAATGGAGAACATCACATGAATTGAAAGTATGGAGTAGCACAGAGATCAAAAAACACTCTGGCAGGGGAAGAAGTTCAAACAAATGCCAGATCACCCAATATATGACAGGATAAATCGCATGGGAAGAGGGAGATTAAAGAGAAACCACTTCATATCAAAAACAAAAGAACTTGCAAGAGCAGACCAAATCATAAGCCAGGCAGTGGTTAGAGATCTGAAACAAACATCCCAAATCCCACCATGGAAAAAAGCCGTCTCCTGAGATAGTAGAAACCATAGAAGGATTAGGGGAAAAAGGGTAGTCAGATTTAGAAAGGAAATTTATTACAGAAGAATATTTTAGGAACAGACTTGAACATCACATATAATGAGGCCAAGACCGTAATTAAAGCCAACTTCAGGGGAAAATGGACTGATCAGCACTCCGACTTCTGAAAAGAAGACAGCTAGTTTAACTTAACTAGAGAGCATAACAGACTCAAAATGACGATTGGGACAGATTTATTTTTATTTTTTATTTTTTTTTAGCTTTTGCTTTATTTCTTAATTTTTTAAGGCAATGTGCATTGCACTATGGTTTTTATTTTGTAAAGGTCTGCTTCATCCTGCATTTTCCATTTTTTAAGGGTTTGCTTCCCCGGGGTAATGGCCGGTGCTGTGATGGGGATGGAATCCAGCACCTTCAGACTCTGTGAATCATGTCAATTAACCCCTAGCCCATACCGTCCCTTGGGACAAATGACAAGTGTCCATGTGGGTAGGCATACCATGACAGTGGAAAAAAGAGAATAATACTGGCCTTGCGAGACAGATACGAGACAAAAGCTGTATAGAGATAAAGCAGCCTTACAAACAACGGTGTCCTTTGTAAGAGAAACCGGGACCTTGATCTGGGGATGAACGAAGTAGAAAGAGAAGACATGGGCTTCGACTAGGTGTATTGGTAAAATAAAGCTAGTTTATCACCATTCACCTTATTATTCCTCAATGATTAGACAATGAAATTATTACATATAGGAACAAACACAGAACGGCAGTATAAATGTGAACTGTAGTTAATGAAAATCTTTACCATAGATCAATTAAAACTTGTACAGGTGGGGAAAAAAAAGCCCTAATACTGCTTTGTAAACTAATTGCACAAAGACAAAAATAAAATGGATGAGGTGGGGAGTCATGCAGAAATGTCCAATTATGTCATTAGAATAATAATTACATCACACACACATTTCTCAAAAACATTGGAGATTAACAGTAGACATCTAAAAATATAAAACTCAAGGACATTCAAAATGACCCCTGCCACGAATCTACTATGTCGAAACACCCGGTACAACTATTTCAATCACTGTTGTTGTTGTTGTTGTTGTTGTTGTTGTGAATGCCCAAAATGAGTAGGTTTACTCTTTTGTGCGTCCTGAAAAGAACATTTAGTGGTGGGTTGAATTAGCTTTCCTCACATCCTGAGAGTGCTGATAAAGGTGGACCATGGTCCTACAGGTGGATGTGTTATGCTTGGCTTCATCTGCGTGTTGCTCACTACTACAGGAATTATGTTGATCCCCCAACCTCGTTAGCCAGACTGCCAAGAAGAACAGTTTGTTTTCAAGGAAGACTACAAGAAAGTTGAGGTGGGAGTATTGGCCACTATATTTTGTCTGACTGACTAACATGTCTGATCAGCATATTTTACATGACCCTGACTAACATGTCTGATCAGCATATTTGACATGACCCTGACTAAAATGTCTGATCAGCATATTGTACATGACCCTGACTAAAATGTCTGATCAGCATATTGTACATGACCCTGACTAAAATGTCTGATCAGCATATTGTACATGACCCTGACTAAAATGTCTGATCAATATGTTTTGCCTGAACAGGAATTAGTCTTCCTCCCTCTTTTAATATCTGTGAGAAATACATTAAAAGAAAGCAAATTGTTCATTGGTTGGTTCATTATTCTGGAATATGTAATAGATGAATGCTTGTTGTTCGAGGGACAGTCATTAAGTAACACCAATTTTATTAATAACATTTTTACAAGACTGTACACTATACATTTTTTTGTGTATATTTTTCTACAGTCCCAATGCTTGGATGCATAGTAACACACTTTATTCGCCTGTCCATAATCTTGAGGATTTCTTCTAAAATAAAATCTTTTGGTGTGACTTTAAAAAAATTTTGCAGCACCTCAATTACCTCGTTGTCAACTGCTTCGGTATCTATCTGCTACACACTTTACTATAACCAAGGTCATCATGGAAATTTGTGTGCCCAGCATCATGACTCAATGTTGAAATCTATGCTTTTTCATCAATAGTGACTCACCTGTTCCCACGGACTAGCTGGTCAATCTGCTGTTTCACTGTATCAGTTGCCACGCTTGCTGGTCTCCCATGCCGCGGTTCATCAATAACGTTTTGTCTTTCGTTTTGTAATCTTTCTGCCCATTCATAAGTTTTCCTCTGACAAACAACTGTCTCTATAATAAACCTTCAATATTCTGTAGATTTCAGAAGGTTTCACACCCTCTGACCACAAAAAACTAATAAAGCCTCGTGCAAGTCAACATTGTTGTATAATGTATATTGCCCATGCACATACTGCTTGATTATCACAATCCATACACAGAGTATTGCTAAAGAGGCATTTTGAGTTTTGGAATAAGATTTTCCACTGCAGATACGTCCCGAGTGATCTGCAGAATAGCACCACTGCTTCACAGAGAACCTGCCATAAGAGGTGACTAACTGTGTGACATGGCATAACATCGTCCATGGCTAAGTGGTTTGTTTAGAGCAGCATAGATGGCACCTTACAGTTTGCGCGTCTACTTTGCTCTAATGTTTGGCTTGGCTTTGTTCATTCTCAATTTCTCAATACCAAACCCCGAAAAGAGCTTAAGTAGCAAAATGTAGTCCAGAGAACGGAATGTGTTGTGTCACAGTTCACAGCTTGACTGTGATATTTGCACCTTTCGGTCCAACACATCCGACTTCAGCAAGCATTTTTTTAGTACCAGGTTATCCTTCCCTCTTCTATCCCTTCTCCTTAGCCAGTCTGCCCTGCTGCAGCCTGTTATCCAGGATCACTTCATGGAAGTGTAGAAGGGTTTTGGCAGGTCTGGTTCGCTGACCCTGATGTTAGCAGTCTTTGGGTCACTGACCGCTGCAGCTCATGCGCTGCTCTAGTGTTTCTTCTTCTTCTTCATCGTACGCAGTCAGACAGTACCCAATATTTTTTCGAAAAAAGCAGCCGTCATCCTGAGGCTGTCGACACTGCCATAGAGCTTGTCTAGTGTTGCCACTGGTGATGGCCACATCTGCTCTCTCTGATCCTCGTATGTCGGGCAGTTTTGCAGCAAATGCTCAGCGGTCATTTTGCCGGTACCACACGGGCATTCGTCGGTGCCACCTATCTTCAATTTGCTGAATAGGTGGTACCTGTTTCTTTTGTGACCAGTGCGAAGTCTGAAGACCACGACCTGCTCTTTTCTGTTCAACTGGTAATAGGCATCGTTTTTGGTGTAGCCAGTATGTTCGGTTTCCCATTTGGTCATGTATCTAGCTCTAATAAGCTGTTTTGACTCTTCGTATGTCATACTAGTATCAGGTTGTGGTAGTTTTGCACCTTCTTTTGTCAGTCTGTCTGCCTCCTCGTTGCCTTGGATGTTGCAGTGAGATGGAACCCACTGCACCACTACTCTTTTTGGTGCGGCCTGCTGGCATAGTTGACAGAGTACTGCTCTTAATTCATTAAGTTCAGTATTTTTCTGGCTTTTCAGTGCTGTGACTACGGCCAGTGCATCTGTAAGCAGGACTATGTGGTTTTCATTCCTTTTACCTGTCACCATTTCTTCCACAGCCGCCCTCAGTGCCACTGCCTCTGTTCTGAAATTGCTTGTGTATTTTCCAGTAGCGAATGACAGTGTTATTTTTCTGCCATTTGGTAGGCTCAGGAATACTCCTGCCCTTCCGTTCTGTGTTGTATTTGTTACGGAACTGTCGGTGTATGCATGGGTCCAGTCCATGCTTGGGTAGTTTACTGTAATGAAACTCTGGGTAGTATCTCTTCTTTCTTTTTCTAATACTTGGTATATTTTCTCCCACCTCTGGAAATATATGCTGCCTCCAGGTAGGTTTTCGTACAGTAGGGATGGGCTTTGGTGTGGTTAGTGCGTTCATAGGGTCTTCGTGCATCTTTGCTTTGGCTATTTCTGCAAAGTTTCTTCGCTTTAGCTTCCCATTTCCGAAATTGTTTAGTCTCTGGTGCATTGGGTGGTCAGTCAGTCTTCTGAGTTTCTCTGATTGCAGCTGGGCTCTGCAGTCTCTTCTGTCGGCCATGGATTGCAGTTTTGTAATCTTTTCAAGTTCTACAATTGGCGTTGACTTCATGCCTCCTGTTATAACTCTCATGGCTTGGTTTTGGAGTTTGCTAACTTTATCGAAATTGGCCTTTGCTGCTGTTGTCCATGCCGCAATGCCATAATCGAGAACTGGTCTCACTCTTCCAGTGTACAGTTTCTTTAGTATGCTTTCATCTGCTCCCCAGCTTGTGCCAGCAAGTTTCCTCATGATTGCCATTCTTTTTCTGGCTCTCATTCGGTTTCTCTCAATCTGACTTTTCCATGTCATGCGCCGATCAAATGTGACTCCCAGATAGTTTCGGTTGTCGTTTGGCTGAAGGTATTTGCCGTTTAGACTTAATTTGGTGTTTGAATGATAGCGAGAATATTGTGCATGTGGTTTTGTCCTCGTTTATTTTGACCAGCCATGCGTTCGGCCACTCTTCCAGCGATGTTAGGGCCTGCTGCATCCGATTTCTTGCTATGGTGAGATTCTTTTCAGAGGTCCACATAGCCAGATCGTCTGCAAACATTGAGCTATGAACTCTTCTTGGTATATTCTCTATAATATCATTTATATACACCAGGAAGAGTGTGGGTGACAGTACTCCCCCTTGGGGTACTCCCTGCTCTAGTGTCACCTTTTTGCTCATCTGCCCTTGTACTTGGACTCTGGCCGTTCTGTTTTTGAGGTAGTGGTTGATCCACTTGTACATTTTCCCACAAAGATCACTTCTTCTTAGCTTGACTAAGTCCATCTTTCCAGACTTTGTCAAATGCCTTTTCCAGGTCCACCCAGACCGCTACTGTGTGTTTCTGTTCCTGGTAGGCATCTTCTATTTCCTGGGCTATGAGGATGACCTGATCCTCAGTGGATCTGTGCTGTCTAAAGCCTGCTTGCTGTGGAATTAGTATCCGTTTTTCTTCCAGATGCCACATCAGTCTGGTGTTTATCATACGTTCCATCAGTTTGCCGACACAGCTCAGTAGGCTGATAGTCCTGTATCCATTTGGATCTGTTTTGTCTTTTCCTTTCTGCTCTAGTGTTTGAGTCTAGTCTATTAAGATGATTTCGTACATCAGTTAACCACCCTCCATAAGCACTAGTCCTAATATAGCAGAGTGTTAAGCTGCTTGAGCATAGCTCGGTAAGCTGGAAATCCTTCTCCTGGCAACATCCAGCTCATTCCAGAGCTGGGACATACACAGAGGCATCTGCCCCTGTAGAAGTACAGGTCAACTAAGAACTAATAACTGTACATACTCTTCCACATACTTTATAATAAAATTGCCGTTACTGACTGTCCCTTGTGTTTACTGTAATTTACATAATTTGTAATTACAGGACTCTTTTAGAGGGTGAACAGCCTGTCTACTGCTGTATACTGTAAGAACTCTTAAAAAACTGATAACCACAAGACAGATCCAAGTTGTAGAGATACATTTATGGCTACATCAATCAACATGGCACATAATGATGATAGACAAACAAAATAGCAAACAGATAGTATTTGATTTAGACAATTTTTGCGCTCTGTAGTCTCACCGCAATTGTTGGCAATTCCAAAGTCATCATTAGAGGGCGTGTTATAAGCAGAAATGGACATTTGTTCAACAACTTTGTGATTTGCGGCCAATGTGCTTGCCAGATAAGCTAAAACAGTAAGAAATCCTGTGGGATTCATTCTTCAATGTCAAGGCTGCAACTTGAAGCTGAAAAAAAAAATATTATATCTGATTACATAAATTTGCAGGCCCTCTCGTCAAGTATTACAACAATTTTTATTTTCCAAACAAGAAATTTATTTATTAAAACTTTCTGATGGTTGTAATCTTTCTTCTTCTTCGTTGTTCATCCCGAAAAGGACATTGTGTCACAGTTGCCAGCAAGGCTGCGATATCTGCGCATTTTGGATAGAGACATTCAGTTTCAGTCTGATTTATTTTAGGGTACCAGGTTTTCCTTTCCACTCCAATCCCTATTCTCAGTCAGAATATGCTAGTGCAGTATGTTGTCAGGGCTTTCGCTTTGAAGCGGTATAGGGTCTTTGTCAGCAGTGGTTCGCTTATCTTGATGCAGGTGACCTACTATGAGTAGCTGGCTGATGTCAGCTCATTAACTGTGTTAATTTTCGGCACTGAGTTTCAATCTAATTACTGAGCCATGATTGCATGAATAAGAATGTTATTGTTGGTGTTGTTTAAAGCTACAAGTGTTGGTGTTGTTCAAAGATAGTGTTGTTCAGATTCTGTCCATGATACTAGTGTTGGTGTTGTTTAAAACTACCCCAGTTGGTTTTGTTTAAAGCTACAAGTGTTGGTGTTGTTTAAAGCTACAAGTGTTGGTGTTGTTTAAAGCTACAAGTGTTGGTGTTGTTTAAAGCTACAAGTGTTGGTGTTGTTTAAAGCTACAAGTGTTGGTGTTGTTTAAAACTACCCCAGTTGGTTTTGTTTAAAGCTACAAGTGTTGGTGTTGTTTAAAGCTACAAGTGTTGGTGTTGTTTAAAGCTACAAGTGTTGGTGTTGTTTAAAGCTACAAGTGTTGGTGTTGTTTAAAGCTACAAGTGTTGGTGTTGTTTAAAGCTACAAGTGTTGGTGTTGTTTAAAACTACCCCAGTTGGTTTTGTTTAAAGCTACAAGTGTTGGTGTTGTTTAAAGCTACAAGTGTTGGTGTTGTTTAAAGCTACAAGTGTTGGTGTTGTTTAAAGCTACAAGTGTTGGTGTTGTTTAAAGCTACAAGTGTTGGTGTTGTTTAAAGCTACAAGTGTTGGTGTTGTTTAAAGCTACTAGTGCTGGTGTTGTTTAAAGCTACTTATGTTGGTTTTTTTAAAGCTACTAGTGTTGGTGTTGTTTAAAACTACCCCAGTTGGTTTTGTTTAAAGCTACAAGTGTTGGTGTTGTTTAAAGCTACAAGTGTTGGTGTTGTTTAAAGCTACAAGTGTTGGTGTTGTTTAAAGCTACAAGTGTTGGTGTTGTTTAAAGCTACAAGTGTTGGTGTTGTTTAAAGCTACAAGTGTTGGTGTTGTTTAAAGCTACTAGTGCTGGTGTTGTTTAAAGCTACTGATGTTGGTTTTTTTAAAGCTACTAGTGTTGGTGTTGTTTAAAGCTACAAGTGTTGGTGTTGTTTAAAGCTACAAGTGTTGGTGTTGTTTAAAGCTACAAGTGTTGGTGTTGTTTAAAGCTACAAGTGTTGGTGTTGTTTAAAGCTACAAGTGTTGGTGTTGTTTAAAGCTACAAGTGTTGGTGTTGTTTAAAGCTTCTAGTGCTGGTGTTGTTTAAAGCTACAAGTGTTGGTGTTGTTTAAAGCTTCTAGTGCTGGTGTTGTTTAAAGCTACAAGTGTTGGTGGTGTTTAAAGCTACAAGTGTTGGTGTTGTTTAAAGCTACAAGTGTTGGTGTTGTTTAAAGCTACAAGTGTTGGTGTTGTTTAAAGCTACTCATGTTGGTGTTGTTTAAAGCTACAAGTGTTGGTGTTGTTTAAAGCTACAAGTGTTGATATTCTTTAAAGCTACAAGTGTTGGTGTTGTTTAAAGCTACTAGTGTTGGTGTTGTTTAAAGCTACTTATGTTGGTTTTTTTTAAAGCTACTAGTGCTGGTGTTGTTTAAAGCTACTTATGTTGGTTTTTTTTAAAGCTACTAGTGTTGGTGTTGTTTAAAGCTACTAGTGTTGGTGTTGTTTAAAGCTACTAGTGTTGGTGTTGTTTAAAGCTACTAGTGCTGGTGTTGTTTAAAGCTACTAGTGTTGGTGTTGTTTAAAGTTACTTATGTTGTTTTTTTTTAAAGCTACAAGTGTTGGTGTTGTTTAAAGCTACTAGTGTTGGTGTTGTTTAAAGCTACTAGTGCTGGTGTTGTTTAAAGCTACTAGTGTTGGTGTTGTTTAAAGCTACTTATGTTGGTTTTGTTTAAAGCTACTAGTGCTGGTGTTGTTTAAAGCCACTTATGTTGGTGTTTATAGATAGATAGATAGACAGGCAAGCAACCCGGTAGATAGAGACAGACAGACAGAAAATCGATAGATGGTTTTCAGGGCCTGATTGCAGATAAAGGTAGCTTCGAATCTAATCCCTTATAAGGCATATGTCATTTGTATGTTGGCGCGGTGAAATAAACAGACATAGCCAGCAAACGACGTATAGACGGCAGTTGCGAAGTGGCCTGTAATCATCAGCCTAAAAACCCCTCGAATATCGCAGCAGTGAGAATAAAGTCTGACTAGTTTTATAAATAGTTGAATATATGAGGAACTGAGGCGATAGACCAGTCAGGCAAAACATACTGACCAGGACGTCGTGTCAAGGTCAGGCGCAACATTCTGACCAGGACGTCGCGTCACGGTCAGGCGTAATATACTGACCAAGACCACTATCTATCTCTCTTCAATGTAGCTGTCCCTGGAAACAAGCTGTTTTTCAAAGACAATCTGTCTCATATGTGGTTATACGTTATATCCGCTGGAGTGAGCGTCACGCAGTTGAAGCCAAGCATAGCAGAATCGCCTGGAGAGCCACGGCCCACATTCATCAGCACGCTCGGGATGTGAGGAAAGCTACTACAACACGACTCTTAACGTCCTTTTCAGGGCGCACACATGAGTTAACATGCTCATTGTGGGCATTAAACATCATTACATTATAGATATATAGATAGTATTAGTCTTAGCCGAACTGTTCTTCTGTAGTGTAGTGGTTGCTCTGCTACATTATTGTATTTACCACACACAAGGACCGTTCTAGCCTACCTACAGTACAGCATTTACGTTGCAATGTTAGTAGCATGCTATAATTGTGGAATTGGTTCTAATTCGTCTGACACACATGTCTATCTTTGAAACTACGCAGCCACTCGACAGATTTATAAGCGTATATAATAAAATAACTGACTTGTTACTAGTCTCTTAAAAGTCCGGAACGTTCTCCCAAGTTCTAGGTCTGGTTCAGCATGAAATGGTAACCTTAAGTACAACACGCCTCTGGTTTAATATCTACCATGACACATCTTGAACAAGGAAGTGACCTCTGTGTTTTGGTTTCAATATTAAGTCGGTGCGTATGCATGCGTGTGTGTGTGTGTGCGCTTGCATGTAAGGTCCCGGATCTCGTGCTGGGCTATGTTGCTTTCTTTAGATTTTGTTTTTCTAGCGTATACGCCTGTTTGAGAAAGAGAGTCTTTGTGTGATTCGTGGAATCAGTACTGATATATGATTGTGAATCATGGACAATCATCAAGTAAAAGCATATATTTTTGGAAGAAACGAGATGTCGTTTTTGCAGAAGAATGCTGCGGGTCCCATGCACCGGAAGGAAGGCGAATGGTAGAGTATTCGGATAGGCACAAACACAAAGATAACTAACTGCAGAGATCAGAACAATACAGTCATCCTTTTTCGGACATGTTATGAGAAGTGGTGACTTGGAGCACGTTGTGACAACGAGAAAGAGAGACAGAGGAAGGCCGAGAGAGAAGATGTTAGACAACCTGAGAGACAGAGGAAGGCCGAGAGAGAAGATGTTAGACAACCTGAGAGACAGAGGAAGGCCGAGAGAGAAGATGTTGGACAGCCTGAGAGACAGAGGAAGGCCGAGAGAGAAGATGTTGGACAACCTGAGAGACAGAGGAAGGCCGAGAGAGAAGATGTTGGACAGCCTGAGAGACAGAGGAAGGCAGAGAGAGAAGATGTTGGACAGCCTGAGAGACAGAGGAAGGCCGAGAGAGAAGATGTTGGACAGCCTGAGAGACAGAGGAAGGCCGAGAGAGAAGATGTTGGACAGCCTGAGAGACAGAGGAAGGCCGAGAGAGAAGATGTTGGACAGCCTGAGAGACAGAGGAAGGCCGAGAGAGAAGATGTTGGACAGCCTGAGAGACAGAGGAAGGCCGAGAGAGAAGATGTTGGACAGCCTGAGAGACAGAGGAAGGCCGAGAGAGAAGATGTTGGACAGCCTGAGAGACAGAGGAAGGCCGAGAGAGAAGATGTTGGACAGCCTGAGAGACAGAGGAAGGCCGAGAGAGAAGATGTTGGACAGCCTGAGAGACAGAGGAAGGCCGAGAGAGAAGATGTTGGACAGCCTGAGAGACAGAGGAAGGCCGAGAGAGAAGATGTTGGACAGCCTGAGAGACAGAGGAAGGCCGAGAGAGAAGATGTTGGACAGCCTGAGAGACAGAGGAAGGCCGAGAGAGAAGATGTTGGACAGCCTGAGAGACAGAGGAAGGCCGAGAGAGAAGATGTTGGACAACCTGAGAGACAGAGGAAGGCCGAGAGAGAAGATGTTGGACAGCCTGAGAGACAGAGGAAGGCCGAGAGAGAAGATGTTGGACAGCCTGAGAGACAGAGGAAGGCCGAGAGAGAAGATGTTGGACAACCTGAGAGACAGAGGAAGGCCGAGAGAGAAGATGTTGGACAGCCTGAGAGACAGAGGAAGGCCGAGAGAGAAGATGTTGGACAGCCTGAGAGACAGAGGAAGGCCGAGAGAGAAGATGTTGGACAGCCTGAGAGACAGAGGAAGGCCGAGAGAGAAGATGTTGGACAACCTGAGAGACAGAGGAAGGCCGAGAGAGAAGATGTTGGACAGCCTGAGAGACAGAGTAAGGCCGAGAGAGAAGATGTTGGACAGCCTGAGAGACAGAGGAAGGCCGAGAGAGAAGATGTTGGACAGCCTGAGAGACAGAGGAAGGCCGAGAGAGAAGATGTTGGACAGCCTGAGAGACAGAGGAAGGCCGAGAGAGAAGATGTTGGACAGCCTGAGAGACAGAGGAAGGCCGAGAGAGAAGATGTTAGACAACCTGAGAGACAGAGGAAGGCCGAGAGAGAAGATGTTGGACAGCCTGAGAGACAGAGGAAGGCCGAGAGAGAAGATGTTGGACAACCTGAGAGACAGAGGAAGGCAGAGAGAGAAGATGTTGGACAGCCTGAGAGACAGAGGAAGGCCGAGAGAGAAGATGTTGGACAACCCGAGAGACAGAGGAAGGCCGAGAGAGAAGATGTTGGACAACCTGAGAGACAGAGGAAGGCCGAGAGAGAAGATGTTAGACAACCTGAGAGAATGGCACGGGCGACAATCAACAACAGAGTTGGTGAACGACATACGTGATAGAAGCGAATGGAGGTCCCTGATGACCAGAGCCAACCGGCAGGGTACCTGATGATGATGATATAAGCCTTATAAACATATACGGTTGTTGTTGAAGCCTACAATACGTCAGATTACTCTTTTGTGCGACATGAAAAGGGCTTTTAGTGCTGGTGAAAGTGGACTGGTGTCCTCCAGGCTTCATCTGCCTGTTGTTCACAACTACGGGGATCACATCAAACTCTCACCTTGTTAACCAGACTGCTATGAAGACGGCCCGTTTCCAGGGAGATCTGCGTGGAAATGAGATTCGGGAGGGGGGGGGGGGGTCTTGGCTAGTATATTTTACCTGTGCCTGGCTGACCTTTTCGATTAGTATGTTCTGTCATTATGATGTTTAATCTGACGATCACCGACTCGTACTACCTGTCGCCTGAATATCCATCGCCATGCACGGATCTCCAACGACGTTAAGATCAGAAAAGAAATCGACCACATTCTTGTGAGGAGACTAGATCGGGTGCCCGACTGCCGAGTTGTCAGTGGCGTGGAGGCACCGGCTAATGCTGATCACCGTCTGCAGACTGTGAAGTTCTCAATTAGCCCATATGCTGCACCCAAACCGACACTGACTAAGTTCTCAATTTGCCCATTCGCTGCACCCAAACCGACACTGACTAAGTTCTCAATTAGCCCATTTGCTGCTCCCAAACCGACACTGACTAAGTTCTCAATTTGCCCATAATAGCTGTCCATCGTTGTCGATGAGGACCGCCGACATCATCCTTGTCACAAATTCCCCTGTTGGGTGTGGGTGCGCATGTGGCTGAACAAGCCAATGCGGGCACGAAAAAATCTGCTACATATCGGGCACACGAGGTCTATAGAAGGGGATGGTGTTCCCGCTGCTCGCGTCTGCTCTGGGCTTTCACAACACGGTCGTCTTCACTGGCAGCTACACCCGATTTGACTGCGCTTCTCCAGTCAGATCTGTTTTGCGCAAGACATTCCCAGGTGTCGATGTCTATCTGGCAACTTTTCAGTGAGTCCTTCAGACCGTCTTTAAAACGTTTTTTTGGGCGCCCTCTCTCGCGCCATTCCTCTCTCAGCTCGCCGTAGAGAAGCTTCTTTGGGAGCCGCTCGTCTGACATACGGACGAGGTGTCCGGCCCATCCTAGTCGTGCTTTCTCTAGCATGTTGGCCCTCGAGAGAACATCGATGTCAGTGACACGATCTTGCCATCGGATGTGGAATATTCGCCTCAGGCAACCTGTGTGGAAGTGGTTTAACCTCCTTGCATGTCGAGAGTATACAGTCCAGCTTTCGCAAGCGTTTAGTAGGGTTGGAATGATGGTTGCACGGTAGACTTTGAGTTTGGTCTTGACGCTGATGCCACGACGTGCCAAGACCATCGAGCGCATTCTACCAAAGGCTGTGCTGGCCTTTGCTATTCTGCTTGCCATCTCATCGTCTAGGCTCACAGATCTCGACAGCGTGCTGCCCAGATATGTGAATTTGTCTACGGCATTCAGCGTCTGCCCGCTGACTGTAGTCTCTGGTTTTGTTAACGGCATGCCTGGTGCTGGCTGGTACATGACCTCTGTTTTTTTGGCATTTATGGTCAGGCCAAAATTTTCGCATGCGGCAGAGAACTGGTCCATTCCAACTTGCATGTTCAGTTCTGAGTTGCTCATTAGAGCGCAGTCGTCAGCAAATACAAGTTCCCTGATTATGTCGCCAGCCACTTTGGTTTTGGCCTTCATTCTTCTGGGATTGAGTAATTTGCCATCTGTGCGGTACTTTATGGGTATTCCAAGCTCCAGTGATCTGAAGGCGTCTGTCATCGTGGCCGTGAACATCATGCTGAACAAAGTCGGGGCGAGTACACATCCTTGTTTTACTCCGTTTGATACTAGAAACGTTTTAGAGATTGCACCGCTGTTCAGTACACGAGCACACATGCCTTCGTGTAGCTGTTTCACCATGGTTGTGAACTTTTTGGGGCAGCCAAATTTAGACATTATCATCCACAGCCCTCCTCTGTTAACTGTATCAAATGCCTTTGTCAAATCAATAGATGTGGTGTACAAGGCCTGATTTTGTTCTCGACACTTCTCTTGTACTTGGCGAGCGGCAAAAATCATGTCCACGGTTCCTCTTCCGGCTCTGAATCCACACTGGCTTTCTGGGAGGTGGTGGCTTTGTTCAAGGTGTTTGTTGAGTCTGTTTAGCAGTAAGCGCGCTAGGATCTTGCCTGCTACGGAGAGTAGCGATATTCCACGATGATTGTCGCATTCCTGGCGGTTGCCTTTTCTTTTGTACAGGTGAACGATTGAGGCGTCCTTTAGCTCCTGCGGAATTTTTCCTTCAGCCCACATGTGACAGAAGAGTTCAGTGATCCTTCTGGAGAGGGATGGGCCAGCTGTCTTATATACCTCTGCTGGTATTGCATCAGCTCCTGGAGCTTTTCCTATAGACAGTGAACTGATTGCCCTGTCGACTTCCTCCTCAGTGATGACTTCATCCAACGCCAGGTTCAGTTCCACCTGCGGCATTACCCGGATGGCCTCTTTATTTTTGAACGATGGGTGGTTTAGTATTTTGCAGAAGTGGTCTGCCCATCTGTCTAGAATCTGAACCTTATCTGTTAGCAGTGCTCCATCCGCACTGCGAACTGGAGTATTACTAGAGGGCTGCGGGCCGTAGAGAGCTTTCAGTGCCTCGTAAAACCGTTTGGTGTCATGATGCTCGGCGAACATCTCAATTTCGTCAGCTCTTTTGCTGAGCCAGGAGTCTTGCTTCTCTCTAAGCCTGGTCTGGACAGCTTTGCGAGCAGTATTGAAGGCAGCTTTTGCTGCCGGAGATGATGTGTCCCTCTGGTATTCCCTGTGCGCTTCATGTTTTGCATCGAGAAGGCCCTGTATTTCCAGATCGTTCTCATCAAACCAGTCCTTATGCATGCGCGTGAGTTGGCCAATGTGTTTAACAGCTGTATCGTAGAGTGTGTTTTTCAATGATGCCCAGTTCTCTTCGATGTCATTCTTTTCAAAACGAAGCTCAGATAGTCTGCCCTCAAGCTCTTCCTGGAAACCTTCTCTCGTGGGTTCGTATTTCAGCTGAGAGACATTTAGCCTCCTCGGTGGTTTCTTTCCCTGGCGGCGCATTTTGGGCTGGATCTTGAAGTTTAGCTTGGCAATGACAAATCGATGGTCGGTCCAACATTCTGCACCACACATGCTCTTCGTTACCATAGCATCCGTTCGATCCCTACGTCTGATGATAATGTAGTCAATGAGGTGTCAGTGGCGGGACCTTGGGTACATCCATGTGGTTCTATTTCGGACAGGAAGTCGAAAAGATGTGTTTGAAATGAGTAGTTCATTTGCGGCACATGTCCTCAGAAGGAGCAGTCCGTTGCTATTGCATTTTCCGATACCATGTCTGCCAATGGCCCCCTCCCAGGCTGTATGGTCTGTGTCAACCCTAGCGTTAAAATCTCCGAGGATGACCAGTTTGTCAGATTTGGGGACTGCAGCGAAGAGCGCCTCAAGGTCCTCATAAAACTTATCTTTTATTTCCTGAGGATTTGTCATTGTGGGTGCGTATGCACTGATAAGTGTGGCATGGCGACCTCCTATTAGGCGGAGACGCAGTGTAATCAGGCGGTCATTAATTCCTCTGGGCATGCTTGTGAGCTTGTCGACCATGTTGGTCTTGATGGCAAAGCCAACTCCAGCTTCACGGCGTTCTTCTTTGATGCGGCCGCTCCAGAAGAAAGTATAACCAGCGTCTTCTTCTGTGATCTGCCCTTCCTCTGCCAGTCGTGTCTCGCTCAGGGCAGCTATGCAGATGTTGTATCTAGTCAGTTCCCTGGCGATCAGTGTTGTCCGTCGTTCGGGTCTGTTTGCTTTTGCGTTGTCCAGTAGCGTGCGGACATTCCATGTTGCAAGCGTGATGGGTAGTTTTCGTGATCGTTTTCTGCCTGTTCCGCCGCTGCAGTTTGGGGGCCCTGCCAGTTGCGAGTTGCTAGTCAGGGTGTGATCTGTAGGGTGATGTCGTGAGTTGCGCAATGTATTTATAGTGAGGCAGATGTGCGCAGGATCTTCCTCACTCTCTCGTCCGGACTCAACATGTTCTAGAGGCAAGACATTGTCAAGACTTCTAGTGAAGGGTTCGAATGCAGACAGTATGGTGTCAACGTGTGCCTCATTTTCTCGGTAGCCCTTCCCTTCTCTTTTATCGCTGGGGTGGAGCTTTGAGGTATCTGTTTCTGAGTGCATTTGTTTGTGTATTCTTCTTCCACCTCTCTTTCCTCTGGTCTTTCGCCTTGATTGTATACTTGTGAGTTCCGATGCCTCCTCGGTTAAGTGTATTTTCAGCACACGCAACAGATGTAGATCTGAGTTTGAAGGGACGTAGTGTGCTGATCGAAGCGCAATGAGCTCCTTTTTGAAGTACCGTCTGTTTGACGGAGTCAGGATGACCTCATTCGTTTCAGTGTTCATGCTTCGTTATCTGGGTCACGATACAGCACGGAGCGACACTAGCTTTTGACCGGGTCAAGTTTCGACCACGCTTTGTCCCATCGAAACTGTACACATTAGTCTACCTTTCACGACTACAAATACACTGTTATATACTTCGTTGCATCTCTTCTTTCACATTAGTATGCTTAATTCACAAGTCGGCACATTTATATCTAGGAATCACGTTAATAGTCCGAGAGTTATCATAGAAAACACAAACAAAACACCGTTTTATCAAGAGGGAAATCGACTGCGACCATGCCCTGCGCCATCTTGACCCATACATTTAGCCCATATGCTGCTCCCAAACCGACACTGACTACGAGATACACCGTCCAGCTTGTCAAGGTCAACCCGACTGTCGCAGAGAAATCCGTTAATGCCGTCTGGGAACGCCTCACTGCTGTGGTTCTCCTTTCCAGATGACCCAGAAACAGCTTGGTCCGCCATAAAAGATGTTATACGTGAGGCGGCTAAGCATATCGTGGGATCAAATCTACCAAACCACCAGCCGTGGCTCTCAGACAGCACATACGATATACCACTCTTAAAGAAAGTAGCCAGGATACACAACGACCCAGTCGAACGTCGTCGACAGCAAAGTCGATTCCGCGCAGCGGCTAGAGCCGACAAGGAGCGCTACATCAGTGGCATTGTTGAAGCGGGCCTCAGATCTCATGATCTCAAGTCTGTCTACCAGGCCATAAAGCTCATTTGACCTGGAGGTAAGCAGCAAGCGCGCAGGGGCCTCGCACAACGCAAGAAGAGGTGGCAGCTAGGTGGAACGAGCATTACACAAACGCTCTGAATCAACCATCAGCCACGGCCTGCCCTGACCTGGACGAAGAATCAGCGGCAGCTTGCACTGATCCGCAGACCAGCTCCGACGCCTCAACTCTAGTAGAAGTCCAGGAAGCCATGCGTGAACTAAAAGATGGTCGTGCTGCAGGACCCTTTCAGTTCTGCTTTTCGTCATCTCTTCCTTCAGATCTGGAGAACCGGTCGTGTCCCAGCTGAATGGCGCGATGGAATAATTGTCGCCCTTTACAAAGGAAAGGGAAGCCGTAAGGATTGCAACAACTATAGGCCAATAACACAACTCTCAGTACCAGGACAACTATAGGCCAATAACACAACTCTCAGTACCAGGACAACTATAGCCCAATAACACTGCTCTCAGTACCAGGTAAGGTATTCGCACACCTGCTGTTAACTCGGATAAACCATTGATGATCTCCAAACGGCGCCTACAACAATCGGGATTTACACGAGGTCGATCAACGGTGGACGCCATCCTCGCGCTTCGCCTCCTGTCAGAGCTGTCCCGTGCATTCGCTCTTTGCATTTGACTCGGTGGACAGATCCGCTCTGTGAAAAGCTATGCAGGGCATTGGCACTCCTGTCTCGCTACTAAATTTGATAAAGGAGTTGCACACAGACACCGGCGCCAGAATACGCCTCAGACGCACACTCTCGGAAAGGTTCTCTACATCCACAGGTGTCAGACAGGGTTGCGTACTCGCTCCAGATCTCTTCTGCCGGGCCGTAGACTGGCTCCTGCACCACGCCAGCACCCACCTACATAGAATTACTATAGATCAGACACTCTTCACAGACCTTGTTTACGCCGATGATATAGTCCTGCTCGGTTCTGACAGTACAGCACTGCAGCAGTCCCTTGAAAACGTGGACAACATTACGCAAAATATGGGCCTGTCAATATTATGGGCAAAGACCAAAATCCAGAATCTTGGCTCTGAAGTCAATGTTCCCACTGTGGAGGGTGCAAATGATCTCTCCTACCTCAGCAACACAATTGCACCCGACTGCCGCAGTAACTCAGACACATCCTTGGCATTCGTTGGTACGACTTCGTCCGGAATGTAGATGTTTCTGCAAGGACACATCTCCCCCATGTCTCGGTTATTCTGGGACGTCGCCGCATTTCCCTGGTCGGTCACGTTGTCCGACTGGACAGGGAGGTCCCAGCTCACCAGATTCTTCAAAAGACAGCCAACAGTACTAACGGCATCCACCCTGCTGGCTGGAAGCGCCGGAGAGGTCGTCCTCGAAACACGTGGCTCCAACAGGTAGCAGCCTTAGAGGAGGCCTGGCAGCACGCAGTTATAACTGGACATGGTTGTGTTCATCCGACGCAACGGGCCTCAGACGCCTAAGCGAACATTATTTATTATTATTATTATGTTCTGTTTGGCCAGACGTTAGTCTCCTCTTCCAAACACCATCAATATGGTAACCGCAAAAGGAACCAATGTAATCTTCAGAGAACGATGATTTAAATGCGGCTAAAGTGGGTGGTGCTTGGGACTAGCAAACTCTTAATGTAAATCTATGAATATGAAATCCCAACTGCAAGTGCTCGAACACATGCTACCTGTAAGGAGGACCGCTACAGTTGCGATCGCATGCTTCACTTGGAGCTAATAGGCGAATCAAAATATAAGCTTTATAGACAGGCGTTGCTCCGACATTTTCACACTCCTACATTCTCAGACTTTCATACTCCCACACTCTCATACTCCCACACTCTCATACTCCCACACTCTCATACTCCCACACTCTGACGTCCACGCTTTCACACTGTCACACCTACACTCTAACACTCCCACACTCTTACACGTCTACACTTTCACACGCCAACACTCTGACTTCCACGCTTTCACACTGTCACACTCAGACTCTAACACTCCCACACTCTTACACGTCTACACTTTCACACGCCAACACTCTGACTTCCATGCTCTCATACTGTCACACTCAGACTCTAACACACTCACACTCTTACACTTCCACACTCTCAAACTCTGACTTCCACGCTCCCACACTGTCACACTCAGACTCTCACACTCCCACTCCCAAACTCTCGCACTTCTACTCCCACACTCGTACACGCCCTCACACTCCCATCACCCCACTCACATACACCCACATATCCCACACTTCCACACTCACACTCCCATCACCCACACTCTCATACACCCACATCTCCCACACTTCCAAACTCTCATAATTAAAATCTCATACTCTTACACGGCCCAGCTCTCACAAACCGACACTCTCACACGCAAACACCAACAATCCCACACCCTACACACTCACCCTCTTACTCTGCCACACATCCATACCCACACACACCCACACTCCCAAAACCTAGACCTAGCCGCTTTTCTGATTGTAAGATATAAACTGAAATCTATTGTCAGAATCTCTTGCTTGCTGCAGTCAAGCATATTCGCCCTTTATTTATTCGCAATGTGTCAGTCGGTTGAATGCATCGAATCGTATATTCTTTGTTTGCCTGATTTGGCAACATTTTTGTAGATTATTTTTGGATTGTTTTCATGTGACCTAGGCGATGCCCAGGCCAAGGTGCAGTTCTGGGATTTCCGGGCCCTAATATTTTCCCTGCTGCCATCCTCTGTAACACTGACCAGGAAGTTGAGCAGTACATAAATTCGCTCAATGAAGCAAGAAACGTGGTGGCTGGCTTAAAAATAAATAGACACCCACACAAAAAAATACAAGTTGAACACGTTTTTTATCCACAAGAGGAACTTCATCTGATCACGTCAAACATTACTACATTTATCTTGGTCACGATATTACAAACTCAGACAGAGTGAATATAGAGATCTCACGTAGGGTATCTTGAGGGGTTCCGGTTCAATTGCACGAAAGCCTTACTTCAACAGATGAGACACGACAAGACAGGAGGTCCACCTTCAATAGAACTGTCATCCCATACCTGGTTTATGGCTGCGAAGAAATATGAATAGTTGTCTATCGCAAGCGAAGATGGTAATTGCAACATCATCATACATTTCTGAGAGATGTCTTCTCTTACAACTATAAAAACCAATCCTGGCACTGAAAACGTTACCGTGCCCAAGAGTCGGATGTGGAGTTATCGTGCGTTTTATATTTTTGAGAGTTTACTATAAACCTGCACCATGGAGTTTCACTCTACGATCTGGGCACCTCTGGTGATGTTAGCACACCAGGTGAAACGGTTCTGTAGGAGCAGCTCCCAGGAGGAGACATCAATGTTGAAGCTGTCAAGAAGTCTTTGTAGCGTCTCCATAAAGAGCGTGTGCTTGTGTAGCGTTTATTCTGTCTCTATAAAGAGCGTGTGCTTGTGTAGCGTTTATTCTGTCACTATAAAGAGCGTGTGCTTGTGTAGAGTTTATTCTGTATCTATAAAGAGCGTGTGTTTGTGTAGAGTTTATTCTGTCTCTATAAAGAGCGTGTGCTTGTGTAGAGTTTATTCTGTCTCTATAAAGAGCGTGTGTTTGTGTAGCGTTTATTATGTCTCTATAAAGAGCGTGTGCTTGTGTAGAGTTTATTCTGTCTCTATAAACAGCGTGTGTTTGTGTAGCGTTTATTATGTCTCTATAAAGAGCGTGTGCTTGTGTAGAGTTTATTCTGTCTCTATAAAAAGCGTGTGTTTGTGTAGCGTTTATTCTGTCTCTATAAAGAGCGTGTGCTTGTGTAGAGTTTATTCTGTCTCTATAAAGAGCGTGTGTTTGTGTAGCGTTTATTCTGTCTCTATAAAGAGCGTGTGCTTGTGTAGAGTTTATTCTGTCTCTATAAAGAGCGTGTGTTTGTGTAGCGTTTATTCTGTCTCTATAAAGAGCGTGTGCTTGTGTAGAGTTTATTCTGTCTCTATAAAGAGCGTGTGTTTGTGTAGCGTTTATTCTGTCTCTATAAAGAGCGTGTGCTTGTGTAGAGTTTATTCTGTCTATTTAAAGAGCGTGTGCTTGTGTAGCGTTTATTCTGTTTCCATAAAGAGCGTGTGTTTGTGTAGCATTTATTCTGTTTCCATAAAGAGCGTGTGTTTGTGTAGCGTTTATTCTGTTTCCATAAAGAGCGTGTGTTTGTGTAGCGTTTATTCTGTTTCCATAAAGAGCGTGTGTTTGTTCTGAGCTCAATGTATAATAGCTGATTAATGCTATTATATTAGTGCTCACCGGGTATTCGAAAATGCCCTCTTCATCTTATCTGGGTTTTTTTACAGCAGCCTATGGATGCTTAACATGTTATTCATATCAATAGCTACAGACTTTAGCGCTTTGTCCTGCCACCTGATCAGGCTAGGCTTGCAACTCAAGTGAAAACAATTTAGCTATCTGGCGTGTCTGCTATACACTGTCCATGCTTCGCAGTTATGTAAAAGAATGGATAACGCTACACTTTAACATTGTCGGCTCTAGACGTTTGCTTGTAGCCTCTCAAATGCAGAACTACTTTTGCAATTCTGTTTTTGTCCCTAATGTCGAAATCCACGAGGTATGGAAAAACGAAATGTAAATGCAAAGAGATGTGTAGTTAGTTAAAGGGCGATGAACGAAGGACATTGGCAATCTTAGTACGAGACCACATCCACAATCTGGCGCTAAACCTCATTTTTTTGACATCGTAGATAAGGCACTGTTGAGAAAGTACATATGGGCCAGACGAGTGAAACGCATACATGACAACAGATGGACACGAAAAAGTGTCGACCTAAAGGCTGTACAACTACACGTGCCCACCTGGACGTCCACCAATGAGATGGAAGGATGACCTATGAGAATCCCTTCACCTGATATGGTATTCCAGGGCGAAAGACAGAGATTACTTTCGACAACATTTGGTTACCTGACACGTGCTGTGTCTGATCCAATGTCAGGTTTCGCGATTATATAAAAATCCTACTCAAAATATCAATCTCACCGTACACAAAATTTAACAATAAGAATTAAATTATATTTAATCAAGTTGTTCACTGGGATCAAGATGCTGAGCAGCGCATGAGTTGTAGTGGTCAGCGACCCATATCTGCCAAGACCCTTCTACACCTCTACGCGGTGATCCTGTATAACAGGCTGCAGAAGGGCAGACTGGCTAAGGAGAAGGGATCGAAGAGGGAATGCTAACCTGGTACTCAAAAAATGCTTGCTGAAGTCGGATGTGTTGGACCGAAAGGTGCAGATATGGCAGTCAAGCTGTAAACTACGATACAACGCATTCCGTTCTCTGGACTACATTCTGCTACTTAAGCCCTTTCAGGGTTTGGTAGCGGGAGATTGAGAACGAACGAAGCCAAGCCAAGTTGTTAACTAATTTGGCCATCAGAGTGTGACAGTTTCATAAAAAAAGAACGAACCTGCCTGGGAGGAATCGCTGTTTTATTAGACACCCTTCTTTCTGAAAGTCTGCTCACGTTGTTCACTAACGTGTGTGGCAGTTTGGTGAGAAATTCTTGGTTTAGGGTCACTAACGTGTGTGACCTACATGGACATTGATATAAAGTAGTCAGCGATACATCATGCATAAAATCCTCATTCTGGTAGTGTGCTGGGAGATCGACTGCCAGTTCTGCAGAAGGGTTTAAAACAATTGGTTCAGGTCATCACCTGGTGGATGGTTAGCTCTTGCTGTTTGTCCCTAGACGCCTCAGAGATGTTCGTGTTGTCAATGACTTCCTCCAGCATCCACTTGTCACCAGGATGGAATGACCAGCTTACTAACCTGATCTCAACCCTATTGAGCATCTCTGAGACTTCTTGGTACAAAATTATATATTTTTGAAAGACGGGTACCACGCGTACTTACTTACTTTTGTACTTTACCGGTAAACTTGTGTCCACCAAGCGTCGTGGGGGTTGTTCCTGATGAAAAACTTGAGGTCGTAATGTAGGTTTTGTTTTTATTGTCTTCTCAGCGCGGTGTCTGACCATACCTATAATAGTTTGATTAAAGGTCTACATTTCTGTATTCTCTTGGCGAAGGCACATCATTTTACACCTCAGATAGTAGTCCTTCGGGCGATATCAGGACGTATTGGTCAGCTGTGTGAATGTATTTGTGTCGGTTTGTAATGTGAACGTATTGGTCAGTGTGTGGATCGGTTTGTAATGTGAACGTATTGGTCATTGTGTGGATGTGTTTGTGTGTCGGTTTGTAATGTGAACGAATTGGTCAGCTGTGTAAATGTATTTGTGTCGGTTTGTAATGAGAACGTATTGGTCAGCTGTGTGAATGTATTTGTGTCGGTTTGTAATGTGAACGTATTGGTCAGTGTGTGGATGTGTGTGTGGATCGGTTTGTAATGTGAACGTAGTGGTCATTGTGTGGATCGGTTTGTAATGTGAACGTATTGGTCATTGTGTAGATGTGTGTGTGTCGGTACAGTACAGTGGCAGTGCCAATACGGCCTCTGTCAAGGACGTGTGAGAGCAGAATTTTGACGTGTGAAATGAAGTGGTTGAGGAAGGTCATTGGCAGGGCTTGATTTTGATAAATTTTAGGGTAGCTTACAGTCAGTCAAAAGTTTAGCCAGTCAGCATGGTCGGACAACAGTCATGCAATTTTTGTTAACAAATTTTAACTAGGCACTGACTCACCTTTATTTCTCCAAAAACATGCGTTGAAAACCAAAATATATTGTATTACTTACACAGTATTAGTCTATTTCTTCTTAAGATAACATACACTGCTGTCAGTCCTTGAACATTCTTGGTAGTTTTAGCACTGAAGTACCATTTATCGATGGCTTTAGTAAGTGAAACCTGCAGGGTATGAACCCACATAATTTCCGTTCATCGCTTTGAGAGGCATGTGCCTTACCTCTCGACCAAAGTGATTCTATAATACATGACTCCCACAGACATCAGAAGTGAGGTTAACATCAAGTTACATGCATGTCTCATGACATATTTCAAATGAACTCATTTTTATTTATTTATTACAAATTTAATTCCCAAATTTTATGAATAGGCTCTGGTACTTTTATTTCCCTAAATCTTCACAGAAAAACTTACCGGCCCTTTTTGTGGTTGGCGAGAAAGGTATGTTAAATTTAGTAAAGTTCTTGTAGGCCAGATACATTTAATACAGGGCCAGATGTATGTGGCCATGCATTGCATATGTTTGGTTTAAAACATGTATTTCCCTGTTTGTCTCAATGTGACATGCATGGCACTATTCCTATTTTCTGTCTGATTTATATTCAGATCATAAAAAGCAACTGAGCAGGGTTTAGCATGAAGTTAGCAACCTCATTATGCAAAAAAGTGTCACCTAAAAGGGGCACAATAACGTTTTGTTTCAGGTATCCTGCAAAGTGATCAACTAGTGTATTGGCCCATGCTCCTACTGGACATGGGAGGACTTTGTGTTTGATAAAGTAGTGAATATGACCAGTGCCACACTGAGAACCTCGTATTAGGAAACCAATAGTGCAGTCTAACCACTCCAGGGTGGGGAGAGGAGACTAATGTTCGGTAACGCAAAACATACCACACTTCCCCACCACACTTCCAAGCAGTTCTCCAGGAAACAGGCTGCTTCATGTCAGTCTGGCTAACGTGGTCAGGATCGGCACTGTGATCCTCATAGTGGTGAGCGTTCTGATAAACCTCACATTGCACTACAGTCAGGAGGACCCAGATCCACCTTCTCAAGTACACCTTGGGATGTGAAGAGAGCCCCTGTAACCGGCCACCAAAGAAAGTCATCAAGAGTATCTAACTCAAGTATGAGTGGTGTTAACAATAGCAACAACACCACCCCTCTAGAATATATGAGAATGCAGATATGCATGACAGTGTTAGAATGATGAGACAAGGGATGCAAACAGCCAGAGTTCAAAACCTCCAGGATGACCCAAAGTCCAATGCAAGGATGACTCCATATAATCTCTGAAGCACTGAAAACTAGACTATAACCATGGTAAAGGAGAAGATGGTTGATCTGATAGCCTGACACTCTTTCTGGCTAAATTATATACCCCAAGATAGATGACAGGATAGTATTTCATTTGTTCTGGTTCTATCTATCTATCTTAGTCCACTTAGACATCATGGTGAGGTGAGACCTCTTTTGTTTCATGTTATTCAGCAGATGCAAATCTGCTGGTGACTTGCCAAGTCATTCCCAGTATCTATTACACACCTAACAGTTGATAGTCCCTGGATAATAACATCGCCTATATTTTTGGGACTGGTGGTGGTGGAAGCAGAAATTTGAGCAAGGTAGACTCACAGCCTGCCAGGTGCCATCTATACCGCTTCGCTAACCACACAACCAAGACCTGATGTTTTAGCCAATCAGTCTCATTTTTTCTACATTTTCTCTGTTGGGCGAGAATCCATAGAATAATTTGTTCTGATTAACCTGTACATCTGCTCCAAGATAGATGTTAGCTGACAGGACAGTATTTCAATCTCTCTACCTAACCTGAATATCCATTGATCGAAGACAGTTGATATATCAAGTCGTGACTAAGTGCATCATTCCAGGTAGAAGACCCTCAATACTATAACATGTCATTCTCTCTCATTGTTCACCCAAAGGTAGAAAGAGACTGTGCAAACGATAACATGTGATTCCCTTGAATCTGAACAAAGATCATAATGATTGTGAAGTTGAATTATGCAAGTGGTATTTAAGAAAATCTGCAAAGAATGCTCTGTGTGGCCTTAAGATCATTTGGACTGATGAAGCAACATTCAATGTCAATGGTATCATTAATTGGCACAATTGTTCGTACTGGGTAAACGAGAGACCGCACGTAACTGAGCACCAACATGCGAATTCATCAGACTTGACAGTGTTGTGTGGATTATCATCCTTGGTTTTGATTGAACAATAATTTTCTGATGTAACTGTTACTGGTATTGTATATCTCAACTTGCTTATTTGAGGATGAATTTTATTTTCAACACATTTTTCCTCCATTAACAAATTTTACAATTGAAATTATGAAAATAAACAGAAATTATTAACAAACAAAGTGTGCATACACGTTTTTGGAACACGCTGATATATAAGAGACATGAAAGATACAGAAACTTCTAGAGGGCAAGATTTAGGAGGGAAATGGATCGGGGCGAACAAGACTCACCTTTACATCTCAAGCATGAAGACACATTGAAGTAGCAAATATGCTGAAATGAAAAGAACTACATTGGATAGGGTCAAATGAAAAGTCTTGTTCAGACAACCATACAATCAGTTTCAGGACTGATCAACCAAAGCATAGGTTAAAATGGAAAGTCTTGTTCAGACAACCTTACAATCTGTTTCAGGACTGATCAACCAAAGCATAGGTTCAAATGGAAAGTCTTGTTCAGACAACCTTACGAGTCACAGGACTGATCAACCAAAGCATAGGTTCAAATGGAAAGTCTTGTTCAGACAACCTTACAATCAGTTTCAGGACTGATCAACCAAAGCATAGGTTCACATGGAAAGTCTTGTTCAGACAACCTTACAATCAGTTTCAGGACTGATCAACCAAAGCATAGGTTCACATGGAAAGTCTTGTTCAGACAACCTTACAATCAGTTTCAGGACTGATCAACCAAAACATAGGTTCAAATGGAAAGACATGCTCAGACAACCTTACGAGTCACAGGACTGATCAACCGGATGATAGGAACAAATGGAAAGACATATCCAGACAACATTACAACTAGTCTCAGAACAGTTCAACCGGATGATATATATATACTAGTATCCAATCAGGCAAAGTTACCTGATGCCAGGTAGCCAAAAACTGCTTGAATCCATGTCTGTCCTTCGACTTGAAGTACCACGATGGTCCAAATGCATTAAACAGATCATCTCTACATCTCGTTGGTGGCTGGCAGTTGTTATATATTTATATATACAAGGGTCGATCAAATCAAATCAGGACTTTTTGTTCTAGTTCTACTTAAATGGGTTATAGCTTGCTGGAACTATTATCATTAGTTAGAGGCACTTGTGGCCTATTACTGCTAGGTGGCCCACTTGCCATGGGTCAGTCACAGATAAATAAAAATGGCGGACAACACTGTTGGAACAGTGTGTTGTGATGAAGTTTCTTGTGAAAGAAGGCATGACACCTGCAGAAATTTACAGAAGACTGCAATCACAATTCGGTGATGAGACACTCAGCCACAGTAAGAAATTTGAATCGTGTAAACGTTTTAGAGAAGGGCGTACATCCGTGAGTGATGATCCTTTCCTGCTCGTGCAAGATACCGCTCTACCCCCATACAGGCTCACCGTACTATCTGCCCTCTGCAGAAACTTGGCTGAGAGGTATTGCCCCATCCACCTTACAGTTCAGATCTCGCTCCAAGCAATTTCCACCTGTTTGGAATCCCTGAAAGAATTCCTGGGAGGTTAACCTTGTCATCACTGATGACGAAGTGAAACGGGCTGTTTTGGATTGGTTAAGAAAAACTGACAAATCTTTTTACGCTGAAGCTTTTTAAGCAATACTTAAACACTGGAAGGTTATATTGAAAAATAAACGTCATTTTTACTACTTGAAAAAAAAAATATATATTCAAATATGCAAAATGCTATGCAATAACAAACCTTTCTAAGGTTTCAAAAACAATACCACACACACTGGAACACAGCTGTACATAAAAGAAAATGTGTAAAATCCAGGTTATCTATACAAAGGACAGGTATGCTTCATGACAAACATGGTAAATATAGTATACCTGAATATCATCACATAATGGAAAAAGGCACTTTGTTAAAAACAATAAAATGTCCACATCATCATCAGAATAGATTCACACTCATGATTTTGGTGGCAGTCAGATCTCAATAATGTTTGCTTGTTTACAGAGTTTAGTTGAAAATAATGGATTGTTGATACTATTTTTAAAAATAGTTGTACAACATAAAAAAATCTAACAGGATGTGTAGAGATATTAGATGTATCCTGTTTTATAAAGAGACGTTATATACTTGAAATCCTGGTATTCAAACCACTATTGGCTATCTGGAGCAGGTATTTTAAACTTTCTGCAGCTTACTAGGCCTGTGGGAAGATACAAATAATTTTAGTCTATTTTTATCTAGAATTTTTGAATTTTGTTCTCACAGCGACTATTAAGTCTACTCTTTTCTATTTCTAACTGCCAAGGGATTTTTAACGTATTCAATTAACGTCTTCAACACTGAAGACGAGAGTCCGATCTCATTACTCAGAGATAAGGGGAATATTTTAACCAGAAGATCGACGTGACAAATCCATGTCTCCACTGTGATTCTTCTTCTTCTTCTTCTTCGTACGCAGTCAGACAGTAACCATTATTTTTTCGAAAAAAGCGGCGGTCATCCTGAGGCTGTCGCCACTGCCATAGAGCTTGTCTTGCAGTTCCACTGGTGATGGCCACATCTGCTCTCTCTGATCCTCGTATGTCGGGTAGTTCTGCAGCAGATGTTCAGCAGTCATTTTCCCAGTACCGCACGGGCCTTCGTCGGTACACCCTATCTTCAATTTGTTGAATAGGTGGTACCTCAGTCTATTGTGGCCAGTGCGAAGTCTGAAGACAACGACCTGCTCTCTTCGGTTCAACTGGTAATAGGCATCGTCTTTGGTGTAACCAGTATGTTCGGTTTCCCATTTGGTCATGTATCTGGCTTTGATAAGCCGTTTTGACTCTTCGTACGTCATACCACAGTGATTCGAACCTGACACCTGAGGCGGACACCTTACCTTGAGAACACTCACATCATCATTCCTCACCTTAGTACCAATGAATCTACTGTAGAAAGCATAGTAAGGAGTGACTTGTTCAAACACAATCTTGTCCTGGTCAATATCACTACCATCATGAAATGTATACCAAGTTTGGTTGTTGACCAATTCCTTCTGCCACAGGTGACCCTTGAGTCTGCAATGTCCCGTTCTGATCCTGAAGATCTTTGTTTTCCAATCTCTGCCAAGTTTATTTATTCTGTCATTTTCTGGCTTGTGTTATTATTGCTGGTCTCTGCATTCCGTCCTCATGGATTGTTTGATGAGTGTCTTTGTTTCTTTATAGCTTAAGGCATATCAGTACTTCAGATGCTATTTTATTTATTATCAAGTTAGTGACATCATTCCAGGTTGTTTTTTTCTCTGTCTTTCCTCCAACTCTGTTGCCATTGATCTTTTGTGTAAAAAAGTTTTCTAAGCTGTCTGCGAATGTGTCCAATGAACCTTATCTGACTTTCTTACATTTCAGTTAAAAATTATAATTTAATATAGTTTCTTATCATTTATCTTCATTACACTTCTGAACAGGGGCCACTATAGCTGATAGGAAAAGCGTTTGCCTCTCAAGAAGCAAACAAAGATGCAACAAAATGGGGGTGTTCGAATTCCAAAAGTATCAAGCGCTGCCATAGCAACTAGATCTATCATAGATGGGTAATAAACTCATAGGTCCAGTGTACAGGTGAAAGAACCTTTGGCAGTTGAAGATTGAAAAGATAGCCACTGCCTGGACACAAAATTATAAAATTAAGAAATTCCTACTCAATGGTGGGCCGAAATAGGCAACCGTTAAGTGACCTCTCCATAATACAAAGACAAAACAGACCAACTGTCTATTTGTCTGCACACTTGATTGCAAGTATGTGCAAAGACTTCTACACCAGCTGGATTGAAGAACAGTGACTAAGTGAAGCGAGTTGACTTCATAACAGTCCATAGAAAATGTAACATTCTTCTCAGGAACCACAATTATGTAACGGATTTGTCTGTTTATTAACCTTACAGGTATCACATTCTTAACACTTTACAGTTTGTAGGGGCCAAAACTGACCTCCTATAACCTAAACATGGCCGCATGTCTTAACCAAAATTGACATCTGAAACTTGCATTCGTGTTTCATGATTTAGTTTGCTAAATTTTATCTATGTTATCTCTCTACATGATGGTTGCATCTGTGCATGCGCAATTGATGTTTCATTGTACGGTTATTTCCGGCAGTTCATCTTAACTTGTGTTATGTTGTTTGAAAGTTAACCCATTATTTGCAACAAAAATTGGGCTTCAAATCCATAGAAATGATTTATTATTTGAACAGTCCAATGATTATGAATCTGGAATGCTTATGGATATTGTTAGATTCCGACTTAGACTGGGACACATAATACAAAAGGTATGTGTATAGAAATTGACGGATACTAATGGTAAGTAGGAAAAAAATGTGTTCTCTCTAATTTTCTCTCCACAATGTAATTTAATGTTTCATACTAATTTATGATCTGTATTATGAATAATTTATGTTGTTAATAGTTTAATTATGTGTCCCGATATATAGATCATAATTTTAGCTCAATTTGTTCAATAACAATGAATTTTATTTTGAAGAGCACTTTGACACACTGAGTTCCTGCATTTTGACCCAGATTGAAAACCTCAAATTGGCAAAAATAGCCCAGACTCATTACTGGTTCTCTATGACACAACAAAACTCTCTTCTCTCTCTCCCTTACTTTTATTGTCAAGGGTATGTAATCATGTAATCACGTTTTTAATCTTCTTGATGTCAGCTACCAATCTGCTACACACATATAACAATTGTTTAAAACACATTACACCATGAACAAGCGCTACAGCTAGCTATAAATTCATCTCTCATAGATGTCTTGAAATTACATGTCCAAATACCTACTGAACCAGTAGTACCAGTTGTAAAAATAAATGTTGGACAAATTGTAGATTTAATAATTAATATAATCACAACTTTACTAAACTTGTCTTCAGACAGATCTCTAGAAGGTTTATTCCTGAACAGCTAAACAAAGACAAAGGTAGTCCCATTGTAGTTGCTGCCATGGAGGAGGCTGGTGTCTGAATATGATTATATCTCCTGAATCAGCACAGTAATGTTCACGCAAAGCATCAATTGATTTTGATCATTCCTGACATCAAGTATTGCATCATAGTAACCCTGGAGAAAATAGATTTTTATTAGCAATAGTTGTAGATTAAATCAATTGGTGTAAGTGGCATTGGTCATAGATGAAATCCGTTTGTGTAAGTTGTAGAAGTTATAGATGAAATCAATTTGTGTAAGTTGTAATAGTTATAGATGAAATCAATTTGTGTAAGTTGTAGAAGTTATAGATGAAATCAATTTGTGTAAGTTGTAATAGTTATAGAAGAAATCAATTTGTGTTTGTTGTAGAAGTTATAGAAGAAATCCGCTGCCGAAGACGGATGTGCTGGACCGAAAGGTGCAAATATCGCAGTCAAGCTGTAAACTAGCAATGCAGCGCATTGCGTTCTCCGGACTGCATCCTGCTACTTGCAAAGGCATGTCAGGGCTTGGTAGTGGGAGATTGAGAACGAACGCAGAAGAAGAAGAAAGAAGAAGAAGAAATCAATCCGTGTAAATTGTAGAAGTTATAGATTAAATCAATTTATGTAAGTTGTAGCCGTTATAGAAGAAATCAATTTGTGTAAGTTGTAGAAGCTATGGATGAAATCAACTTTTGTAAGCTGTAATGGCCCGTAGATACATATCAATCTGAAAGGTGCAATGGTTGAAGATGCAATATTATTATGAAGTGCAATATTACGCGGAGCAGTCATTAAGTAACAGGAATGTTATTAATAACTTTTTTACAAGAGTTCGAATCCAAAATTTGTTGTGTCTTATTATTTTTCATAGTTTCCCCTTCCTGACAATGGAGGTGGTGCAAAATTGATTAAAGGTCACACCAAGACTTCTTTTAGAAGGCATTCACAAGCTTATGGACAAGTGGACAAAGTGTGTCACCAGGCATGGGGACTATTTAGAAAAATCAGACTATATAAATGTCTGGCTCGCACTCGTAAATATGTTGTTATAAAATTGCTGTTCCTTAATGACGGTCTCTATTATTATAATAATGAAAAAAATAACATAGGGAACAAAACTGAATTTAAGATGTGTGAGACCCAGGAAAGAAGTAGCTTAAGAGGCCTCTAACATAACAGTTTATATTTTTGTGTGTGAGTAGTCAATTGGTTAGAAACCTTGTATCTAACAGCAATAATACTGGGTTCTTCTTTTTCAATGGGGTTCAGCTTGAAAAGGACGTTGATACAGTGTATTTTGTAGTTTACAGAGGCTGCGATATTTTTGCCTCTCGACCTAACACATCCGGTTTCAGATGGCTTTTTTGGTGGTTTGCCTTCCCTATTCTCTCATCCAAACTACACTAGTGTAGCCTGTTTTCAGAGCTGCCGCTTGGAGGCAGAATAGGGTCTTGGTCAGCTCTAATTCCCAGATCCTGAAGCAAGCAGCTAGCTATAAGCCGCTGGGTGGTGTCAGCCCATTCACTGTGCTGGGGATGGCATGGTCTAGTGGTTAAGTGGCATGGCTCCCAACCAGAAGGTGTTGGGTTCGATCTCCATCACAGCACCGGCCATTACCCTGGGAAAGCAAACCTTTAGACAATGCAGGAGGAAGCAGACCAATACATAAAATGCATGCTGAAGTCAGATGCACTGGGCCTACAGACACAAAATAAAAACCACAGCGCAACGCACACCGCCTTGGGGAATAGAGAAATAAGGCAAACACAACAACAAAAAATTTTTAATTCAAAAATTAATCAAATCAAACAACTTACAGGGAAACTGGTCAGCGGATGTAAGTTGGTGAAGTTATGCTTGAAGAAAAATGTTGCTGTGGAAAGAAAAATAAATTAATAATCTTTTCCTGTTTACCAGAGTTGATCCAGGACATTGAACTGGGTAGGGAAGGATGACATCAATACACCTTCATGTATTAGGTGTGTTCAAAAAGTATACGACCTTTGGCTGGAAAAATGATTCCCCTAGAGGTTTGAAACCCTCATCCATTCAACGTATTCTCCTTGGGACTCCACACACTTTATCCAGCAATTATGCCATTGTTGGAAGCATTTCACAAAGAACGTTTTGGGAATAGAGTACAGCTGGCACATCACATTTCGCATGTCTTCTCGTGACTCAAATCAGGTCCCTTTCAGTGGAATTTTTAGCTTGGGGAACATCCAAAAATCACATGGAGCCATGTCAGGAAAATAGAGATCCTGCCAAACCAGAGGAAGGTTGTGTTTGGCCAAGAAGATCTGAATCAAATGTGAAGAATGGGCAGGTGCATTGTCATGATGAAGCTGCTAAGTTCCCGTTGTCACAGGCCCGGTTTTTTGCATTGAAGAGCATCACGAAGGTGACGGATGACCTCCAGGTAGTATTCTTTGGTAATGTTATGACCATGTGATGTGTAATCATGATGCACAACCCCACTGGAGTAAAAGAAAATGGTCAACATGACTTTGACATTGCACCATTTCGTGGGGAATGAAAACCCAATAGGTGTTCACTACACTTGACACTGAAAGGCTGACTGCCAGTGACTGATGCAGTCTGCAGTGGAGAAAAATGTTAAAAATACATATGATGGTCCCTGGTCAAAGGACAACACCCATGCTTCATTTGTTTCCATGGACAAAAATTAAGGTTGGATACTTTTTGAACACACTTCGTATGTTGTAAAAGGCATATACAAAGTGAGTTATGCATGGGGCTAACATTCTTATCATGTAAAACAAATTTCTACCCAAACCACCTCTGCAGAAGCACACAAAGTGCTTTGTCTCAGCCTTCCTAAAGAAGTAAAAATGTAGCAGTGATACTTTACTACGACTGGTGTGAAAAAGGGACAAGATTCCTATGTTGTGTTGTATTCTTCAGTTTTCCCCATGAGACTAGCGCCCTGACCTCCTCTTACAAGTTCTATGCCATGTGTATTTGGCCTTTCTACTTTGATCTTCTCCTGTGGGTTAAAATCCAGCATGTCTGGTTATATTGTTTTATTTCTATCTGATGGTGTGTTCTTTCCATCTTTCTCACTACAATCTCTTTCTGTTTTTGTTGCTTCCGTGTTCTTTAACACAGCTCTGCGTTTGATATTATACCTGAGTATTTAAGATGACATACAACGCATACTGTCATCCAGGGTATCTCAGATGACATGCAACACATATCGACATCCAGAGTATCGAAGATGACATGTGACACACACCGACATCCAAACAGATAAATCATAAATTGAAAATATGAATTGTCAGGTGTTATGCATACTTGTCACTACTTTATGGCACAGAAACATGGACACTGAATAACAAGTTGGAAAAGAATATCAAAGTCTTCAAAATGTGGGTATATAGAAGAATTGGTCGCATTTCATGGAAAGAAGAAAACAAATGTGGATGTATCCATAATGTTTGGGTAAAAAGTGAATTAATGACAGATAAGATATTTTGACCATATAACAAGACATACCTCCTTATTGAAGACTATACTAGAGGGTACAGTGGAAGGCAGTCGTCTAAGAGGCAGACAACGTTATAAGTGGGCAAATAACATCAACAGATGGACTGGAAGAAGTCTGTCAGATTGCACCATTATGGCAAGAGTTAGAGTACACTCTAGATCATTTGCAGCCGACCTTCGATGCGAAAATGGCACTTGAATTGAACAGATCTAAGATGACACATGCAATGTTAGTGAAGGTCTGTAGCCTAGATGTGATACTCTTAGGCACACACACACCACTTATGAGTATTTGTGTTCTAGAGAGCCCCCTCAAATATCATTCCTAATGAGGTATTATTTGTCTACCTCATTCTTCTATTTTTATTGTAGGGCAAATCTAGCAAATGTCTAGTCATCTACATGCCTTAAGGTATAATCTATCCAGTTCTACTTTCTCTTCTTAATCTTCAGCTGTACTGAATACCACTATGCCAAGTGTGGATTCCTTTGAAAAAAGATTATAGGCAACAAGGTCATAAATTAGATAAATTAGGGTAGATTTTTAACTAGACTTTTGAATTGTGTCTGGGCAGCGGTCGTTAAACCTGCTCGTTTTGATTTCTAACTGCCAAGGGATTTTTAACGTGTTCGACCCCTAACATAGGAGTCCGATTTCACTACCCAGAGATCAGGGACATTTTTACCAGAAAATCCACGTGAAAAAATCCCATTTTCCACCGTGATTCGAACCCGCGACCTACGGCACACGAAGAGGACACCTATACCTCGAGGCCCCCCCCCCCCCCCCCCCCCCCCCCCCGCAGCAACAATTACCATTTCATTTTATAAAATGTATGACCTGATTGTCAGTCACCTATTTTTGAAAGCTAAACAACAATTATTTTGTATTACCTTACATTTGTAGCTATTGCTATCGCAGGATGCAAAGAGTGAGCTAGACAGAAAACAAGGTCAAATAAAACAGTGCTTTAGGATGTAGGGTCACATAGAAAACTAATGACAAGTATACAGAAAGGTAGATTGTCTTCTCTTGTTCATAACATGACACATGGAAGTCTCATATTGTAAATACTAGAAGGCAAAATTCAGAGGAAAAGAGGAAGGGGACGTCCAAGAAACAATTATTTCACACAGGCTTGCAAGAACATTGAGGTGCTGACTTATGCTGAGCTGAAGAAATCTGCTGGCAACAGAAGACAGTGGCATGACATGATCAGAAGACTTCACCACCAGTCTCCGGACTGACTAATCTGATGATGATGACTTTACATGATAGTCTATTATCAGAAAAAGGATTTTTGACTGGCAGTATCAGAAGCCTCTGCTGTTAAATAACAGTCTGAAGTACTGAAGTGGTTAAAGTGTTTGCTTCTTATGGCAAGGATAAATCCCTGGTCTTCAGACGCTCAAGCCTACCTAGCTGTAAATACACTTTTAACAAGTGTGTCGAAGACAACAGTGAAGAGCTAGACATTCATGTTAAAAGAGGGACGTGAGTTAACGAAAGATCTTCCGAGACCAGGTCAGGCGCATATTGTTGCGACTGAAGATGCAATCGCCAAAATTGATGTAGTAATTCAGGTGGACCGTCGCCGGAGCTTAAGTTCGCCACACTTTTGTCACCATAAAGTGCCTGCATTCTGCGAGGAATGTCAACGGCTCGACATCCTTCAGCTGTTAGAAACCGAATCACCGATCGCTGATCAACTCTGGACGGATTCCGTATCACACCCGTCATGTTTTCAACGGTCTGCTGAGGAAACTATGAGTCAGAGGATAATAAAATTTGGCAAAACTTGACAGTTGGTATGTGCTGTTTACATCAGAAGTGACGTTACCATGTGCATCGTACATATGTTCACCAGGTGCAGTTAGGTCCAGTTTCATTTTAACGCGCCTCATATTTATATGTATGTTTGATGGTTCTGGAGGCGCTAAAGCACATCTCACACAACAAAAAGATATTTTTGGTGAGGAGGGTGATCAACAACATTATCACTGCCGACAGCATTAATGTCAACTTGCAATGGATCCCTGGGCATAGCGGGCTAACAGGAAACAAGATGGCTGACAGATTGACAAAAACAGAAGCTCTCACCCTGATGAAACAATTAGACACCTACTGAGTGCAAGGCACTTGCGAACATAAGAACAAGATTCTTTCAAGCACTGCCGACAATTGCCAACACACTGTACGAAGCAATGAAACAACTGAAGAAGACTTGTATTTATTTAAGAATGGCACTGGGCTAAAAAGAGCAGGCTTGCTCAGCAGCTATAGGATAACAACAACAACAACAACAACAACAACAACAACAACATGCATGTTTGATGAACTTCTGTTACTACTTACTGGTCTTCCTCAAAGGACAGTGATCAAAGTACGAGTGAATATCATCACACAAAAATCTGTTTGAGTAGCCAAGAAAAGGTTCTGTCTCGCCATGGAAGTACAAGCTAGCATTGATGTAACCACCATTCATGTCATAGCCTGCAATGAGAAGAGCTCAGTGATTTTAGAAATCAAACACAAACAAATATATCAAAATAATAAAGATGGTCAAGCTAAACATTTTTCAAATGTTAAAATTATATTAAAACCTGTTTTAAAATTAGGGAAGAAAGACTAATGTCTAGTCAGACAAAATATACTGGTCAGACATGTTAGTCAGGGCCAGGCAAAATATACTGACCAAGACATTCACCTTCGCTTCCTCGTAACCCTTCCTGGAAACGGGATGTTTTCATGGCAGCCTGGCTAACAAGGTGAGGGATCGACGTGATCCCTGTAATATTGAGTGACACGCAGATAAAGCCAAGCATAGAAAACTGAATCACAATGCAAACAGAGGCAAGTGCATGCCAAATATAATCAATAGTTTCTCTTTAACCACCGGAGTTGACTATGGACTCACCAAAAACAGACAATCGCTTACATACAAAGAAAATTTTCAAGGAGCTTGCAACCAGGGTTTCCCAAGACCATAGGGTTCCATGAGAAATGGCTAGAAGTTCCATGAGAAATACTGATGAATAGACTAATTATATGTAAATGTATATTTGTACAACATATTCTTGGATATTACCCTGTATAATAAAGTCTTAATATGTAAATGTGTTTTTGTGCAAAATATTCTTGGATATTACCCTGTATAATAAAGTCTTAATATGTAAATGTGTTTTTGTGCAAAATATTCTTGGATATTATAATAAAGTCTTAACCTGTTATATCATTTAGAAGTACTAAGTATTTGTGCACCAAAAGATCATTGTTGGTATATGAGTAAGAGCTTGCAAAAATGGTGCACTATCGACTGCGGGTCCACATTGCTCTGATGTTTTGGTTCATTGTGGATACCACCAGTCTATGGATTTGCCTGGAATTCACACAAGTCGACAACTTACACTTGCGTTCACGGAAACGTGTCGATGTTTTCCATTTGGAATGGTTAATTCGTTAGTTTTTTGTGTGTTTCTTCCCCTGATTATCCTGGTGTGAACATCTGCTACATGAATTAGCACTACGTTTCATATTTTCATGGTTTAGTTCACACAGCTGAACTTTATGAGATTGGCACCCTTTGCCCTAGCTGCAGACAACATCGGTTTCGGTGTGACTGAATTTTAGACACGACTATAATGAACTAAAACACGACCTGGGAGAGATACCCAACACATCACTCACACACTGAGAGATGTCCCCGTCGTCTCGATAAAATTTTGCCACTGGCCAAACGTAGCTCAGGACCAGCGAGTGAGGTTGACAAAAGGCGTGGTTTCTTCCTCACCTTAATCCAAATCACAGTACTAGTCACTCATTTCAATGGACCAGCAAGAGAAAAGACTGTCCATGCGGCGGAACAAAGAAAGTGGCCTTCATCACATGTGATGGACGAACATCATCAACATACCAGCAATGATCAACTAGTTATTCAGTTGTCAGTGCTTATGATGTTAACTTGTGACTTTGATTTGCACACATCAAGCATACTTAACCGCTCATCAGGAACGAGGTGTTAGAGACTTCAGCTTATGTTAGGTGGGATGGCCAGTACCTTTCCATTGCTGCCTTTTCTTTCTCTATCCGCAACTCAGCTGAGTCAACTGGGGCGTGGGGACGGCGTGGCCTAGTGGTTAAGAGGCACAGCTCACAATCCGAAGGTGCTGGGTTCGATCCCCATCACAGCACTCGCCGTTACCCCGGGGTAGCAAACCCTTAGAAAATGCAACAGGAAGCAGACCCTTAAATAAAATGCATGCTGAAGTTGGATGCACTGGGCCGATAGGCGCAAAATAAAAACCACAGTGCAACACACACCGCCTTATGGATAGAGAAATAAGGCGAATGAAAAAAACAAGAAAAAAAAACAACTAAAGTGTTATGATTGTGAGAGTTGAATACCTTTACCATGAACAGCAAGGGCTCGTCCACTACACTAATCAGACACTGTGTTCTAGTTTCAAACAAAGCTGTGATATCAGTGCCTTTTGACTCAACACACCCAGTTTCAGCACAGCATTATTGGGACCACTTTGATTCCTATTTCATCAGCCAGATTGCACGCGTGAGTTTCCGGAGCAGGTGGCAGATTAGGGACCCTGATGTAAGTAGCCAGCCATGAGTCAATGCCTGCTGTCTGCTCATTCACTGCTGTGTCTCCAACCTCAAAATCTTACCTGAATCACATAGTCTGAATGAGACAATGGAAATGTTGCTTGTCTATGTTTCTACTGACATTTGGTTTTCTTGTAATTTTTACTTACATGCATCATCATCATGCATACAAAAATTATACACAAACCAGCACTGTAGTAGGGCAAGTGTTTGGCGCATGCATCATGACAATGTGATAGTTGTTGCATGCTCATATTGGAGCAAAATGTGGAAGGATAATATAGAAAGAATAAGGTGGCAGCCCTCTATCTAATACCCATGTTGTAGTAGGTGACTGTGGAGCTTGTGTATAGGGCTTACAACCTCATCATGTAAAATAAGGTGTCACAGAAGTCACCATTGAAGATATAAATATATATATACAGGGCAATTGAAAATGAATTGAAAGATTTCAGCTTGCTATATTTTATTCATAAATTGTCAAATTTAGATGTCATTTCACACATATGCAATGTAGCTGTCCAAGTTCAATTGCCAATGGTTCTCCCAAATTTACCTCACAAATGTTCAACATGAGCACCTTTTGTTACTCTACAAATGTCAATGCGGTAATCTAACTCCTTCCATATGCGTTGCAGCATGTTTTCATCAATGCAGCATTACCGATGGAATAACTTGATAATATTTGAATAAAATATAGCAAGCTGAAATCGTTCAAATCATTTTCAAATGTGTTGTACATACATACATTTGAGGCGTGTTCAGGGGCATATATATATATATATATATCTTAGTTTCTAGTGAACCTGTATTTCTACAGGGGCAAATGCCCCCGTGTAGGTCCCAGTACTGGAGGAGGATTTCCTGCTTGGCAGGCTAGGCATGAGCAGCTTATTACTCCACTGCATTGGGACAAGCGCCATGAAGGGTGGTTAATCGATGTGCGAGTCCATCTCAATAGACTTAAACACTAGAGCAAAGTAGACCAGCAGCCTGTTGGACGCCATCTCTGCTGCTCTTTGCTCTTCACAAACTACCTAATCAGGGCCGGTGTTCTGCCCTGTCACAGTTAGTCGCCTCTTATGATATGCTCTCTGTGGGGCAGTGGTGCTATTCTTGTCATTGTCATACACAAAGACGCCGGTGGATCACTATATATATTATTGCTCAGACTTCTTCTAAGTAGGACAACTCTAGTGACTAATGGTGGTCATATGTCATACGCTCCAAAATCTTGCAGATATAGAAACAAATAAACTTACGAGCTTTGTATGAAACTGACACCTCAACTTGTCCTAACGGTGACAACTCTCTTGGCTTCCATGATAGTGCCACAAGTGTTGGATCTGCAGGATCTGTAAAACAGAATGCCTCAATGTTATTTATTTACACAAAAACTTCTTCTTCTTCCATTTTCAATTAACATATCTATATCCCTAAAAACACTATTGGCCAGGCTCAGGCTTCGCTGATCCCCATATATGTTATTTCTTAGTCCATATAACCTTGGAGGTTCCAGGGATAATAGAGAAAAGTGGGTAGTCAGCAACAGAACAAAATAATGCATGTTCTACATGAACTCAGGAGATAGTTCCCTAGTAACTTCTGAACACATATATACACAGATGGATTGGCCACGGAGAGCGGAAAAAAGGAAGACAGTAGAATCTACATTTCACACCAATGGCGATATAGAAAACCAGTCCATACCAGCAGGAGAGACATGAACCAATTTCAGAACTGAAGCAACAGATGTGCATATAGCAACGTAGATTCTTATCAGTCATAACACAACGGCAAGGAAAGTGGTAATTCTAACAGACTTCAGGAGAGTAATTCTAACAGACTTCAGGAGAGTAATTCTAACAGACTTCAGGAGAGTAATTCTAACAGACTTCAGGAGAGTAATTCTAACAGACTTCAGGAGAGTAATTCTAACAGACTTCAGGAGAGTAATTCTAACAGACTTCAGGAGAGTAATTCTAACAGACTTCAGAAGAGTAATTCTAACAGACTTCAGGAGAGTAATTCTAACAGACTTCAGGAGAGTAATTCTAACAGACTTCAGGAGAGTAATTCTAACAGACTTCAGGAGAGTAATTCTAACAGACTTCAGGAGAGTAATTCAAGCCATCTCAAACCCCAAAACAGATAAACTCTAACCCGAAATAAAAAATAACATTTGATTGCTGTCCCAAAGAAAGATCTAGTCCTACAGTGAATTCTGGCCCACTGTGGGATCCTTGGAAATGAGAAGGCAGATGAAATCACAAAAGCCAGAAGAGGTGACATGCAGATTCCTCATCTACAAAGCTGTAGACAGTCATCAAACAATCCATGAGGACGGAATGCAGAGACCAGCCTAAATAAAACAAGGCTGAAAATGGCAGCATAGACAAACTTGGCAGGGATGGGCAGACAAAGATCTTCAAACTCAAAACAGGACATTGCAGACTCAAGGCCCATTTACACAGAATGACTTTTAGAGACACCGTCATGTGCCACTGCGGAACAATTGCAAGACCAATGAGAGGCAGTCTGGCCAGGTGGAGTAGCCATACTCAAAAAGCTGTGGGGACCGACGAACACATGAAACATAGTTTCCTTCGAGAGCCTAACCGGGCTAGAACCATTGCATCAGTGGATTGAAGAAGAAGAGGAAGTTATCTACCACATATATTTGTATCATAAATCTGGTGGTATGTCTCGGGCCTTAGTTGTCAGCATACAGCCTTACCCTCAAATGATTGATATATGGCCATGGTATGATTTGCTTCTCCACTGGTGCTAACAGAATGTTTGACAGTTTGATTGTTTACTTTAATATGTCTGTTTGATTTTTAATAAAATGAACAGACAATATTTATTAAGAATACAGTGGCCAGTTTTCAGTTTGAATATTGTTAATTGGTTATTGATCCAGCAGGCTATAGACTCCTGCCCTTGGCCCAATGTCATATAGTGCTATCTGCAAGTATTTGTAAGCTGTTGTTTAGTTCTGTACAGTGTTTCATTTGTCTGGCCTCAGAGGAAGAAGATCTTTCCTAACATTGTCAAAAAGATGGTTTTCAAAAGTTTTGTAGGAATGTGTGGTGCACAGCCAGCACTATGGAGTATGTTGTGGTTGGATTTTGTTCAAGTGACAGTTAAGCTATATGTGTTGAGTGCGAAGTCAGAAAATTGTATTTTCTCTCTTTTTCAAGAGCTTGATGTTGTCTTTGTGATTTGGGATAGCCATATCATTGTAGAATTCTCTTCCAGTATTTTCTCTCCCAGTTTTCCCCATGCCCATCTATTCAGCCAAGCCTATTTGTTTGCAGTCTTCAGTGGTTAATACTAGCATCTTCTGCTTCTTCTTCAGCCTTTGCCTTGATAAGGATGTTTAGACGCTATGTTGCAGTTTACAGGATAGCTGTGCTGTTGAACTGACACATCCAATTTCAGCTTACTTTTTTTAGTACCTAGTTTGCCTCCTCACTGCGATCCCTAACCCTTGACCAGACTACACTAGTGACTAATGCAGCCTGTTTCCAGGGTCATCACGTAGAGACGGAATAGGGTCTTGGTCCGCTATGGGTCGCTGATGCTGATGCAAGCAGCCAGCTATGAGTCGTTAGCAGCTGTCAGATTTAGCATTACTGCATCTTGACTTTTAAAAAAGTTAGTTACACATCGCAAGTGATGATGGCAACATCGTCAGATGGTTTTATCTTGATGATGTACCTTGCAAATTTTTTATTTGGATTATAGTGAGGAAGAAGCTGTGGTGGTCATCAACCTCACTCTCTTGTCCCAAACTACCTTGGACCAGTGGCAAGACAAAAGTCAAGACGACTGGACGTAATTCAGGATGCAGGCACTCTGGTCCCACCACCTCCTTTGAGGACCCTAAAATATCAGACCATATGTTGTTTATCTCAAAAGCTGTTGTTTTTTGTTTTATTCACATGTCTAATTTCAGTTTGGTTTAATTTCTTCTCTTTTTGGCTTTTCTATGTGCCCCTTTTATTTCCATGAATGGTTTCAATAGCTGCTTCCAATAGGATGTCTGATTGACCGTTGATCATTTCTAAGGACTATCATGACGGATATGGAATCTGTTGTTGTTCAAAGGTACTTGTGCTGAGTTGGGCTAATTATTTATGATGTTTCTTTGGCAGCGGATTACAGTGACTCTTCCTACTTCCTGAGGGGTGCTTGAGAAAATGGACCAGGGTCCTCCTGGCTGTAATTCAATGCAAGGCTCCTCCTTAAGCTCACCAATATCGTGATTACAGTGTCAATCCTCACTTCGTTGGCCAGTACTTTGACATAGTCTGTTTTCAGGAGCGAGGATGTGAGATGGGGGTCTTTGATCAGTATGTTTCACCCAATCCTGATTACTCTTCACTTCCAGGGATTTGTAAGGAGCTTACCCAGAGTAATATTTGAGATTTATATTGAGAAAAACCCACTGACCCAAAGAAGTGACAATGAATTTATTTTTCACAGTTTCCATACCTCGCAGCCTTAGATAATGGCTGGAATAACACATTAATGTTAAAGGTGTGAGCACTTGCCTTGACATTTCTCATCTTTTGAAGTATGAGTTTGATATGATTGAAGGCGAACCCTCCAGAATATTGCTGCGCGGAATCTCACAATTTATTTTTGGGGAGTTCCCAGGTAAGTGTACGAATTAATGTTTTCAATGGGATCATTTCTTAGCTGCAGTTCCCCACTTAGGCAATAAGTGCTCAGTATGTATTGGGATTTCTTTCTATTGATTTCAAGGTCTACTGCTTGGATAGCTACGCTGAGCTCATTTAGACATTGCTCAGCCTCTCTGACATTGTGACCAAGGATGACTATGACATCAGCAAACCTTAGGTTGATCGCTGTGTCTTCCAAATTTAGTTCTCTAAAAACTTCCTCAACGGATGCTAGGAAGAGTTTTAGGGAAATTGTATTGCCCTAATGAGTGCTGGATTGTGCTGATTGGCTGTTGGAATAGGGCAATCTCATTTATGTGTTCTCTCAGCTGAACATTCTTTTTTCAATACCCTGATTTCTCATGGCATTTACTACTACAGTTATTTCAATACTGTCTAAGGATTTTTTATAGTCTACAAACACAAGACACAAAGACCCTTTCAATGATTAACTGGTTGATTGTGTGGATGTATTTGATGATTGAGTAGTTCCTCCTGAAGCCTGCTAACTCTTGTGGTTAATTTTAATTTTAAGCAAGTTGCTTCTCGAGTCTGTTCAGTAACTATTGTGAAAAGTTTGCACATAAATGAAAACAAACAGATCAGACGATAGTTCGCTAGTTTTTCTGCGCCTCCTGTCTTGTAAATTTTAAACTACTTTTGATGTTTTCTGTTGCTGAGGTATTTTACCTTCACTAAGGTTTTTGTCTAATAGTTCAGCAAGCTGTAGTACTAGTGTTTCCCCTTCTGCTTTAATTGTGTATGTGGTAATTTCATCCAGTCCTGATGATTTTTCCCGATTTTTAAGTGTTCAATCACATGCAATATCTCACCAATTTCTGTTCTGTATCAGTACATATTCTTTATTGGATGTTGTTTGTTAACTATAGACTTGCTAAAGCATCGAAGAAATATGTCATGAAAATAAACCCAGAAAAGACACAATGAACGAAACACAACAAGAGTGGATTCAATAATATCATCAATTTAGATGGCAAACAGATTGAGACAGTTACACAATTTAAATATCTGGAATCTATAATTGGGGCAGAGGGGACCAAGGCAGAGCTAAAGTTAAGGTTTGCACACACAACAATGATCCACACATCACTGAAACAACTGTGGTAAAACAAGAACACCTTGTTTAAAACTAAGATCAAAATAATGCAAACACTAATCCTCTTTGTCTCATCTTTCAGTTCCAAACAGAACATACCAGAGTCAATAGCCACTTGAACCATTTCAATCCCCAGCATCTGCCCTTATGCAGACATTTTTCTCATCCTCATGAAACAGTTTGACATCTACTCATTGAGTGCAAGGGGCTTGCGGACATGAGGAAAAGATTCTTACAAGCACTGCCGACAATTATCAACACACTGTACTGAGCAGTGACACAACTGAAGAAGACCTGTATATATATTAGAATAATATTGGGCTGCCAAGAGCTCAGCAGCTATGGGATAACAACAGCAACAACAACAACAACAATCCTCTTTGTGTGTGAAACATGGGTACTGAATGCTGAATTTTAGTGAAATATCAAAGCAATGGAGAAGGGTAGCTTCAGACGGAAGAATAAGATACAGTGACAGTGTCATGAATGTCAAAGTACGAAACACAATGACAGTCTGTCAGACCTTATCTAGACCTCCTATCAGTGGTAGAAACAGGCAAGCTCCCCGTGTGGTATGGCCATGTAATATGAACAATTGAACTACCAAACAAGATACTCAAAGGCACAGCCCATGGCAAGAGAAAAATGGTCGCCCCAAGAAGCACTAGATATATGATCTTCGATAGCAGACAGGGAAAAAAGCCTTGACAGATACTGAGGTTATGATATTGGGCAGACAGAAGTGGCGATAAATGGTTAATGAAGCATTAGCAAGATGTGATGCACCTGCGACATCCTAGGGTTTTTATTTCTAAGAATTGACGTCACTGCACTCCAGGCATACCAACAGAAACTGAGTCTCTCTCATCAAATGGTGCAGAGTCTAGATGCTGATGGTCCCTGTATCTCACTGGTTGTACACTGTCCTGCTCCACCCTCTTATGCGCCCCACTCTGCTTGAACCTTGTTTTATATCAAAACTTTGCAGTCTGTGGATTGCTGATTCATCTATTTCAGTGTTCTCATCCAACAGACGGCAGTGGATTGATTTAAAAATGTCACTCCTATCCATCACTAATTTGCCCATGATGGGAGCGTATGAAGCCAAGATGTCAGCTCTTTCATTGCCCTGAACCCCAGCATGACCAGTACAGCAGATCCATGCCAAACCCTGGAGGTTTGAGGCCTCAACAGTTGCTATCCACTCGTACCTGAGCCATCCCTTCTGTACCTTCTGAAGAACAGCTTGCGCGTCAGTCAATATAATTGGCCTTGTTAAAGGGGGGTCTCAGATAGCCGTATTAAAGCTAAGGTCACTGCTTCAATCTCCATACTCAAACTGGAGGTTACTGACATGTATGCCCTACTCTGCTCAACAATGATATTTCCTCTCACTCTTGCTGAGAAGCCCCAGTCTGGTGTATTGCTGCGCTGTACCGATCCGTCAATGTATATGACGGCCTCACTATCCTGTCTGTTCTCAGTTATCAGCTGATTCACCTCGAGCTCTGATCTCCCATTGCTCCATTCTCTGCATTCCTTGACTAAGGTTTTGATGACACTCTGGTACTTTGTCTTTCTATCAGCAATATGGACCCATTCTTTTCCCTTGGCTATTGCCTCAACTGGGATGACTTGTCCGATTGTTTTCTCTGCCTGTACCATCCATGACGCCCCTCTCATGATTAGTGGTTACAAAAAGACAAGACCAAACAGATTTTTAAAAAATGAACATTTATCAAATACTCACCACATTTTATAGCACTCCCGCTTTTGTTATCACCATGGGCAAGTCCTTTGGTTGTCCATGCATTTTCAACTGCATCATTTCCACTGGTAACTAATGATGTAAGTACTACTGACACAGCCATAAGGATTATGACTCTGCTGTTGCAATAGCTGAACATAACTTGGAAGAAGCTGCAAGAAAGGAAAGCAAAAAGTGAAAATGCTGAAGATATGATATTATGTACAGTTCTACATCAAGGTCTGCTTTATGAGCTATTTGAGATAAAAATGTCAGTATGGAATGGTTGGCTCTTATTAGAATTTCTCTTCTTGTCGACTATTAAATGGGCTATGAAAAAAAACAACCAACAAAAATAGAATTTACTGGACTCAAACAAAACAGCTTTATGATCAGGACTATGCTTTTCTGGACCATAAATGTAATCAGACCTAACATAACAAGCATTCTCAATGAGAGGTCACATGAATTAGAACTGAAAATGGACCATAAATAGAGAATAAAATAAAAATGAAGAGAATTAGTGCAACTAATGAGAATCAAATTACACTAGAAACCCCATTTCTACATGAACTACTAACTTTTTATAGATCTATTATTTCTAACATCAAATTATTGAGTAAACAGTCCTCCGGACAATCTAATGTTAAACTTAACAGCAGACTGGGAACTCCATCATTAGGTTTTTTGTATTCATTTTTGGCATACCTTGCAACTGTTCCGCCATGCCCTTTGGGGATCCTCTGAATATATGAATGTATATATGACCGTTTGGATCTGTAACCCCTTTATATCTGTGACTCTTTTGTATCTGTGACCCTTTTATATATGTGACCCCTTTAAATATGTGACCCCGGAATAATAGTGACCCCTTTATATCTGCGACTCATTAGTATATGTGACCCATTTTTATCTGTGACCCCTGTATATATGTGACCCCTTATATATGTGACTCATTTGTATCTATGACCCCTTTATATCTGTGACTCATTTGTATCTGTGACCCCTTTATATATGTGACCCCTTTATATATGTGACCACTTTATATATGTGACCCATGTATATATGTGACTCCTTTATATGTGTGACACCTTTATATCTGTAACCCCTGTATATCTGTAGCACCTTTATATATGTGACACCTTTGTATCTGTTGACTCCTTTGCATCTGTTGACCCTTTTGGAGACCTATTGCATATGTGACCCTTTTGTGAAGCATTTGGATGTAGGGTTGTGGAAAGGGGGCTCAATCTGACCAACAAAAAACATATATGCATGGAAAATATCAAGGTCAAATGCCACACTAGCCTGTCATAGGGCATCTATTAGTTTACTTTTAAAATATATGGTCAGTTACTTTTAGATCAGACCTTGTTTTAAATATATGTTACCCCATATTTCTTATGTTTGATTATCCAATTTTTAAATTTGTTTTTTTGTTTTTTATTTATTTAATTTTTGGAAGTGTGAGAGAGGCATTAAAAACATAAGAATACTTGGCAAATTTGATTATACTTGCATTTAAGATACTTAATAATAACTGTAGATCACTGTGACCTCGTCAACTATACTCGCCTAGCCAACAGTTACACTATTGATAGAGATGTTCTGCAGAATACCCTGTTCCGGCATTATCATTATTGCAGTATATTAACCTACGCATGGCGCTACCATTACAGGTGAACATAAAGGTAACGGAGGCAGAGGGAGTGATGCAGCAGCTGGATAAAAGTAGTGAAACCAACAACCCTACCCAAGCCTGGTGCGCTGATCAGGAAAGAGTCGGCCAGTATCAATGCAAGAACCAGCAGCCCAGACTTCTACAGCGCTAGTACGATCATGCGGTGGTGACTTCAGTGGACATGAACAATCCAATCGTCAACTGGTCACATTGTGACATGAATACACAACTAGAGACAGGGTTGGAACCCACAAGATTTACTACCTTGTCGAGAAACAAGCCGCTTATAACTTATAAATGTTATACTTCACAGCGGCCTTTGAGGAAGTCTTTAGAAAACTAAATTGGGAAGATAAAGGATGAAAAAATGCTCACCCACTTAAAGTTTGTTAATAATATGAAGTAATATGAACTTTAGGAAGCAAGTTAAAAAGGCTGCGTTAGAGAAAACCCAATGTATATTGAACACCACTTTCCAAAAATAAATCCTAAGATTTCACATACTACAGCAGTAGGGGATGATTGGGCTAGAACCGTATCAAACCCATATTTCAACAGATTAGAAACAGCAATGCAAAAGTTCACACCTGCGACGTATGAAACCTACAAATAGCAGCGGCAGAGAAGCTTCGAGTTGCTCAAAGGGCGATGGAGCGAAGAACATTGACAATCTCTTTATGGGACCGAATTCCCAACACAGAAATCTAGGGCAAAATCACAATTAATGACGTCTTATACTGCATTGTTATGAAAATGTAGATGGTACAAGCTCATATCTCAGATATATCTAAGTACTAAAATAATGACTCAAGTGTCAGCAGAAGGACATTAGAAGACAAGAGTGACACCTGATGGCCAACAACTTTAAACGCCCACTCACCCTTGGTCCATCATGAAACTTCAAAGCAAAAGGCCAAAATGAGTTTATACAATATTTGACTACCTGGTATCAGACACTCGCTCTACAGACAATGTTCAAGTTACTGAGCCGTACTGCCATTTTGAAGTTTGATTCATTTCTTGAAGCTATAAATAAAACAAGAAAAAAAAAACTTAGCTAAGAACTAGATTTAGCAATCCTCATACTCGTTGAGCCAACATATTCAATTATTACTTACTTTATAAAAACATGAAAATGTGAAAAGTTAGATATATCGAAATGATTCCCGCACTTTGTTAACTTTGTGACATCTGTTGATCAGGACAGAACAAACCGCCGTCTGCTACAGTGTGTACAGTCTAAATCAGGAAGTTAAACATTACACAGGTTGGTTTCCCACATAATCGAGGTCGCAATGTATTGAAGTTTTAAATAAACATTGGCTGAAACTAGATGTCACACACGGTACCTGGGCTGATAAGAATTTGATAGTTGTAATATTCCAAGAATGTTATATAATGCCAATAATGGATCTAAAGAGGGTTGTGTATGGGCTTAGTAACCTCCTCGTATTGTTGTTCGAGCCTACTTCTGCTGAGTACTTCACCCCTGACGATGTTTCTTTGGTCGTTGGTTACAGTGGCTCTTCTTTTATCCTGATACTTTAAATAAAGAATGTGTATCCGTATCATACTACCTTGTAGTGTAATGTAGCGAATGCGATGCTTGTCAATAACTTAACTTAACGTCAGGTCAGGACATCTCGTAACCGATGAGGTCGTTGGGGCACACATGAAGACATCCTCACAACAGCAAGCCACACTTCTCTGTCAGTGGCCGTTGCCTGTGCTTTTTCTGGTCGGAGATTGGTCCATTCTTTTATGTTGTCCTCCCACCTATTTTTGGGACGGCCTCTTCGTCGTCTGCCTTGCACCTTTCTGTGGAGGATCGTATTTGCAAGACCATTTGATCTCGATATGTGACCGTACCAAGCGAGTTTTCTTCTTTTGACAGTTACCAAGAGGTCTTCAAAAGCCCTATTGCTGTTGTAATTCTATCTCGTATTTTCCTCATTTGTAACTCGATCTTTGTACGTGACGTTTAAAAGTCTTTGGAAACATCTCATCTCCAAGACCTATATCCTTCGCTGAAGGTCAGCTGTAACTGTCCATGTCTCACAAGCATAGAGGAATATTGACAGGTCCAGTGTACGCATTAATCTGATTTTCGTGCATAATGCTAACCGTTTATCTTGCCAGATTTTATTAAGCCGTGCAAGCGCCGCTATTGTCTGTGCTATTCTGGCCAAAACCTCACATTTTGATCCTTCATCACTGACAATCGACTCAAGATATTTAAAACGGCCAACCACTTCGAGTTCCTGGCCATTAGCTTTTATCCTGCCGTTGAAGCCCTCTGTGTTGTTGTCATTAATTTTGTATGTCCAGTGTTAATCTCCATACCATAGTCAAGAGCTGTTACATCGAGCTTTCTGACCTATTCCTGGAGTTCTACTTCTGAACACGCTAACCCTTCGATGTCATCTGCAATGTCATCTACTTCAGTTGATCTAAAAATAATTGTGTGCATCCATTATATTCTTTAATGCATTAACTGACCCTGCCTGCACCCCGTCCTGTAACAATGCACTCCAAGCATTCACCACTCTCTGACTACACACATATTTCCTAATATCTAATCCGGACTTGTCTTTAAACAATTTGACGCTGTGATCTATTGTTCTTGGGACCGGTTATACTTTGAAAACTTAGTATAATCTAATTTGTCCTTTCCATTGATTAATTTATAAACTTGTATTAAGTCATCTCGAATTCTTTTCTGTTCCATAGACAAGTTTTTCTGAGTTTTTCCTCATAACTATAATTCTAGAATCCCATGATCAGTTTTGTAGCTCTTTGTATCTTGTCTGACATGTTTATGTCAACTCTATGATGAAGACTAAAAAAATAAACACAGTACTCCAATTTAGCTCACGTACATTTTGGACCGAGTGGCCCGCCGGGGTCTTTGTGTATGACAAAGAGCATGTTGTAATAGGCGACTCACTGTATACAATGGCATAACACCAGATAATGTTAGGTGGTTTTTTAAGAGCAGCATAGATGGCATCTAACAGGCTGCGGGTCTACTTTGCACTAGTTTTTGAGTCTATTAAGATGGACTCGTACATCGGTTAACCACCTTCCATGGCACTGTAATAAGCTGCTCGAGCCTACTCCGCTAAGCAGAAAATCCTCCTCCTCTGGCTACATCCAGCTCATACCAGAGCTGGTACCTGCACAGGGATATCTGCTCATGTAGAAGTACAGGTCGAGTAAGACTAAGACATTTGGATTGAGAATACACAAAGAAAAAAAAGCTAACGAGAATGAGATTGTGTCGTGAGATACACTCCTAAGATATATGAAGTAATTCTTATATCTTTATCGCACTATAGACAAAGTAGTATGTGCAGAAAGAGATATCAGAATAATAATACAAAAGACGAAAGAATGTTTCACTACATTCGGAAACTGACGGAAATGAAACGAAATTAAAACCAACCCCAAAATAAAAGTCGTTACGCCCATTCTATTGTATGGCTCTGAAACATTGAGCACAATCAAAAGTAACTATAAAAATACACATTTTTATAAATAAAAGCTTTCAGAAAACAAGAAAAATTGAAATGGATTAGATCACTAATAGGGAATTTCCGGATATGGAGCACGACGTTAAGCCCAATAAGTGCAGAAGGCACCAATGTTGGATAGGACACGCAATCATGAAATAAGCTGATAACATTACAAGACAGTCTATGTTCATGAATCCACAAAACAAAAGAAGCAGTGGCAAACCAAAACACACGCGGAGAAGAGAGTTTGAGACAAACACATAGCAAAAACGAGGACAAAACTGCAAAATATGACCCAGAACCGGGTGACTTGGCCTGCATTTGTTGAAAGCCCGTGCTCCGTAGGAAGCTGAAAGGTCATAATTGATTGAAATACACAAATGTCAACAACAGAACCGACATTAAAAGACAAAACTGTTTGAAAGGACAAGGTAAAACAAGTCGCAACAATAAAGTTGATATTAAGCGTAACAAGTATAAGAAAGAATTAGCAAGTCCGAGATAACAGAGTAAGTACGAGATAACAGAGTAAGTCCGAGATAACAGAGTAAGTCCGAGATAACAGAGTAAGTCCGAGATAACAGAGTAAGTCCGAGATAACAGAGTAAGTCCGAGATAACAGAGTAAGTCCGAGATAACAGAGTAAGTCCGAGATAACAGAGTAAGTCCGAGATAACAGAGTAAGTCCGAGATAACAGAGTAAGTCCGAGATAACAGAGCAAGTAATCACAGCTGAAAATGTAATGAATGGCTGTATGAAGAAAGCAAGAACAGAGCCATATTAAAAGCCCTAACTGCATTTCTGTTGTTGTTCATGTTGTTGTTGTTGTTATTGATGTTGATCATGTTGTTGATGTTGTTAATGTTGTTGTTCATGTTGTTGTTCATGTTGTTGATGTTGTTAATGTTGTTGTTCATGTTGTTGTTCATGTTGTTGATGTTGTTAATGTTGTTGTTAATGTTGTTGTTCATGTTGTTGTTGTTGTTGTTAATGTTGTTCATGTTGTTGTTATTGATGTTGATCATGTTGTTGATGTTGTTAATGTTGTTGTTAATGTTGTTGATGATGTTAATGTTATTTATGCTGCTGTTGTTGTTGATATTGTTGACGTTGTTAATGTTGTTGAAGCTGTTGTTAATTCTGTTGTTGTTAATGTTGTTGTTGATATTTACGAGGATGTTGTTGTTGATAATGTTGTTAATGTTGTTGTTGTTAATGTTGTTGATGCTGTTGTTGTTGATGTTGTTGTTATTGTTGTTGATGTTGTTATTTTTGTTGTTGTAAACATATTCGTCCTTCTATATTGACAAATTTCCTCTGGAAGCAGGTTTGAAGCAGCTTTTCGTACACACCAAACGGTGCTGGAAAACATTGATCAAGCACCTCCCCACTGTAATGCAATACTAAGCACATCAGCAGGATTACCTTTGCGGGGATTACAGTGTCAATCCCTCCTTGTTGGTAAGGCTATTTGTATACAGCATATCTCCTGATCTAGATCAACGTGTTTCCTCTGACCCGGATGTTATCATTGGCACCGTTAAATTGACAGTTTAACCTTTCTTATCTTTTACCAGGATGAGTAAAAAATTAATCTTAATATGGTCTACTTTGTTTAAAAAAAGGCACTGTTGGTACTAAAAAAAAAGACAATTGAAATGTGATATGTCGGGTGGAATGGAGCAGATATTGCAGCCTCGCTGTAAAATACAACGCAGAAGAATTCGCCCATTTCTGCTCGATTTACAATTTATTTAACAATGGTACAGTGTGCTAGTTCATCGATTGCCTTGTCAAAATTCCAAAGTAAACTATAGCCATGAGTACCCCAGTTGACGTTCTCAAGTACGTCTCGGAATGTGACAACGCACACGCAACTCGCCACCAAAGAAAGTAAACTTAAAACAAGCACAAGTGACACTATCAACTACCTCAGATCTTTACTCCTTCCTATAAATATTCAAAGCCCATAATGGGGTTACCTTTGAGACGAAGGTGGCAGTTGGTTCAGTGCCGTAAACGCATTAGACCTGTGTACCAGTTTAATTTGGTATTCAGTGTACTTTACTGCAGCGTTTCCTTCGCCACAATTGTTAATAACACACGCAGTTGGCTATGTCTGCAGGCTATACGTTTCACACACACAAGGTTTTGCAAAATAGAAAGCATGCGTGTTTGAATAAGTGAACCTTGGTACTATTAATGTTTAATTGTATTAAGCTGAAAGAAATGCATTTTGATAATTGCGAATTGTTGTTCAATGACAGGTTTCAGAGAGGTGTGATACACAGTGGATTCCATCTCACTGCTATGTGTGTCGGCGGTCCTCATCGACAACGATGGACAGCTATTAGCATTAGCTATGTGTTGACAACGAAGAGGTTGGGAGACTGTCAAGAGAAGGTCGGAAGCTACTTGAACCTGATGTAGGTATAATTTATGAAGAAGCCAAGAGGTTTACAAGTGGGAAGCAGAGCACACAGGTCATTAACCAAATGACGCATATTACCATCTCAACAGAGGTGAGCATGTGGTAATCTTTAGATTCCACACAGGCCACAACAGACTGAGATATCATCTGTTTAGCAAACTAATAATAACACGCAGAAGAATGTGTCAGAGGCACAGACCAAATGACTGCTGACATCACGTGTGGCCATCATTGCTGATCAAGCTCTACGGAGACACGATTAGCCTCAGGTCCACAACTGCTTTCTTTAAATATATTCAAGTTGGAGACTGAAAGCGTAAGAAGAAGAAGAAGAAGAAAAAGAAAAAGAAGAAGAAAGAGAAGATGAATAGTGCCCACAATGTTTACTCATTTGCTCGCCCTGTTGTTGTTATTGAACTGCTTCAACTGCTGCTGTTACAACAACAACACCACCAACAATAACAACAACAACAACATCATGACCTGCCACTACTGCAAATAGAACAACAACAGACAACAAAAATAACAACAATTACTACCTACTACTTCTACTACTACTGCTATTACTACTACCATTACTACTGCTAATACTACTATTACTACTACTAATTTTATTACTACAATAACAACTATTACTACTACTACTACTACTGCTACTACTTCAACTACTATCACTACTACTACATCTACTATTACTATTATAACTACCAAAACTACAACAATGCCAACTACTACTATTAATATTTTCACTACTACTGCAACCAAACCTACAACAACAGCTACTGCTGCTACAGTACTAATACTACTACTACTAATAATAATACTATTAGTACTATCACTAGAACAACGACAACTACAACTACTACTACACCAACAACTACCACTGCTACTACTACTACTACTCCAATTACTACTAGAACAGCTACTATTATTGCTACTGTATCAACTTCTACTATAGCTCATATTATTACAACTACTACTACTGTCACAACAACAACAACAACTACTACTACTTCTGCAACTGCTACTACTAATACTGTTTCTACTACTACTTCTAATACTGGTACTCTACTTCTACTACTACAACTGCAACTACTATTACTACATCAACTGCTACTATTACTAATATTCTTTCAACGCCAAAGATAGCGCATAAAGCAGGACTTAAAATCTGCAAGTTTAATCGGTCACCCACCACTCTCTCTAGTTCTTGCGTATTCCCAAGCCTCCATGGTATCACTCTTCCTGATAATTGTACTGCATTGAGTCTCTCTGTGTGGCTACCCTGCTTCCTTTTGTCTCTAGGTTTCCACATAATCGCCTGTAACTGGAGTTTATTATCGTTCACTCGCAGCTCCTGCCCTGCGTACGCTCAACCTTTCGCCCTGATGACATTAGGAACATCATTTTGGTTGGACTGTAATCGTACCTGTCCTGAAGTCATGAATTCTTTACGGCTATTTCCTAATAGACGTCAAAAGCATGTATTTTCAAATGCATTCAGCATATTTTCTTTGTCATTTTCCAACTTTCACAACCATATGTGAGCATTGAGATGACGTCAGAGTTAAGTATCCTGAGATTGACACGTTTACTCAGTGGTTTAGATTCCCATTTACTAGCTAGTTGGTTGAAATCTTTGGGGTCAAGGTGATTCTGGTGTAAATTCCCATTGTTGCATCGCCATTTTGTATCGTTCTACTACGTTCATTAAATTCATCTATGCTGTTGACACAGCGGTTGCCGCCCAGAGAAAAGGGTTTGTGAAAGGGGAAAGCAAACTGTCAAGTTCTCTCAATACCCTTGCAGAATACTACCATAAGAATCACCTTAAACCAAATCCCAGTAAAACTCAGGTATGTGTCTATCACCTGAGAAACAGAGAGGCAAAACGAACACTTCAGATTAGCTGGCAAGGGCAGGAGCTTGAACACTGCACGGCTCCCAAATATCTAGGCGCCAAATTAGACCGCGCATTGTCTTACATAACGCACTGAAAAGACACAAAGCCTAAGATACACGCAAGAAATAATATCATCAGGAAACTGACCGGCACAACATGGGGGGCACAGCCATCAGTCCTTCGGACATCTACACTTCCCTTGTGTTTATCCGTAGCTGAATACGCTGCGCCAGTCTGGAAAAACTCTGCTCATGCGAAACTAGTTGATACAGCAATAAATGAGGTTAGTGGGATAGTATCAGGGTGCCTAAAACCCACCCGCATTGATGAAATATACCCGATAATTGGCATAGCACACCCCCCTCCTCCCCCCAAAGTTCGAAGAAGCGTAACAGCAGAAATCGAACTGGAAAAACAGGAGCACGACCCAAGGCAGCCAATGTTTGGACAATCAGGCACAAAACACAACACTCAAATACAGAAATAGCTTTCTAAAAACAACAAACTCCATACATACAAACCCTGAAAGTCGCCGTATCGAGAGGTGGCACGAATTGGTGCAGGCCCCCAGATATTGAACTTCGGGAGGAACCTGCTCCTGGACATCATCTACCATACCCAACACGGAAGTTGCTGAACAGACTCCGAACTGGCTTATCATGGTGCAAGAGGAATATGAAGCGATGGGGATACACAGATGACGACACATGTGATTGTGGCGAAATACAGGACCCAGACCACCTGCCCCAACCTCCAGGAAACATGCAATAGGCGCGACATGCTGGAGGCAGCTGACAAGACAATCCATGTCGCCGAATACTGGATACAAGATATATAACGTGATGCTTGGACAAGGGAAGTAAGTAAGTATCGTTCTACTTCCTAAATACGCGAAACTCAACTTTTTCTATCACTTGACCTTTGCGCTGAACATCGGTCCCTGTGTGTATTAGATTCGTGGTTTACTATTTTATGCATTTATCTCAAGCCTGTTTGGTTGTGTGACAGAGTTGGTCTATCTTCTCCTGCGCTTCTTCTGTATTATAATTGCCGAGTGCCAGATCATCTGCGAACTCCAGGTTCCACCGGTGTTTACCATCTGTCCACTTAATGCCGAACTGTGTGTTGGTGGTGGAAGTTCGCATAATCCAGTCTATCGCCAATGCGAATAGCAAAAGGGACATAACGAAGTCTTGTTTCACAACCTGTTTCAGAACCAAACCATTAATCCTTCTCGACAGTTGGCCACACACAGTACTGTAACTTGGTGTAAAGAGCTTTTGTGGCCCTTTCAATCTTGGTTGGGAAGTCATAGCTAATGATAATTTCCCAAAGTGACGGTCGGTGTAGACCACGCTAAATAAAACCGTGAAGGAACAGACTCACAGACAAGATACGGTTCATCAACGTCCCGGTCATGACCGATGAAGATGCTGCGAAAAGGGGAAACAACAGATGCGTTTGCCAGATTACAAGACAACTGTGTAACAAACCGCCTGCAGCAAACACATCCATCAAAACAAACAAGGTAACCTTCTTGCTTCACAAGCCAAACGGATGCGACGTTGGACGGCTCAATTTGCAGAGTCTACAACCAGAAATAACACTGGACTTTGATGAAGTGTCAAATATGCGTTCCGTGGCCGTACAATGCGATGATTATACTGATGCAGAAATTGATTGAGCCTTCAAGAATTGAAAGAACTACAAGGCAACTGGCAAAGTTGGAAATGCTGGTAAGATGTTTGAGATGGCTGGCGACACAACTATAACGCACTTGTTATCAATCATAAACGAAGTTTACTTAACGTAACTCAACTGAAGGAGTTATACTGGTTTAGAAGATTGTAGAGTATATATACAACCAGTTTCTTGGGGGGTGGTTAACTGATGTGTGAGTTCATCTTAATATACTCTAACACTAGAAGAAAGTAAACCCGCAGCCTGCTAGGCGATATCTTTGATGCTGCTCATAGTTATCCACCGACTTTGCCCTTGTTATGCCATGTCACATAGTTAGTCGTCTCTTACGACATGCTCTCTGACATGCTATTTTCATCATTGTCATAAATACAAACCCCGACAGACCACTCGGGTATAGACGGACCAGAACATCACATCAATGGAATGATGGCGGGATGGTGACAACACCGACGACAGGAGACCTATTCGACTGCAACAATTAGTGTAACGGGACGTTACTATCAGTGCCAGAGAAAGTACTTTGTAGCCTGATGATAGTGGGACTCAGAGGGACAGTAGACGAACAACTGCGGGAGGAGAAGCTGGTTTCAGTCCACAGCGCTCATGAATCGACCAGACCCTCAATCTCACAATACTTCTGGGATTTCTTTGAGATGTAATCACTACTTACCACCAACTTCATCGATTTTCAAAATACTACTACTGATGCAGATAATACTACAACCACAAGAACAACTGCAACTACTACAACAATAGCAACTACTATTACTGCTACTACTACTGCTACTAATACTACTACTACTACCACTACTACTACTGCAACTACTACTACTGCTACTAATACTGCTACTACTACTGCTACTACGTCTGCTACTACGCCTGCTACAGCAACTACTACTTCTACTACTATAATTACTACCACTATTACAATTAATGCTACTGCTAACAATATGTCTACTACTACTATTACTACGACTACTACTACAACCACTACTACTATAAATACTACTAATATTGCTTCTATTAATACTGCAACACCATCTAATATTTCAACTGCTACTGCTACTATTACGTCTACAAATACGGCTAAAACTACAACTACAACTGCTTCTTCTACTACTACAGCAACTGCTACTGTTCCTACTACTAATTACAACTACTACAACTATACCTAATACAACAACTACAACAACAACCACTACTACAACTATTAGTGCAAATGTAACTACTTCTAATACTAGTACTACCACTACTACCGCTGCTTCTACCACTTCAGCTGCTACTATATCTGCGACTACTAATGGTACTTCTACTTCAACTATTGCTGCAAATAATACTACAACAACAACGGCAACTACATCTACTACAATAAAAACTACTACTACTGCAACCACTACTATTGAAACAATAACTACTACTTTTTACACTATTACTACTATTATTACTACAACAACTCCTACTACTACTACAACTACTACAACAACAACTACTACTTCTGCTGCTACTACTATTATTACTACATCTACTACTTCAACACCAACAACAATAACCACTACTAATACTACTTCTGCAACAACAACAAGTACTACTAGTACTTCTGACACCACCACTACTACTACAACTACTATTGTAACTATTATTTCTAATACAACTACTGCTACTGTTTATACTACTACTACAATTACTACTGATCCCCGTATGGAGGACCACGGTCCACTTTGATCAGCACGCTCGTGATGTGAGGAAAACTACTGCAATCCGCTACTAAACGTCCTTTTCACGGCGCACAATAAAGTAAAACTACTCATTGTGCACATTCGCAACAACTGCGGTTACTACTACTCCTGCTACTACTACTCCTGCTACTACTACTACTGCGGTTATTACTACTCCTGCTACTGCTACTACTACCACTACTCCTACTACTACTCCTACTACTACTACTCCTACTACTACTACTCCTGCTACTACTACTCCTGCTACTACTACTCCTGCTACTACTACTACTGCGGTTATTACTACTCCTGCTACTGCTACTACTACTACTACTACTACTACTACTGCTGTTACTACTACTCCTGCTACTGCTGCTACTGATACAGCATCAGCTACTAGTACTTCTATTACTACTACTACTATTACTACTACTACTGCTATTATTACTACTGATACTACTACTGCTATTACTACTACTACTACTACTACTACTACTACTACTACTACTACTGCTGTTACTACTACTACTACTACTATTACTACTACTACTGCTGTTACTACTACTACTACTCCTGCTACTGATACAGCATCAGCTACTAGTACTTCTATTACTACTACTACTAATACTACTACTACTACTACTGCTATTATTACTACTACTACTCCTCTTGCTATTACTACTACTACTACTACTACTACTGCTGCTGTTACTATTACTACTACTCCTGCTACTGCTGCTACTGATACAGCATAAGCTACTAGTACTTCTATTACTACTACTACTATTACTACTAGTACTATTATCACTACTACTACTACTGCTATTACTACTACTACTACTACTGCTGTTACTACTACTACTACTACTGCTGTTACTACTACTACTACTCCTGCTACTGCTGCTACTACTACTGCTACAACATCAGCTACTAGAAATTCTTCTACTACTACTACTACAACTGCTACATGACTCATGTTCACCTTGTGATTTCCACATCCATGTGTCCAGTCCATCCAAGTGAGCTGTACTTACATGGCAAGTTGCTCTGTCAGCTGTGCCGAGACCCAGTAAATCTGTCTTTAGCAATTATTTTGTGTGGGTTCCTGCCTGCCGATAACCTGTGATTGTCCCAATCCTGACTGAAAGACTTCTGTTGTTTGTTGTACTAGTTAATTAAATATAATCAAGATTAGAGCACAGTTTATAATGAGAATATTCTCGGTTGGTCACGACGTTTCGACTTAAATAAACCATCTGGGATCAAGATGCTGAGCAGCGAAAGAGCTGCAGCGACCCATAGCTGACTGCTAGCGTCCTGGCCAGCGATCCAGAGCTGCCAAGACCCTTCTACACCTCCTCGCGGTGATCCTGGATGGCAGGCTGCAGCAGGGCTGACTGGCTAATGAGACGGAATCAAAGACGGAATGCTAACCCGGTACTCAAAAATGCTTGCTGAAGTCGTATGTGTTGGACCGAAAAGTGCAAACAACGCAGTCAAGCTGTAAACTACGACACAACGCATTCCGTTCTCTGGACTACATTCTGCTACTTAAGCCCTTTCAGGGTTTGGTAGCGGGAGATTGAGAACGAACGAAGCCAAGCCAAGCCAAATAAATCATCTTTTTGAAGTACACCCCAGACAACGACAAGATGAGATATTTTTAGTAGAAAAAGAATCAACAACATAATAACAGCCCTCGCGGATAATCTTACCCTGCTTTGGATTCATGGGCTGAGATACCAGGAAACGAAATGACTAACAAACTGGCAAAACAGGAGCCTTCAAAGAACTAAAGCCTAGGCAGTGAAACCAATCTTTAGAAATAATTAAAGGGAAATCTGTCTGAACAGGTGGGCGACTCAAATAATGATGACCGTCAATTGACTATACAATAGAGAAAAAAGTCTCATCTTTCAGTTCGGAACAGGATACACAGCAACCCTCAGTTTTGACTGGCGAAATCAGGGAAAAAGGTTACCACAACCAGATCCATGTGTGATTTACGAAGAGTCGAAAAAATTCATTAGTGTCAGATACATGGATAAATGGGAAACAGAGCATACTGGCTACTTAGGAAATAATATATGTTACCAGTTGAACAGGAGAGAGCATTGAAACGTAGGTTCTGTAAGGTAATGTTTGGCTGACTGTTCGACTTCCCATGAGCCCTCAATTACATATATATATATATTATAGGCGTCTCAGTCTTTGCAGACCATGACTTGGCACCCTGTGAGTAGCCTTACCTTCCCCCCCCCCCCCCCCCACCGTCTCTTGACCTCGCTGGTGTAATCCAAAGGAATGCAAAGCAAACCAATTTGGCACCAGCTCAGCTGCAGGAGCTGTCGGAATGAGTTCGCAATTTTGAAATCATCCGCCTTAGGTACTACCACTTCGCATTTTCTGTCTGGGTTTACTCCTGTTGCCCTAACCTATCCTGAAGTTTCCATAAAGCAGTGGAGTCGTTGCCCGCAGATGCTAGTTACTCGAGACATCCGATGATACTCTTCCAAGACTAGCCAGTACTCCCTGAGACTTGTGAGTTTAAAATGAGTTCCTCCTCTCATAGGCGAACTGCCTGGACAGGCTAACGAGCTTCGTCTACACGGGTTTAGAGTCAGAGTTTACCTTCTCTTAGATTGGCTGCCAGCCAAGGCTAATGAGCCCAATCTGCCCTCCCAGTTATACAGCCGAGTACTCGCTCGCGCCCCACAGCAGGCTCTGTAAGAAACAGGGGGCCCCTCATGAAGGTGCTGCTGGAGACACAATAATGTAGGAGAGGCCATTGGCATGGAAACTCACTGAATGGCAAGTCGAACAGTGAATCCAGCGGCGATCTCTACACCTGGAAAGGAGAGGCTATATCAGACGTTTCACTTTCCTTTAACGAGCGGAACGTCCAGCCCAGACCTCGCTACCTCCGAAATATAAATAGGCAAATCGATATATTATTATCAGCGAGTAGTTCTTTATCTGAAACTTATCAATACATCATTCAATCATAAACCTGACCACTCCATGCGGAGCACAGAACTGCAAAAAATACATGTTAAGTATTCCTACCATCAGACCTACTAGTTCTGCCCACGTCTTGCTTGCCACCCTGATATTGACATCCAGCTATCGCTTCCATTAGTGTCTTGGTCGTCCACTGTTCCTCCTGCCGTGTGGAATCCAGAACAGATACTGTCTTATAATGTTTTCAACCGCTTACCCTAATGTGAAGCCTATCCAGCGCCATCGCCTCCTCAGTATGCAATGTTTCAATGGTATCTGTCCCGCCCTCTCTAACAGTTCCACATTTGTGACCTTATCGAACAACTGCCACCCCTGTATTCTCTGCTAAGAGAACTATTTACGAAAGTCTATACCTTTGTACTAATTACTTTTGATGGCCTCCAAATTTGGGTGTAATGCAATAGAACGGACTTTACGTTAAAGTTGAAGATTTGTAGTTTGGTGGTAGTTTTAATTGTATTTGATGTCCACAAGGTTCCCAATGCAACGAAAGTTTTTCTCGCCTTCTGTATTCTTAACTTAACATCATTGACTGTACCTACGCTGATATTGCTGACAAGATATGACAAATTTCGCATTCTGGTGTAAGCTTTATATCGAAAAGCTACCCAAGCATGGACTGGACCCATGCATACACTGACGGTTCTGTAACAAACACTACACAGAACGGAGGGGCAGGAGCATTCCTGAACCTACGAAATGGCAGACAAATAACACTGTCATTCGCTACTGGTAAGTACACAAGCAATTTCAGAGCGGAGGCAGAGGCACTGAGGGCGGCAGTGGAAGAAATGGTGACACACAAAGAAACTGAAAGCCATATAGTCCTGCTTACAGATGCTCTCGCAGTAGTCACAGCGCTAAAAAGCCAGAAAAACACTGAGCTTAATGACTTAAGAGCAGCACTCTGCCAACTGTGCCAGCAGTCCGCACCAAAAAGGGTAGTGGTACAGTGGGTCCCATCACACTGCAGCATCCAAGGCAACGAGGAGGCAGACAGACTGGCAAAAGAAGGTGCAAGACTACCACAAACAGATACTAGTATGACGTACGAAGAGTCAAAACGGCTTATCAAAGCCAGATACATGACCAAATGGGAAACCGAACATACTGGTTACACCAAAAACGATGCCTATTACCAGTTGAACAGAAGAGAGCAGGTCGTTGTCTTCAGACTTCGCACTGGCCACAATAGACTGAGGTACCACCTATTCAACAAATTGAAGATAGGTGGTACCGACGAATGCCCGTGCGGTACCGGTAAAATGACCGCTGAACATCTGCTGCAGAACTCCCCGACATACGAGGATCAGAGAGAGCAGATGTGGCCATCACCAGTGGAACTGCAAGACAAGCTCTATGGCAGTGTCGACAGCCTCAGGATGACCGCCGCTTTTTTCGAAAAAATAATGGTTACTGTCTGACTGCGTACGAAGAAGAAGAAGAAGAAGAAGCATCCTGGTGTCTCCCAAAACAATTTTATACACTAATTAATTATTATTGCAACCGTCTGTGGTCGGTGATATTCAATACTTACTTCTGAGAATGCAGACTTACTATTTTCAACCGACGAGCATTGTCAACGCCAAAAGATGTAGAATGCTTTCAACTGTACGAATATCTACTATCTTTTTTGGCATTCTCGAGAAGCGCAAGTTAATCATTGCTGTGTGTAAAGAAGTGTAAACGGTTCTTACATTTCTTATAATATATGTCAATGGACAATACCCATTGTTTAAACTAAAATACTCTAGGATGGTGCTCAAAATATCAAGGATAACGAAAAAGAAAAATGCAGATATCCTAAGAGAACTGAATATCGAGACAAAATTATCTAAGAAGCAATATCTTGTCTAGGAAACTAAAATATGTTGGCCACATCAAACGTCATAATGGCCTAGAGAAAACGATAATGAAGGACATGGTACAAGGAGAGCAGAGGTGAGGCAGACTTCGGAGAAGATGGACACAAGACATTATAGGGGTTATGTGGAGGATATGGCACATGGAGAGCTGAGGTGAGGCAGACCTAGGAGAAGGACACAAGACATTATAGGGGTTATGAGTATGACATCAACAGAGACGGGTGTACTGGCTAAAGATCGAGCGTCTTACAGATCGGCGACTGTGAGAGCGACATTCTGTAACGGACATGCTACATGATGATAATGAATAGCTACTGTATAAAACGTACGAGCCACTACATCATCAGCTTCATAATCACCTTATTTATCATCCTCATCTTCATTGTTAACATTCTCAGTCATTCTTTTTTTCAAAAATCGTAACCGGACTCGTCCTGATGGTCGTGTCTAAAATACGACCCTTATAATAACTGTGTACTATTTCGTCATTAAATCTTTTCTATTCTTAGAACTTACATTTTGTAACAGCTTCCCAAGTAAGACCGCACGCTAGACATGCATCACTGAACTTCCTCGTGTAATTCTACACAACAAAACATGCCTTCATGCAACGAAATACAACAATATAATACATATATTAAGATATGTGGCTCACGGGTTCAAATGTATTACACATCCTGCCCTAGAAATGTAAAAAGTGAATAATAAGAAAACGTCCTTCTCACAGTAACATAAACAGTCCCTAAACAATTTATTTTGAGTGACTAGAACAATAATCTTTAAGACACGAGTTCCCAACCCATTGGTCGCGACCCCAACTGGTGGCGAAATGTTTTCTGTGGGGTCGTCGGCTGAAACAGTTGTTGTTTGCGAATGCCCCAATGAGTTAATTTTTTGAGTGCCCTGTAAAGGGCGTTAAGTTGCGAGTTGTAGTAGCTTTCATCACATCCCGAGCGTGCTGATGGTGGACCGGGGTTCTTTATGCGGTTGTGCTATGCTTGGCTTCATCTGCGTGTCACTGACTACTACGGGAATCACGTCGATCCCTCACCTCATTAGCCAGCCTGCCATAAAAACAGCCCGTTTTCAGGGAGGGCTACTAGGCAGGCGAGGTGGGGGTCTTGTCCAGAATGTTTTGTCTGACCCTGACTAACATGTCTGATAAGTAAATTTGACCTGACCAGACGTTAGTCTTCCTCCTCTTCTGAAACAGTAAAACTAAAACAAAATATTGATTTTAAAGCAATTTTCATTTTTAATCGATGTCATAGAGTTTGAATAATATCAAAATGTTTAAATGTTGAATATGACCAATACAAATATGAGTAGTTTTATATTTCGTGTTGCCAGCGGATACACTGGATCGACACATAATTACTTAGACCAACGCGCGGACCCCAGAGTGTTGTCTTAAGCAGTTTTTGGGATACAATTCCGTCCTCGCGTCCAGCATAGAGATTTGTTTAAGCAAACAAGTTCCGTGGAATATAATTAATTATATGTTTCTGCCCACCAATCAGATGGGCCGATTGTGTAATCCAGAAATATGTCGTACGTTAAAATGATATAGAATTATATTGTAATGAATAATATATTTTCAATCTGTCATCTTTTATCCTTTAGAAAACCTTTTTTTTTTTTAATGAAACGGAGTCGCGGGTAACTTTGTTTCAATACAGTGGGGTTGCAACTCGGAAAGGGTTGGGAACCTGTGCTTCAAAATAATTGTTTTGTTTGTGTTCTCGTCTCGGTGCGGTATCTGACCATACCCAATAAAAGATGTTGATTAAACTCAACCTTAATCAACTTTTACATTTTTTTTCCATTCTTTTCCCTTCAAAATAATTGGGACACGTGGGAAAACCCATACAACACATAACAGTCAAGAAGTGGAAAATGGGCAATTAGGATTAGAACAACTGACCCTGCTTCAAAGAAAAACATCAGCTAAGGCAGGGGTACTAGACCCGAAAGGAATTCCCACTTCCGCCTCTGGGTGTCTCAAGGGGAGATATACTTCAGTCGGGGGTTGAAGATGCAGCACTGCGAATGAGCTGACAGCAGCCAGACGCATAGCTGGCTGCTCGCATTATGGCCAGTGAACCAGAGCTGACAATGACCCTAATCGGCCTCCAAACGAAACAGACTGCACTAATGTAGTCTGGCTAAGAGAATTCGGTTCGCAGTGGAAAGGTTAAACCGATACCAAACAGAGTCAGCTGTAACCGGATGTGTCGGGCTGAAATGCTCATATATCGCAGTCTCGCTGTAAACTGCGACATCGATTTCACAACGTTCTTTTCAAGAGGAACGAAGAAGAAGAAGAAGAAGAAGAGGAAAAAGAAAAGAAGAGGAAGAAATAGAAGAAGAATACTTCAGTTTTTGGTCTGTCAAGTAATTATTATCAATATTTTATTCGTGTTAAAACTCATCCACGTTTCCTATTCCAGCTAAATTTGTAAATCACTTCTAAAACATCAATGGACGAATAAGGAACGGTTTGAAGTATGCTGATGACGCAATAATATTTGCTAAAAGTGAGCAAGAGTTGCAGGAACTGGTGGAGACCATCAACAGCAGAAGTGAAGACTCTGGGAAAAACATTGGGAAAACATCAACTATCATCTCTAGCACAACAATAGTAAATGCCACAATAAACATCACAGTAATAATAACAATAGTTGTCCATCGCAAGCGCAGATGGCGACAACATCAGACTGCCGGAGGTTGCAGGTTTGAATCACGGTGGAGACCGGGATTCTTTCCACTGGGATCTTCTGGTAACAATTCCCCTAATCTCTGGGTATTTAGATCGGACTCCCGTGTTCAGTGTCGAGCACGTTAACAATTCTTTGGCAGTTGGAAATCGAAAAGAGAAGTCTTAACGGACAAAATTCAAATTTAAAATCTACCCATGTTATCTGTACCTTTCACCTTGTGGTTGGTTAAGAGCAGCTCTAGATAATGCCTGACTGGCTGCGGGTGTACTTCGCTTTAGAGTCTATAAAGATGGACTTGCACATCGGTAAAAACCACCCTCCAAGAAACTGTTTGTATACAGACTCTGCAGTCTTCTCTCGTTCGCCTTCTATCACTCATTAATGCTTATGCCATCAACCCTCCCTCGCCAAGCAGCTCTGTCCTGTGAAATTTTCTCTACTTCTTGTCCAGCTTTTCCATGTTGTTTATACTTCCGCCTCCAAATCTCGTCTCGATGTATTCATTGGTCTGCCCATGCCTCTCTTTACGTGGTGGTTCCATGACAGGGATTGCCTAGTGATACTGGCCTGAGTCTTTATTAATGTATGACCAACCACTCCACTGTCTTCCTAAGATTTCTTGCTCCAATTTACCTAGTCTCCCCCTTTCCCACAGTCTGGCGTTTATAACTTTGTCAAACCATTGTATACCAAAAATCTTTCTCAGGCATCTGTTGACAAAACCCTGCAGTCTCCTGTCATGGCCTTTAGTCATCCTCCAGGTTTCCGTTCCATACAGCAGGACTGGCTTCACATTTGAATTGAAAATCCTTATTTTTGTCTTCCTTCTTATTTCCTTGGAGTTCAATATGAGTTTAAACATGCCGAATGCAACTCGTGCTTTTTGTATCCTTGTTTTTATGTCCTCGTCTGTCCCTCTTTCCTTGCTGATAATACTTCCTAGGTATTTAAATACCTCTACCTATTCCAGTGTCTCTCTTCTCGGTTTGATTGGATCTGTGCTTGCTGCATTGACCTTAATTATTTATGTCTTAACCTTATGGATCTTCAAATCGTCCTGTTTCCAGGTATAATCCAGTCTGGATAGACTTTTGCATTTGGCTTTGGCTGTTGGACTGAAGGGCTATATCACCGCAAAATCCAGGTCCTCCAGCTGTTTATTCATGGTCAACTGGATTCCATTTCTCTCATTTGTTGTAACTTTTATAATCCAGCTCACTAACAGGATGAACAGACCATGTTTGCCAGTCACACAATATAACTTTTGGCGCTTGCATTGGCTTGATCTGTCATCTACGCATTCCCTCACAGACTCAAGGGTGCAGTATGGCACAGGATGATGGTGACGGTTCTCATCGATGACGATCGACCCACTATTAATGTCATGATTGTATCTCTTCAAAATCAGGTAAATGGCATGATTGTATCTCTTCAAAATCAGGTAAATGTCATGATTGTATCTCTTCAAAATCAGGTAAATGTCATGATTGTATCTCTTCAAAATCAGGTAAATGTCATGATTGTATCTCTTCAAAATCAGGTAAATACATTTGATATTCATCAGTTCATTGGCGTTTAGGTCACTGTCCATCATAGGCCTGACGCCCTGGTGAGGATTGTCTAGCTCTATCTCCCGTATTTCGACACAGTCGCATATCGTACAGCCGTGCTGAGGAGGGTGGCTTCCCAGAGAGTTCTCCGATCTCGTCAGTCATGCCCTTTTCGCTGCAGCCAGATGGCCTCTACGATCGTCGGCAGCTACTTTGCCCTATCCAACCGATTTCCTTCAAACGACTCGATCCTGAGCTTTCGGCTGGGATTGTGCAAAACGTGATGTCCCTCTTGTACACGTCCTTGAATCTTTATGTGGGGCAGTCGACTCTTTTAGCTGCAGTAACCAGTTGTTCATGGAGGATATCCTCTGACAGACTTTCATCTTATTTTCATCTTCTTTTTCTTCCCCATCCTTCTCTTCTTCCAGTCCTCATTTCTTCCCCTTCATTATAGAAAGGCTGTTTCTTGAGCTTTCTTTCAAACTCTTACTGTACTTTCCGTGTCCTACTTTCAGTGTCCTACTTTCAGTGTCATACTTTCCGTGTCATACTTTCCGTGTCCTACTTTCCGTGTCCTACTTTCCGTGTCCTACTTTCCGTGTAGTACTTTCCGTGTCTTATTTTCCGTGTCCTACTTTCCGTGTCCTACTTTCCGTGTCTTACTTTCAGTGTCCTACTTTCAGTGTCAGTGTCCTACTTTCCGTGTCCTACTTTCCGTGACCTACTTTCCGTGTCCTATTCCCGTGTCCTACTTTCCGAGTCCTACTTTCCGAGTCTTAATTTCCGTACCTTAATTTCCGTGTCTTACTTTCCGTGTCCTACTTTCCGTGTCCTACTTCCTGTGTCCTACTTCCCGTGTCTTACTTCTCGTGTCCTACTTTCCGTGTAGTACGTTCCGTGACCGGCAACTTCCCGAAGTATTGGACCAGAAATCAGCTGTCCTGTCAGCTCTTTCATTGGCTGTCATGACACGGGCCAAAATAAATGGTAACTGCCTTCTTGGGCAGTTATACACGTGTCTGAGTCGTTAATGGCTTCACATTAACATACATCGTCGTCCGCATATCCCCATTTTTTCAAGTTCGATCTACACCTGCATACTCCATTTCGTAATCTGTTCATGGCTCTCTTAAAGGGAATGCTAAATTATGGTCGGTCATAAGTTCTTCTTTGATCTCCAACGATTCCTCACCTTATCTTTGACGACATTTGTCGATGTGGTTTGTTCAGGCTGCTGGCCTGTCAACTGTACAGTGTAAAGTAAACTGTTTCTTAATTTCAGTCGCTCCTCGACTGGATTATTTAAAAAAAGGGGGATTTCTCATATCACAACCAGCGACGTATCCTCGGTATCCAGTGGCTCGATCTCGTCATTAATGTCGAAGTGTCTGCAAAATGGGTCTTCCCTCCATCTCGGACACTCTGGTCCACGGACGAGTCTTCCCTCCATCTCGGACACTCTGGTCCACGGACGAGTCTTCCCTCCATCTCGGACACTCTGGTCCACGGACGAGTCTTCCCTCCATCTCGGACACTCTGGTCCACGGACGAGTCTTCCCTCCATCTCCGACACTCTGGTCCACGGACGAGTCTTTCCTCCATCTCCGACACTCTGGTCCACGGACGAGTCTTCCCTCTATCTCGGACACTCTGGTCCACGGACGAGTCTTCCCTCCATCTCCGACACTCTGGTCCACGGACGAGTCTTCCCTCTATCTCAGACACTCTGGTCCGCAGCCGTCTGTCTCTGTTTGGTCACGTGGCTCGACTGGTCCAGGAAGTACCGGCTCACCAGATAATGTCCAAGTCTGCTATGTGTAACAACGGCCTCCCACCAGCCGGCATGGCTCCGACAGATAGCAGTCTCTCCCTCGGCAGTGAACGAGGTTTGGCTACACGCCTCAGCAGTTGGACATGGTAGTGGTCGATCGACGCAATAGGCTCTAGATGCCTTAGGCCAACATTCTTATACTTATCACAGAACTGATATTTCATTTTACATTGCATCTACTGATTTAAGGTTGTGCGATGGCAGCGATTACATAAACTTCTCCATTTGGTGTCGGCTTAAGGCATCCTGTACCAATGGGATATCCCTCATTTTCTACCACATTAAAGTGTCTCGTGTTTGCTGGTTAGTTCCATACCGGCGCGGCGTATTCTGCTGCAGAAATGTTCAATGCGATGGTAGAATGTTTAACACCGTTGGGCATGTCCCCCTCCCCCACCGTCGTGTTTGTTAGCTTACTCAATATGTTGATTATGCTAACTTTTTGTTTCACGCCCTACAGTGTTGTTTGTAATACAATGTGTGATCCATTGCATTTTCTAGGTGCTTAGGTGGATCTTCATGTTTAAGTGCATGCCCCTGCCAACTAATCTTTCAAACTCTGAAGGCTATTCTTACATACTGCTGCAGCCCGCCACTTAACGTCATGTAAAGGGCGCACAAAATAGTAATCTTACTTATTATGGGAATTCAACGACAACAACAACATAATAGTGTGGCTTTTTGAAGCCAATAATTCAGCTCTTTCATTGCTATAAATTATGCAGGAGCAATAATCACAAGACATGCTATCTCGGCATGAATCATGTCACGCACTTACTCTAACCCTCTAAAGCCATTGAAACTTATTCACCAGTCTCATCTCGCGTACTTTCTCTCAACTCCTTAAAATGATATTATCATTAATAACTGTACCTGTGACTCGCTTAGTGTCATTTAAGGAAATGTAGGGAGTACGGGAGTTCTTCTTCTTCGTACGCAGTCAGACAGTAACCATTATTTTTTCGAAAAAGCGGCGGTCATCCTGAGGCTGTCGACACTGCCATAGAGCTTGTCTTGTGGTTCCGCTGGTGATGGCTTCATCTGCTCTCTCTGATCCTCGTATGTCGGGCAGTTCTGCAGCAGATGTTCAGCGGTCATTTTCCCGGTACTGCACGGGCATTCGTCGGTTCCACCTATCTTCAATTTATTGAATAGGTGGTACCTCAGTCTATTGTGGCCAGTGCGAAGTCTGAAGACAACGAGCTGCTCTCTTCTGTTCAACTGGTAATAGGCATCGTTTTTGGTGTAACCAGTATGATCGGTTTCCCATTTGGTCATGTATCTGGCTTTGATAAGCCGTTTTGACTCTTCGTAAGTCATACTAGTATATGTTTGTGGTAGTCTTGCACCTTCTTTTGCCAGTCTGTCTGCCTCCTCGTTGCCTTGGATGTTGCAGTGTGATGGGACCCACTGTACCACTACCCTTTTTGGTGCGGACTGCTGGCATAGTTGACAGAGTGCTGCTCTTAAGTCATTAAGCTCAGTGTTTTTCTGGCTTTTTAGCGCTGTGACTACGGCCAGAGCATCTGTAAGCAGGACTGTATGGCTTTCATTTTCTTTATGAGTCACCATTTCTTCCACTGCCGCCCTCAGTGCCTCTGCCTCCGCTCTGAAATTGCTTGTGTACTTACCAGTAGCGAATGACAGTGTTATTTTTCTGCCATTTGGTAGGTTCAGGAATGCTCCTGCCCCTCCGTTCTGTGTAGTGTTTGTTACAGAAGCGTCGGTGTATGCATGGGTCCAGTCTATGCTTGGGTAGTTTTTCGATATAAAGCTTAGGGTAGTATCTCTCCTTTCTTTTTCAGTCTGGCAGTTTTTGTTTCCAATACCTGGTATATTTTCTACCACCTCTGGAAATATATCCTGCCTCCAGGTAGGTTTTCGTACAGTAGTGATGGGCTTTGGTGTTGTTAGTGCGTTTATGGGATCTTCGTGCATCTTTGCTTTTGGCTATTTCTGCAAAGTTTCTCCGCTTTAGTTTCCCATTTCCCAAATTGTTTAGTCTCTGGTGCATTGGATGGTCAGTCAGTCTTCGGAGTTTCTCTGACTGCAGCTGGGCTCTGCAGTCTCTTCTATCGGTCATGGATTGCAGTTTTGTAATCTTTTCAAGTTCTACAATTGGCGTTGACTTCATGCCTCCTGTTATAACTCTCATGGCTTGGTTTTGAAGTTTGCTAACTTTATCGAAGTTCGCCTTTGCTGCTGTTGTCCATGCCGCAATGCCATACTCGAGAACTGGTCTCACTCATCCAGTGTACAGTTTCTTTAGTATGCCTTCGTCTGCTCCCCAGCTTGTGCCAGCAAGTTTCCTCATGATTGCCATTCTTTCTCTGGGTCTCATCGGTTTCTCTCGATCTGACTTTTCTATGTCATGCGCCGATCAAATGTGACTCCCAGATAGTTTGGGTTGTCGTTTGGCTGCAGGAATTTGCCATTTAAACTTAATTTGGTATTTTGGGATTTGATTGAAAGCGAGAATATTGTACATGTGGTGTACGGGAGTTCGTCCACCCCATCTCACTTAAAAGCTAAGTACAGTGAAGTCTCTAACACTTCAACCTTGACAGTAGGGAGTACTACAGGATTAACTTTTCTGCTTATCGCTAAAATCATTTACCTCGCACAGTTTTTAACACCTGCACCAATTAACAGTCATATAACAATATACATCTTTCTATATCTATATTTCTTTTTTTCCTCTTTCTATATCTCTCTCCCTCTCTCTCCCTCTCTCTCCATCTCCTTCACTCTCTCTCTCTCTCTCTCTCTCTCTCTCTCTCTCTCTACTGTTTACATTCATGGATGTATCAAATAATAAAAATATACTGCAGTCGGGGATGTTATGGTAGAAACTTTACTATAAGAAGTTACAGCCATTGTGAGATGGGGGTAGCCAGGTCCCTTCTTCGCTGTCTCGACTTACATATCACGGACATGTACATTTATTTCCATATCAGTCATTACCGCAAGGGATAAGGTACTAGAAACTTAATTTTTCGGATGCGCACGAATCCGACGTTGCATCCTACGCTCTACATGTACATATACATTATTCTGTGGTCTGATAATGTTTCCAATAACATGGGAATTACACTTTGTCTTCTGCTTATCTCATGGAAGAATCATTCCTTCATGATTGTATACTCCATTAAATTGTTTCCTTGTAAGTCAATGATCAAATTTATAACTATTATTGTCATGACTATCATTGCCATCGTCTTTCATCCACTTGTTTGTGGGGAGGTGTAGTATTCTGGTGTGTGCCGTCTTTGTAGCCGATGTGTTGCTTTACGCATAGCAAGGGACATAACCGACAAATACACAAAATATAATTTAGAGTCATCCCATCATAAAAAATTCGCGTGAGACGTTCTGACTTGGTCGTCTCCCCTCTTTATCCAGGTACAACCTAGAACCGGTGAGCTATGCCCCTACACCAGAACCACATGGACGTGTACATTGGCATCTGTACACTGAAAGCGATAGGTGTTAATTATCCACCCGACCAAATTTCTCACGCTTGCTTTCGCCCTCGTACAAGACGTATGGGGAGGAGCAGCTCGCGACCCGGGAGGGCCAAATGTGTCTGCAAAGCCGTGCAATCACAAGAGCTGAACCTTGGACCTTGACAGTAAGGTGTCGAAGTCATTGAGCGGACTAGGCAAGTAGGATTATACATTATATACAGTTCAAAATACCATTTGAATTTATTACAATATATATAAGTTTATATACACACCCCGTCCACACCCACAAACACGCTCATACACACACGCACGCACCCATACAGCCACACGAACCAAATTGTGTAATGATAATTTTATAGTTTGTGTTTCTGTGCAAATATGTTAGTGAATATTTGTATAGTGTAGATTCTCTGTTTACACTGATATATATGTATACACTGCTTTATTTCTACATATCCATATTCCATGTCTGAAATCTGCAAGTAAAGTTAACAGTCTATTCTGCATGTTTCTCTCTGTTTTGGGAATGTTATTTAGCATGATTGCTCTGTACATGTTTACTTTAATTTTTGTGTGTTTATGTATTGTTTGTCTGAGTGTTGTTAACGTTTCTGATATGATACTGCATTGATAAAACACTAATGTAGGAGAAAAAATTCTAAGGGCCTGAATTATTGTTTTTAAATTTTGAAGGATAATCCCACCTCGATTTTTCTCCTGCATTAGTGTTTCAGTTTGAATACTATGTATGGTAAATCTAAATATAAAATTTCTAATAATGAAGTTAATTCCTTTAATGATTTTTATTGGGGGACTGAAGATGTTTGATATATATATATATTATTTTAGGTATAATGAAGGTGTTTATTATTACGCTTCTTCCAAATATTATTGTTGTTTTAAATTTAAATTTTTCTAACCTATTTTGTATCTATTTTGTAAATTTTTTCCACTTTTCTTTCTTTTTATCTGACGGGTTTGCTGAAAAATCAATGCCATGTATTTTAAGCTTAGTTTCCTGTACTAATTGGAAGGGGAAGTCTGTTTTAAGTTTCCATTTGCCTATTCCCATAATTTTAGATTTTATTATATTTATTTTGGTACCACATTGTTTTCCAAATATTTCAAATGTATTTGATATGTTTTGTATTGATGTATAGTTTATTGGAAAGAATACGGTATCATCTGCGTATGCTATAAAAAATGTTTCTCCTATTCCTGGTATGTGTGTTCCGTTAACCGATGTGTCTTGTCTGATCTTTTCTAAAATTGGCTCTAATACTAATACATATAATAACGGGGATTATGGACAGCCTTGTATTACTGATCTTGTTAAGTGTATGCTGTCTGTAAGTGTGTGGTTTATTAATAATCTACTTTCTGGCTTTCTGTATAAGATTTGAACCCAATTTGTAAAATATTTCCCTACGTTATTTCTCTCTAGTGTTTTATGCATATATTCATGGGATACTCTATCGAATCCTTTTTCCTGATCTATTGATAAGACTGCTGCCTGTATGTCTTTTTCATGTGTGCATTGAATCATGTCTCTTAAGAAATGGGCGTGTTTAATGATATTCCTATTTTGTACACTGCATTGTTGATCTTGTTAATTAGATTTTTCATAAAGGGTTTGATTTTTATCGTTAAAGCTTTTGTTATGCCATGTCACACAGTTAGTCGCCTCTTATGACATTCTCTGTGGGGCAGTGGTGCTATTCTTGTCCTTGTCATTCACAAGGACCCCGGTGGGCCACTCAGGATGTCTACTGTCGTACACCGTCCAGGGATCAAGATGCTGAGCAGCGCATGAGCTGCAGTGGTCAGCGACCCATAGCTGATTGCTAGCGCCAGGGCCAGCGAACCAGAGCTGCCAAGACCTTTCTACACCTCCACGCGATGATCTTGGAAAACAGACTACAGCAGGGCAGACTGGCTAAGGAGAAGGAATCAAAGAGGGAATGCAAACCGTTACTCAAAAAATGCTTGCTGAAGTCGGATGTGTTTGACTGAAAAGTGCAAATATCGCAGTCAAGCTGTAAACTACGACACAACGCATTCCGTTCTCTGGACTACATTCTGCTACTTAAGCCCTTTCAGGGTTTGGTAGCGGGAGATTCAGAACGAACGCAGAAGAAAAAGAAGTACACCGATCATACAGTGGGTTAGAGGTCATATTTTGCTTATACAGAAAATCATAGTTGTTTTTGTTTGTGAATGTACAAAGCGAGAAACTGGCATATTGCTATTCAGGTATTAAGCGCACAATATTGCTAGAACTAAACAAGAATAATGTGAATCAAAATGAATACATGCAATCGCCTAGTTGTGGATCCAATGGGAAGCATTGACTGGCTCATTTGAAAGTAAGCCTGTTTCTAATCATTTGTTGTTTTACTGTAATTTTACCTAACCCTAACCAACATGTTCTATCAGTATGTTTTGCCTGATCAGACGTTGTTACCGATCCAGAAGCATCAGTGCTCTCGCCCTTCGACCAAATGCCATGTAATGGAATCTGCACGTTATTGTTAGCTGTTACTTACTGACATACAAATTGTTCCATTTTTCTTGTCTCGGTGGAAGAAGCCTTTTCTTAACAGAGATTGCAGAGCACTCAAAGAGATGATGACCAACTGTTTAGAATGAGTCTTTACACAGCTAGCACTCTGGTGTGTATTGTGGGTGGATTATGTTCAGGTGCTTGTTACGTGGGATGTGTTGGGCTCTCAGTCATAAAAAAAGGTGCTCTCATCCATCTTATGATTTGATTGATACAGTCATTTTGGATTGAGAATGTTCATGTTTGTAGACCTCACTTCCCGCATCTTCCATGGTCCATCTGCCCATTCGCATTTCTTTGTTTGCCATTGCCAGGCGTGTTCAGTGGCCATGGATCCACTGGATAACCATGTTGATGACGTAGAAGCTGATAATGTGGCTAACGTTTAGAAATACTTAGACAGGGTCAGGTCTACAATGTCAAGAATCTTTAATTATTTGAAGGACGAACCTTGTACCACAGTACTCAGGGGATGATAAAACTTTTCAAATGTGACCACCCAAGCAAAGTCGTAAAAGGTGAGTTAAATGGTTGCTGTAAAAGCTAGCAATCTTATTACAGCTAAATCTGCTTGCTTACTTTCTCAGCCACCAGACCGTGACTCAAGCTCATTAGCTGGTCAGAACGTGCCGTCCCATTTTTCATTGTTACAGATTGCCGTGTGTAATGAAATGCCTGGATCAGCTACATATGTACGGTCATTCTTGTATCTACTGGGAGAGGTTGGAATTTATGGTGTCCCGAGAACGGGACTTTATATCTGTGGAGTACTGTGGCAGTTAGAAGATTCTAGCTTGATTTATGTACAGTACTGTGAACGGTTGAAGATTCTAGCTTGATTTATGTGGAGTACAATGAACAGTTGAAGATTCTAGCTTGATTTGTGTAAAGTACTGTGAACGGTTGAAGGTTCTAGCTTGATTTATGTAAAGTACTGTGAACGGTTGAAGATGCTAGCTTGATTTATGTAAAGTACTGTGATCGGTTGAAGGTTCTAGCTTGATTTATGTAAAGTACTGTGAACGGTTGAAGGTTCTAGCTTGATTTCTGTTGAGTACTGTGAACGGTTGAAGATTCTAGCTTTATTTCTGTGGACTACTGTGATAGTTCGAAGGTTCTAGCTTGATTTCTGTGGATGTGTAAAAGTTTGAAAGTTTTAGCTTCATTTTTGTGGACTATTGTAAAAGTTTAAAGTTCTAATTTGATTTCCGTGGACTACTGTGAGAAGTTTGAAGGTTCTAGCTTGATTTGTTTCCCTGCTGTTGCCGATTTAATAGACCAGTACTTATAAGACACAATATTGCACAATGTTTCCCACTTTTATTCTAAAAATCACAAATTGCAAAATTTGCAAACTGACATTTAAAAAAATCAAGTCACATAATTCCCACAAAGCTCTTTGTGAAACAATCAAGTCTTGATCGTACTGCTATTAGAGGCAAGGACTCCAAACTTGGTGATTTTGCTAGATGTAGGTAGATGTATTATTTATTTATTTATATATATATATATATATATATATATATATAATTATATATATATATATAAAGTAAAAACAATGTAACGATGGCAGATTTGTTTAACCTGCAAAGAAATATATATTTCCTTCAAGACTCGAACCCACATTAGCAGTGAGCCTGTGACCTGTATTTGAATCGTCACCTCGACACGGAAAAATTATTCACCAGATCTGCAAATTCAACTCAAGAATCCAGTATAAATAACTGTATGTATACATACTGCTGTAGTCCGTCTCAATATTCCTTCCCATGCTCTCATCAAAATTCTCTTAAATGGCTTGAGGCATAGCTTTGATTTCTTGCATCCTTCAATTTTCTATGAGCTTAAGTTTTTATGTTTTATCAATCCAAAGAGAAGTTAGTTTTATCACAGAGCCGTTTTTGCTGAATTATCTTGCACATTTTCAAAACAGCTTAGCCATACATATAATTGTATAGTACTGCGCAATTGTTTGGTTTCAATGCGTTTCCTTGCCACATGCGTTGTAGCGTTAACTCAATGTGCTATAGACTCAGACAAACACTGACACAGATAGAGTTATACATAGATATAGACAGATAGACAGACACAGAAAGCCTGCACATACAGATAGACGGATACACATTCAGAGACACATAATTACACAGACAGATTAAGGCAGAGAAACATGCATGAGACATATCAAAGACACACAGACATGACACACATCAGAGACACACACACATGACACATTCGTCACACACATCAGAGACACACATACATGACACTCATCAGAGATACACGGACATGACACACAGCAGAGACACACAGACATGACACCCATCAGAGACACACAGACAAGACACCCATCAGAGACACACAGACAAGACACACATCAGAGACACACATCAGAGACATACAGACAAGGCACACAGCAGAGACACAAAGAGATGCCACACATCAGAGACACACATACATAACACTCATCAAAGACACACAGTAGAGACATACAGACGTGACACTCATCAGAGACAAACAGTAGAGACACACAGACATGACACAGTCGGGACATACATCATAGACACACAGTAGAGACACAGACATGACACACATCAGAGACACACAGTAGAAACACACAGCCACGACACACAGCAGAAACCCACAGACATGACACTCATCAGAAACACAGACATGGCACACAGCCAAGACACCCATCAGAGACACGCAGACAAGACACACATCAGAGACACACAGACATGGCACACACATGACACACAGCAGAGACACACAGACATGACACACAGACATGACACACAGCAGAGACACACAGCAGAGACACACATACATGACAGACAGACAAGATACAGACATGCTTAGAATCCATCATCAGTCAATCCGACAGGACCCCTTTGGCATCAACATCAATGGCCAGCGACTTAAACCTCCGCTTCTCTGAGGACATAGCGCTTATCACAGGCACAGTGAAAGACGCAAACCAAATGGTAGCTATGCTTCATAAAGTAGGGAGAACAACGGACCTCGAAATCAACACCACCAGGACAAAAGTCACGCGTATCCGTTTCACTGCCAATGATCCGGTCATCCTCAATGGCGAGAATCTGGAGGGCGTGGAGGAGTATATCTGCCTGGACGGCTTTTGAACATGGGAGCGACTTAAAGTCATTCAAGACGTTGTCGCTCGGTCTGGGCGGCTTTCTCGTCCAAAAGGAGGGCACTACACCATACCCACAACCATATTTAACGCCACAGTTCTCCATGTAATGTGTTATGCAGCAGAAACTTGGTCACTTACACAAGAAATGGAGTCAATACTCAGAGCTACCCTAGCCTCCCACGAGAAAAGTATAATCGACATCACGCTCCACAACCAAGGTTGGAAAGATCTTCACAACACCGACGTATGGCAAATGCCATTCGTGAATGATACAGTTAGCCACGCAGACAAGGTAAAGCGTCGCTGGGCTGGTCATCTACTTCAGAGAACCGTTGGAGCACAGCGACAGCAGTATGGTACCCACGAGACAAAAAAGATAGAACATGAGGAAGCGATGATGATGGATGCGTCTGCCGGCAGCGTCGATTCCAAAGTATCCTCCAATCGCAAAACTTGACAGATAGGATCTCCCTGAAGAACACCTTTTTCTTATTGGAACCACAAGTTTGTGCTTGAACGGATCGAAGGTGGTAGTGCACTTTGTGGAAGTAAAAATATGCACATAACGCAGATCAGAACACATTACAAAATAAATATGCACATAAGGCAGATCAGAACACATTACAAAATAAATATGCACATAACGCAGATCAGAACACATTACAAAATAAATATGCACATAACGCAGATCAGAACACATTACAAAATAAATATGCACATAACGCAGATCAGAACACATTACAAAATAAATATGCACATAACGCAGATCATAACACATTACAAAATAAATATGCACATAACGCAGATCAGAACACATTACAAAATAAATATGCACATAACGCAGATAAGAACACATTACAAAATAACTATGCACATAACGTAGATCAGAACACATTACACAATAAATATGCACATAACGCAGATCAGAACACATTACAAAATAAATATGCACATAACGCAGATCAGAACACATTACAAAATATACTGAACTCAGGATCTGCATCGTCCGACAGCCATGAAGTATTGAAGTGAAAAAGTACTCCAGATTACCGGCCAACATAGATGTTGAGCTTAATATCTCTTCTATGTGTTCATATTGCTTTTTGATGAGGTTTATCCCTCTTTTGAATACATTAATTTCTACTGCCATGATGGTTTGATATTCTTATGTGTATTAACCGCTGTACCTGATGAAAGTATTTTTGTTGTAACGTAGGTTCCGTCCTTGATTTTGCTACAAAACTACATTTGAACCATTCCTGTCTATGGTTTATACTCCAAAGGTTACAAGATTGACACTGGATCATGAGGGAATTAGGTTACAAACTCTCCAAGTTTTATCATCAGAAGAAAGTACTCAAATCGATCTGCAATTAATCAAATGTACAGATCGACACTAAGCCTTTATGTCTGAAAAAGTATCTTACTATCCCCATGTTAACATATTAACACAGAGCTTTAATATCCTACGTAGTATCTTACTGTCCCCATGTTAACAGATGCACACTGACGCCGAGCATAAAAGTTCTACAAAGAAACTTCCTAACTTTATATTGACAGACCACACCAAGCTTTATTGCTCTACAAAGTATCATACTATCTAAATGTTATCAGGTCGACAAAAAGCTTGAACGTCTTACATAAAATCTAAACAATCCACATATTAACAATCCAACTGTCGATTTAATGCTCTACACATTATCTACTATTCAAATGTTAAAGACCGACTCAGAACAATAATGCCAAAAATAGTATCTTACTCCTCCAATGTTAACAGGCCAACACAGAGCTTGAATGTCCTACAGAGTATCTTACTATCCACGTGTCAACAAACCGACAGTAAGTTTTAATGTCCTACATAATATCTTACTGTCCCCATCCCGACACTGAGCTTCACTGTCCTACATAATATCTTACTGTCCCCATCCCGACACTGAGCTTCACTGTCCTACATAATATCTTACTGTCCCCATCCCGACACCGAGCTTCACTGTCCTACATAATATCTTACTGTCCCCATCCCGACACTGAGCTTCACTGTCCTACATAATATCTTACTGTTCCCATCCCGACACTGAGCTTACTGTCCTACATAATATCTTACTGTCCCCATCCCGACACTAAGCTTCACTGTCCTACATAATATCTTACTGTCCTCATCCCGACACTGAGCTTCACTGTCCTACATAATATCTTACTGTCCACCTGTTAAACCAACAATGATGAGCTTTCATGACCTACATACTTTCTTAATATCCAAATGTTAGCAGACCAACACTGAACATATGTGTCCTACATAGTTTCTTACTATCCACATGTTAACAGACTAACTCTGAGCTTTATAGTCCTACATAGTTTCTTACTATCCTCATGTCACATGCAGACAAATGCTGAGCTTTAATGTCCTATGGAATAATGCTACTATGACAATAAAATATTTTATTCACGATTAATATGCACATAAAGCGAATATTTCTAAAAGTTAAAGTAGTGTTTCAGGTAGCATACTAGACCAGTTCTTTTTTTTTTGAGCAATTTGTAATATTTCGTTACATTTTATTGATATTAATAAAAAAAATTTAAAAACTATATGCAAACCGTGGTTACCACAACAGAGCTAGCTAAAACAGGTATCAGCATATATGTTAACTATAACCTTACTATTAACAGCTGGCGCCTCCGCCAGTAGAAACTAGTGCGGCAAACACATAAAATAAAAAAATAAAAAATTAACACACACAATCGTCGCGAGCTGCTCCTCCCCATATGTCTTAAAACCTATCGCCTTCAGTGTACAGATGTCAATGTACACCTCCATCTGGTTCTGGTGTAGGGCCACAGCTCACTCGTTCTAGGTTGTACCTGGATAAAGAGGGGGAGACGCCCAAGTCAGCACCTCTCACGCGAATTTGTTATGATGGGATAACTCATTTTTATATTTAACATTTAATCGGCTATGTCCCCTGCTATGTTTATGATTTTGAAAACCGCTTTGATAATTTCAGAAAAAGACAATGTGTTCTAGCATCATTGACTGACAAGAAAACAGTGAAATAGATCTTTGAACATACTGTCATGGAGGAAATTATTCCATGAAATAAGTAGAAGTAAATGTGTGAATCCCATAGAGACATGTATAGGGGAGCATTTTAAGACCACAAATGTACATATAAAGCGTCGGATGACAGGATGTTAGAGTGGCTGCTTCTCTCGTTAAGGCACAATGTTTACCTTCTGGTTGCAAAATGTTCCAGCCAACCCAGCTGTAAATGAGCACCTGATTTACTGTTAGGAAACATATGATAAGAACTGGCTTTAACAAAAGCTGAAGTATTTGGTTTGTTTAAGGTATATCTTTCTTGATTCTGCTGATGAATGCATGCACATTTCCACCACAAACCGTAGTCATTTAGGCGATATCAGGACGTGTTGGCATGTGTATGGATGTGTGTGTGTGTGTGTGTGTGTGTGTGTGTGTGTGTATCCGAACAATGAAGTCTCTAGTACCGTGACAGCAATGACTGATATGGAACTCAATGGGCCTATCTGTGGTATGTAAGTCAAGACAGCGAGGAAGGGAACTGGCTACCACCATCTCACAAACGCTTATGTGTTCGATTGAAGCTATATGTAGTTTCTACCACTTCCTCCCCAACTGCAGTGTTTGTATTATTTGATACATCCATGGATATTAAAAGCGAGTTGGCAATGTTTGTATTCTGACATTCTTTCCTTGACATACTCAATAGTGTGTTGGACTGATTGTCGTTACGGCTGGCAAATTTTCAAGGCATATTTTTGTTCGTGATCGTTAGTCCCTTGTGTATTGTGGGCTGTCCCTTAACTAGCAGTGGGCGGCGGACATTGGAATGTGTTGTTTGATCTCAGCAGTTCATATTTGTCATGCATTAGTTGGTGGTTTGTATTGATTGTTGAGAGTACAGAGAAACAAGAAGAGTAGAGAGAGATAGAGGGGGGGGGGGAGGGGGGGTTGGAAGAAGAAGAGAAACAAGAAGAGTAAGGAGAGAGGAAGATAGAGGGGGCGGGGGTGGGGGGGGGAGAAGAGAAACAGGAAGACTAAAGTAGAGAGAGAGGAAGATAGAGGGGGCGGGGGTGGGGGGGGGGGAAGAAGAGAAACAGGAAGACTAAAGTAGAGAGAGAGGAAGATAGAGGGGGCGGGGGTGGGGGGGGGAAGAGAAACAAGAAGACTAAAGTAGAGGGAGAGGAAGATAGAGGAGGCGTGGGTGGGGGGGGGGGGTTAGAAGAGAAACAGGAAGACTAAAGTAGAGAGAGAGAGAGAGAGAGAAAGGGGGCGGGGGGGGGGGGGAAGAAGAGAAACAGAAAGACTAAAGTAGAGAGAGAGGAAGATAGAGGGGGCGGGGGTGGGGGGGGGAAGAAGAGAAACAGGAAGACTAAAGTAGAGAGAGAGGAAGATAGAGGAGGCGGGGGTGGGGGGGGGGGGGTTAGAAGAGAAACAGGAAGACTAAAGTAGAGAGAGAGAGAGAGAGAAAGGGGGCGGGGGTCGGGGGGGGGTTAGAAGAGAAACAGGAAGACTAAAGTAGAGGGAGAGGAAGATAGAGCAGGCGGGGGTGGGGGGGGGGAAGAAGAGAAACAGGAAGACTAAAGTAGAGGGAGAGGAAGATAGAGGAGGTGGGGGTGGGGGGGGAAGAAGAGAAACAGGAAGACTAAAGTAGAGAGAGAGAGAGAGAGTGGGCGGTGGTGGGGGGGGAAGAGAAACAGGAAGACTAAAGTAGAGGGAGAGGAAGATAAAGGAGGTGGGGGTGGGGGGGGAAAGAAGAGAAACAGGAAGACTAAAGTAGAGAGAGAGAGAGAGAGTGGGCGGGGGTGGGGGGGAAGAGAAACAGGAAGACTAAAGTAGAGAGAGAGAGAGAGAGTGGGCGGGGGTGGGGGGGGGAAGAGAAACAGGAAGACTAAAGTAGAGGGAGAGGAAGATAGAGGAGGCGGGGGTGGGGGGGGGGAAGAAGAGAAACAGGAAGAAAATGAATATAGATATAGAAAGATGTTTATTGTTATAAGACTGTTAATCTGTGCAGGTGTTAAAAAATATGCGAGGTAAATGATTTTAGCGAGAAAAGGTAAAAGGTAATCTTGTAGCACTCCCTGATGTCGAGGTTGAAGTGTTAGAGACTTCTGTACTAGGCCTCAGCATTTTATGAGGTGGGGTGAGCCAACACCCGTACTCGCCACATTTCCTTCAATAACACTAAGCGAGGCACAGGTACAGTTATTAATGAAGGTATCATTTGATAGAGTTGAGATTAAGTACGCAAGATCAGACTGGTGGATAAATGCATGCGGCTACATCTGTTTCTGTTTCTAAGAATCGACGTCACTGCACTCCGGTCATACCCGTAGGTGCTCAGTCTCTCTCATCGAAGGACGTAAGATATGGATGCTGATGGTCCCAGTAGCTCGCTTGATGTACACTCTCTTGCGCCGTCCTCTCATGCGCCCCATTCCGCTCTAACCTCGTTTATTGTCTAAACGTTTCAGTCTGTTGATCTCTGCATCATCTATTGATGCGGCTACATTACAAGGGATAGAGTAAGTGTGTGGCTTCATTCATGCCGAGATAGCATTTCTTGTAATTATTGCTCCTGTATAGTTTAAAACAATGAAAGGGCCAATACTATCAGCTTCAAAATCCACACCATCATGTTGTTCTAGTTGTATGTGTTGTTGTTGTTGTTTTATTTTTTGTTGTTGTAAAATGCCCGCAATAAGTAAGATTACTCTTTTGTGCGCCCTTTACAGGACGTTAAGTGACGGATTGCAGCAGTATGTAAGAATAGCCTTCAGAGTTTGAAAGATTAGTTGGCAGGGGCATGCACTTAGGTCTAGGTTAGATATTAGGAAATATTTTTGTAGTCAGAGAGTGGTGTCTTCTTGGAATGCATTGCCAGGGGAGGTAGTGGAGGCAGGGACAGTTAATGCATTTAAGAATAAACTGGATGCGCATAGCTTTTAGAGCAAGGTGATGTAAATGTAAATGGTTGTATACAGACTCTGCATGGTCTTCTAAACCAGTATAAAAACGTTAAGTTAAGTTATGAAGATCCACCTAAGCACCTAGGAAATGCAATGGATCGCACATTGTTTTACAAACAACACTGTAGGGTGGAGAAACAAAAAGTTAACACAAAAAACATATTGAATAAGCTAACGGCGGCGGGGGAGAGGGGAAGGGGACATGCCCAACGGTGTTAAACATTCTACCATCGCATTGGACACTACTGCAGCAGAATATGCCGCGCCAGTATGGAACTAACCAGCAAACACGAGACACTTTAATGTGGCGGAAAATGAGGGATATCCCATTGATACAGGCTGAAGCCAACACCAAATGGAGAAGTTTATGTAATCGCTGCCATCGCACAACCTTAAATCAGTAGATGCAATTAAAGAGGAAAAAAAACAGTCCTGTATAAGAATGTTGGCCTAAGGATTTAGGGCCTGTCGCGTCGATCCATCACTACCATATCCAACTGCTGAGGCTTGAAGCCAAACCTCGTTCACTGCCGAGGGAGAGACTGCTTTCTGTCGGAGCCATGTAGAATGTGTACGGCGCATCCAGCCGGCTGGCGGGAGACCGTTGTTACACATAGCAGACTTGGACATTATCTGGTGAGCTGGTACTTCCTGGACCAGTCGAACAACGTGACCAAACAGAGACAGGCGGCGGCGGACCAGAGTGTCCGAGAAAGAGGGAAGACTCGTCCGTGAACCAGAGTGTCCGAGATAGAGGGAAGACTCGTCCGTGGACCAGAGTGTCCGAGATGGAGGGAAGACTCGTCCGTGGACCAGAGTGGCGGAGATGGAGGGAAGACTCGTCCGTGGACCAGAGTGTCCGAGATGGAGGGAAGACTCGTCCGTGGACCAGAGTGGCGGAGATGGAGGGAAGACTCGTCCGTGGACCAGAGTGTCCGAGATGGAGGGAAGACTCGTCCGTGGACCAGAGTGTCCGAGATGGAGGGAAGACTCGTCCGTGGACCAGAGTGGCGGAGATGGAGGGAAGACTCGTCCGTGGACCAGAGTGTCCGAGATGGAGGGAAGACTCGTCCGTGGACCAGAGTGGCGGAGAAGGAGGGAAGACTCGTCCGTGGACCAGAGTGTCCGAGATGGAGGGAAGAAACGTTTTGCAGACACTTCGACATTAGGGACGAGATCGAGTCACTGGATACCGAGGATACGTCGCTGGTTGTGATATGAGAAATCCCCTTTTTTTAAAAATAATCCAGTCGAGGAGCGACTGAAATTAAGAAACAGTTTACTTCACACTGTACAGTTGACAGGCCAGCAGCCTGAACAAACCACATCGACAAATGTTGTCAAAGATAAGGTGAGGAATGGTTGGAGATCAAAGAAGAACTTATGACCGACCATAATTTATCATCCATTTAAGAGAGCCATGAACAAGTTACGAAATGGAGTATCCAGGTGTAGATCGAACTTGAAAAAATGGGGATATGCGGACGACGATATATGTTAATGTGAAGCCATTAACGACTCAGACACGTGTGTAACTGCCCAAGAAGGCAGTTACCATTTATTTTGGCCCGTGTCATGACAGCCAATGAAAGAGCTGACAGGACAGCTGATTTCTGGTCCAATACTACGGGAAGATGCCGGACACGGAATGTAAGACGCGGAAACTAAGACAGACACGGAAAGTACTACACGGGAAGTAGGACACGGAAAGTAAGACACGGAAAGCAGGACACGGAAAGTAAGACACGGAAAGCAGGACACGGAAAGTAAGACACGAAAAGCAGGACACGGAAAGTAAGACACGGAAAGCAGGACACGGAAAGTAAGACACGGAAAGCAGGACACGGAAAGTAAGACACGGAAAGCAGGACACGGAAAGTAAGACACGGAAGGCAGGACACGGAAAGTAAGACACGGAAAGCAGGACACGGAAAGTAAGACACGGAAAGCAGGACACGGAAAGTAAGACACGGGAAGTAGGAAATAGAAGGTAGTACACAGTAAGAAGGAAACGGGAAGTAGGACACTGGAAGTAAGACATGGAAAGTAGGACACGGAAAGTAGGACACGGATTGTAAGACTTGGATTGTAAGACTTGGATTTTAAGACACGGAAAGTAGGACACGGAAAGTAGGACACGGAATGTAGAACACGGATTGTAAGACACGGAAAGTAAGACATTAATTGTAAGACACGGAAAGTAAGACACAGAAAGTAAGACACGGAAAGTAGGACACGGAAAGTAAGACTCGGAAAGTGAGTCATGGAAAGCAAGGCACGGAAAGTACTACATGGAAAGTAAGACACGGAAAGTAGGATACGGAAAGTACTACACGGAAAGTAAGACACGGAAAGATTGTAAGACACGGAAAGTAAGGCACGGAAAGTAAGACACGGAATGTAAGACATGGAATGTAAGACACGGAAAGTAAGACACTGAAAGTAAGACAAGGAAAGTAAGACACATAAAGTAAGACAATGAAATTAAGACACGGAAAGTAAGACACAGAAAGTTAGACACGGAAAGTAAGACACGGAAAGTATATAATTAAGAGTTTGAAAGAAAGCTCTAGAAACAATATCCCTTATATGATGAAGAAGAAGAAAGGAGAAGAGGAAAAAGAAAAGGATGGAGAAGAAGAAGAAGAAGAAGAAGAAGAAGAAGAAGAAGAAGAAGAAAAAAGAAGAAGAAGGTGAGAGCCTGTCAAATGATATCCTCTATGAACAGCTGGTCACTGCAGCTAAAAGAATCGGCTGCCCCAAACCACCATTCAAGGACATATACAAGAGGGACATGACATCATGCAAAATCTCAGCCGAAAGCTCAGGATTGAGTCGGTTGGAGGCAGTCGGTTGGAGGCAGTCGGTTTGAGGCATTCGGTTGGAGGCATTCGGTTGGAGGCAGTCGGTTGGAGGCATTCGGTTAGAGGCAGTCGGTTAGAGGCAGTCGGTTGGAGGGGACACAGTAGCTTCCGACGCTCATGAAGGCCATCTGGCTGCAGAGAACACGGAACGACTGAGGAGATCGTATAACACCCCAGCAAGCCAGCCTCCTCCGCACGGTTGTACGATCTGCGGCAGGGGACTGTCACTCCTGCATCAGCATTTACAGTCGCAGCAGACTGTGTCGAAATACGGGAGACAGAATTGGACAATCCTCACCAGGGCGCCAGGTGCATGATGGACAGTGACTAAGACCTAGGATTAGCGCCCACAGGGACGTGCGAGATTGAGGCCAATATAAAACCGTTGGACATCAGAAGAAAAGGGGGCACTGACTGATTCAATAGAGAGATACAATAGATAAGTAAATGGCCACCCAAATAGGGTTCAAATAGACTCTGGGAAACAAAAGAGAAGACTGAAGCAACTGTCTTCATTGGCTATAGCAGAGGAGAAAATTCATTTTAACCAACTACCAGATGTTAGAAATGGAAAACAGGTTTCTTTTGGACACCTATTTGGAAAGTTGTTGTCTGCTATAATAAAGACTGGTGCCTTGGAGACAGTCTGTATTTATCAAGAATCAACAGTCCTGATTTATACGGATGGATCAATATTCAAATCTACCTCGTTTGCCGGGTATGGTACTTAAATGAAATACCAGGATCTTTCCTGATAAGAGTTTTGTGATTCATTCAGTGAAAACCGTTCAAATGTTGAAGCGGAGGCCGTAGCTATAAAAACTGCAGTTGAGAGTTTGCACCAAATGTTTTACGTATGGGAATTGGTACTGATAGACACTGTGATTATCAGTGACTCCAAGTCGGTCCTGGTTTCGCTGAAGCACACCCCATTCAACAACAAGGATATATTTTTTGGTGTGGAGTGCGAGTAACAACATAATCACAGCCCACGTGATTAACGTCACCTTGTAAGGGAATCCTGGACATGTCAGGCTGCCAGGAAACCAGATGGTTGACAGGCTAGCAAAAGCAGGTGCTTCCAAACAAACATTGGATAGCCCCTGCAGTAACCACACAGTTAAACAAGACATTGAGAATAATGCCAGGGAAATCTGGACGAACAGATGAACGACTTGAGTAACAGGTCGCACTGTATTTAGCGAAATAGCATAGCCAAAAAGGATTGATGACATAAATGATCTGCATAGAAGAGATCAAATTCTTATCTTTCAGTTCAATCTGAGATCTAACTTCAACCTCGCAGTGGGCCTTACCTGTAACAATGTAGCCCAAATATGAAAACATCAGCACTTGTTGAATAATATGTCTCTTGATGCTGATATTTAAATTAATGTGAGTATGTTTGACCATTTCCATCACTTTTGTTTTACTAGCATTTATCCTCATACCAAATAATGTCTCTATTCCTTTTATGATGACTTGATATTCAACAAATTTGATGGCACTTATTCGTTCTCCAATTAAACATGTTCCAATTTCGGGTGACTTCTGCCCTCATCACATCCAAATACAGATAAATTAGGCTTGGAGATAATTGAAAACCCTGTCTCAACCCTTTCGCATGATCTAACTAAAGCAGAACAAGTCGTCATCTTAAGACTGGAACACGGCATATACCTCAGGTAATTTTCAAAAATCCGAGATGGACACAAACCATTGCTGTAGAACACATCCTACGAATCGGCAAGCTCACACAGGAAGAATAGAACAATACTGCTCATTCGAGACAAATGAAAGACAACAGTTGTACTGAGATAAAACAGTTTAACCAACAGGGGTGACCTTATATAGGAGAAAGGTGACTTTGATCTGAGGATGAACGAAGAAGAAGGAACAGGACATAAACAAGTGATCTCTCATCCAAACCGCTCCTCACATAAATTAATTATAAAGTCAATACACCCCTAAAAGAGCACATCATTATTGGATGTCCTTTGCAGAACGTCGCTCCCATCACAGTCCGTCTGAGAGTAACTCGATCTGTTGTCAAACCTCCAGCCTGCTTTAGAATCATGCCCAAGCATTCATTGACATCTTGGCGTCTTCGCCTTCTTTGTTTCTCTGCTTCTCTTGCTCGATACCATACCTTCTATTATCGTTCTTTCAATACTGTTGTGTCTTGTGGTGTGGCTAAAGTATTTCAATTATCCGTTCAAGATGGAATTTATAAACCAGTTCTCCTTTATGTTCAACTCTTGTCGAATGTTTGTATTCCTCTTTAAAATAGTACACAGTGCACTTTACGTAGATGACCTAGTACTATGAACATATGAAGGGTCTACACCTGGAGTTAAAATCCAAAGGCAGCAGCCGCAAAATAAATTGGAGAAATGGAAAAGAAATAGCAAATCGCTATAATCGAAACCAAAATCACGTACACAATCGTCTCCCTATCTTCCAATCCCCAAGAAGTTATAATGTTGCTGTTATTGAATGCCGATAATGAGTAAGATTACGCTTGTGTGCGCCCTAAAGGAACATTAAGTAGCGGGTTGTAGTAGCTTTCCCCACATCGCCAGCGTCCTGACAAAGGTGGACCGATGTCCTCCGGGCGGTTGTGCTATGATTGGCTTTATCTGGGTGACGCTCACTAGTACGGGGATCACATCGATCCACTTCTCGTCAGCCAGACTTTCTTGAAAACCCATGTTTCCAGGGAACGCTGAATGGAAGAGAGATAGTGATCTTGGTCTGCATATTGTGCATTACCTGGCTAGCGTCTCATTTCCCCAAGTAGTAATGTTAAAAGTAAATGACCATACCGCTCCCTTAAATTAATTTTGAGCTACACTTGGGAAGTAAGCCGGAGAATGGCTATAGCAATGCAGAGAATAAACTGAATAAAATGAGAAACTAATGGCAGCAGATCTGGCAACGAACAGATGTACAACCTGGGTCACTATACAAACACTTAAGAAAAGGGTGGAACCTTTTGAACTAAAATGCTACATAAGGGTGTTCAAAATAGCATGGGTAGCGCAAAGAAAAAAAATGCAGATATCCTAAAAAAACTGGATATCGAAGAAAATTAGTTAGTAATCAACATCTTGTCCAGAAAGCTCAAATATTTTACCACATCGAACGCCATAATGGTCTGGAGAGAACGATACGGGAGGATGTGGTGCGAGGAAAGTAGAGGCCGCCTAAGGAGAAGATGGACAAAAGACATCAAGGAGGTCCTGGAGATGGCAGCAACAGAGGCGGGTGTTCTGGCTAGAGATCCAGTCTTACACATCACCGTTGTGAGAGCAACGTTCTGGCTAGTGATCTAGTCTTACACATCACCGTTGTGAGAGCAACGTTCTGCAAAGTACATGCTACATGATGATGATGTCCCATTTGAAATAAGTATGTCATGTCTGCTTATATTGTTTTCATTCAAATTATGGGTAATCTCGCTGGATGGTTTTTCGGACCACTTTCACATTAATGACAGCAAGCGTCAAACTAACCAGGCATATGTTAATACATGTTAACTTGTGATGAGTTTAGTCTGGTTATTAACTTTGACACAATTAGCGGCAGACGCCAAGTTGCAAATGTTGATATGTCACAAACACAAGCTGATGTCGTAAAATAGAGAGATGAGCTGCCCGGTGTGTACAGTTGTTTATGGAAATGGCTTGGCTTGGCTTCGTTCATTCTCAATCTCCCGCTACCAAACGCTGAAAGGGCTTAAGTAGCAGAATGTAGTCCAGAGAACGGAATGCGTTGTGTCGTAGTTTACAGCTTGACTGCGATATTTGCACCTTTCGGTCCAACACATCCGACTTCAGCAAGTATTTTTGAGTACCGGGCTAGCATTCCCTCTTCGATCCCTTCTCCTTAGCCAGTCTGCCATGCTGTAGCCTGTTATCCAGGATCACTGCGTGGAGGTGTAGAAGGGTCTTGGCAGCTCTAGTTCGCTGGCCCTGACGCTAGCAGTCAGCTATGAGTCGCTGAACACTGTAGCTCATGCGCTGCTCAGCCGTTTATGGAAATAATGAGTCGGTCGTTCCAGAACATTATTAGAACATTATAAGAATGTTATATTAATGTATCCTGTTTTGGTTTGTAAATCTAAAATGATGAAATGTAAATTCTATAGTTATTTAAGATAACCGGAAACCGAGCAATAAACAAAAATGATAATAATAGAACATCCTGAACTTTTGAGAAAGCAATATTCCAAGTAAATATGTAAAAAGAAGAGAGAGAGACTGAGATGTGTATTATCCCCTTGTCTTTTTAGTATCTACTAAGAACAAATATTAAAATGGATAGAGGAGATACCAGGGCTTGTCATTGGAAGAGTGCCAATGAATATTCTTAGATATGTGCATGATACAGTTTTCATTTTCAAACAAGTTAATATTTTGAACTCGGCTAATATTTCAACCCAATTATCAATTTCAAACAAGTTAATATTTTCAACTAGGCTAATATTTCAACCCAATTATCAATTTCAGACAAGTTAATATTTTCAACTAGGCTAATATTTCAACCCCGTTGCTATTTTGATTGTCATTTTTTCAGTACGGGGAGAAGTGATCGTTCCGAGGAAGGTGTGTGCCAAAACTGGACATATCGAGATTCGAACAAAGTGCGTTGGTATTGGGAAATAGATTTTTGATCCATTTGCCATGCTGCCTTAGAAATATTTATAATATCTTATAGTTAAATAGATGTAGAAGTTCTTTCGCGGGCTTGCATGACAAGCTTCCACACAACTCTGTGCAAATCGCAGCTTAGATGGACTGGCTATGTTGTCCGCATGTCAGATGAGCGGCTTCTCCAAACAATATTTTTTGGTCACTTTAGTTAGGCAAGCGAGTTTCGCGGTGGCCAAATAAAACGTTACAAAGACACTCTAAAGCCTCACAGAAGAACTGCGACATTGGCCCTGATAACTGGGAGAATACTGCTGCTGATGGCTCTGTCTGGCGTAGTAAAACAGACAAGAATCAAGGAAGCTACGTGGAGACGAGCGAGACGAGTTGCCTCCACCTGACGATCAGACAGTGTTTCTCTGCCCTCAGTGTGACAGACGCTTTCGGGCTCTGATTGGTTTGATCAGCCACCTACGAACCCACTCCAGGAATGACAGATGATAATGTGATCCTCTTCGGAAACGATGGACAAACAACAGCAATATATTCTTATTAATTGGGATTTTTCAGAAATCGTATACAATTTAGCGGTTTCATTGCCACACTCGTTTTCAGCACCTTGGAATATTTTCAAAAGGTCGTTATTTTACGGGTAAAATTTATTTCAAAATTTGTTGTCCATTGTATGTAATTACAGTATCATATTTCGAGTATAGCAAACATTTCAACGATTCATTTATCGACCTAGCATGAACACTTAATAGAGTTAACTAACTACGTAATGCAGGGTCAATTGCTGGGTAAAGTGAGAGATGTACATTTTAACTATGGAGCCTTTCTCGTGTCAGGGTATCAAGGCACTGACCAAGACCGCAATCTCTCTTCCATGTAGCGTACCGTGGAGACAGGTTGTTTTCAAGGCAGCCCAACTGACGAGATATGGATCGATGTGATTCCCTTAGTAGTGAGCGCTACGCAGATGAAGTGAAAAATAGCACAACCGCCTGGAGGACCCCGGCCTACCTTCATCAACAAGCTCAGGATGTGAGGAAAGCTATTACAACCCGCCACTTAACGTTGTTTTCAGGTAACACAAAAGTGTAAACTCATTCATTGTGGACATTAAACAAAAACAAACATTGTGCGTGTCTAAACTTGTAAATCACTTTTAAAAGCTATAACTCAGCAAATGTTTCCCAGAATATTATGAATGGAAAATGTTAGGTATTATAACATTAGGACATAGTTAAATGGAAATGGAAACACACTAATGGTTTTAATTGTTGCTTCTTTGCGGTATACAAAAAACAGCATACGTTAACAAGACAGACATTTTAAGTGTTTATAGTATCTTATACAACATAATATTCTTACTCAAAATGTGCTATTGGTGCCAACATTGGAAATTAAACAAACGTGAAGGAAATATTCGTAGTAATGGAGATGACAGGTCTGCGAAGAATGCTTGAAATAACAAGAATGTTTAGAATAATCAGAAACGAAGATATTTGGGGACAAGAAGGCACAACACCAGTGCTAGACTTCATTACGAGACAGCAACCCAAATTGTTCGGCCATGTGACGCAACAAACACCAGATAGTATCCCTCAGAAAGCACTGCTACACAGATACAATAGATACAAACCACGTGGGCCGACCACGGAAAGATAGATCGGAATTGCCAGAAGCAGTAAAGCTCCCAGTGCACATACTAGGGCCCGGTCAAGAAACTTCATAACCTGACGCTGAAATCCACAAGCAAGACGAGAGGGCGAAAAAATGAAGACATCTTAGAAGTATTCATTCGGTGTGCATTCTTGAAAACGTAAATTTGCACGTGTTTTATTGATCTTTGCACAACCGAGTGAGTAGTACTCACTTTCAACAGTTAGATAGCTCACCTGTGCTCGCCCTACACGTCAATATTGCTAGACCATTTCTTCAGGTTTTAATGGGAATATCATTCATAATGCGCTGCTCTGGATTATTCATCAGTGCACTTACCAAAGGGGCAGCCAATTTTCCAGTGCATGGTGGGTAGATGTTGTAGAGTGAGTTGTACAGCAGCCGTACACAAGTAGTGAAACCATCGACCTTTTCCAAGCCTGGTCCGCTGATCAGGAAAAAGATAGCCTATGTTATCCCGATAACCAACAGTTCAGACCCCTCCAGCGACAGCATGACTGCGTGGCAGAGACTTCGGGGGTGGCATGAACATTCCAATCGTGCGCTGGTCCCTGTGTGAAGAAACTAACACATCTGGAATGAGAAACTGGCTGTCTACAGACTGCAGAGTCTTCTAAACCAGTATATATATATAAGTTAGGTTAAGAACAACTAGGATTGGCCAGGCAATCCACCAATGAGTTTTCAGCTGCCAAAATAGGAAACAATGGAGGACCTCAACGAACATGTGACGAATAATGTAAAAACACTGAATGACACCAACATTGGCGTCAAAGCCGGCACACGACAGAAAAGTATACTTTCCCACGGCATCTAACAACACAAGTGAATAGAAGATTTAGATAGTAACTTCCGGTATTCTAAGAACGCCATTTCAATATATTCGCTTTATTACATATGCGTTGTACCTGAAATTTGATCTGGGTAAACAATGTCTGAAAGTCAAATTCGTAACACTTCAACACATCGCATTGAAGGCATATCACTATTTATGCATAGAGTCTAAACGAGAGAGTTTTAAACAGTATTTATTGGAATCTGAAAAGAGCCCAATCCTTGCTTTAGGTTTCAGCAAGCGATCATTGCATCGTTGGCTTCAAGACTTTGGATGTTTATATTCAGAGAAGACAGGAACGAAAGGAAGAAAGGAAATCACAGGTAGGTGTTTGCGAAAACGTTATATGGGGAGACATTTGTAGAATGTCTGATTTGAACTAGAACGATGACACTGACGAAATAGGAAATTTGGCTGAAAATAACAGCAGCATTGATATCTGAAAATCAGTGGAGAACTTTAAGAGGTGTAGGCTTGACCTATAGAAAATATGCTGCTGATAAAACATCCTTTACGAGAAACTACACCTAGATGCTATGATAAGCAAGTGTTTGGGATCAAGATGCTGAGCAGCGCATGAGCTGCAGCGGTCAGCGACCCATAGCTGACTGATAGTGTCAGGGCCAGCGAATCATAGCTGCCAAGACCCTTCTACACCTCCATGCGGTGATCCTGGATAACAGGCTGCAACAGAGCAGACTGGCTAAGGAGAAGGGATAGAAGAGGGAATGCTAACCTGGTACTAACAAATGCTTGCTGAAGTCGGATGTGTTGGACCGAAATGTGCAAATATCGCAGTCAAGCTGTAAACTACGACACAACGCATTCCATTCTCTGGACTACATTCTGCTACTTGAAGTCCTTTTAGGGTTTGGTAGCGGGAGATTGAGAACGAACGAAGCCAAGCCATAAGCAAGTGTTTACGGGAAGTCAAAGAAATGCGTAAAGAATGCTATGATATTGTTTATTTGGATGAAACATGGGCCAATGCTCAGCACACAGATGAAAAGGAATGGCAATCAGCAGACAGACGGTTAAACGATTTGTACCAAGTAGCAAAGGACATCGATTAATTAATAATAGCACATGGTTGGTAGTGGTGATAATGAGCTGATGAATGCAGCTGAACTCATTGTTAATTCAAAGTCGACAGACAGTCGAGACTTCCACACAGAGATGAATGAGCACATATTTAGAGAGAGAATTGAGAAACCTGTTCTTCCGTCCTTAAATAGACCTTTGTGTGTTAATAATGGAGAATTCAACGTTACAAGAGGACAACGTCCCCATATCGAGTACATAAAATGAAAATGCAATAAAGTTATGGCTCAAGAAGGAACACGTACCATTTAATGTATCTAAATGACATCCACACCCGAGACCGGGAAATTTGCAGCCTGATCTTGCTTCAATACCATAAAGCCTATACTCCTGCATCTGAAATACACCATGGCAAGGGCACAGCTTTTCAATTCTTCGGCCATACCAGCCATGATCTACGTGTGTGAATTGTGGAATCTACGGTCATACCAGCCATGATCTACGGGTGTGAATTGTGGAATCTACGGTCATACCAGCCATGATCTACGGGTGTGAATTGTGGAATCTACGGTCATACCAGCCATGATCTACGGGTGTGAATTGTGGAATCTACGGTCATACCAGCCATGATCTACGGGTGTGAATTGTGGAATCTACGGTCATACCAACCATGATCTACGGATGTGAAGTGTAGAATCTACACAATCCGGATGCAGAGAATCTACGCATTACCCAGCGAGCGATGGGAAGACGCGTCCTCTGGATCTCGATCAGAGATCGAATCCGCAATGCTTAAATCAGAGAACGCACTCTATTTCGAGACGTCTCGCAAATAGCACTAGGCTCGTCACGTGGTGCGCATGCCAGATTACAAATGGACACTCAGAACGACGTTGTGGTGGCCACATGATTAAACACGACCACGCGACCACTCACCCATACGATGGCAAGATGGTCTGCTGAGAGACATAGGTCCAAAATGGTACATGGTACACGACGAAAGACCGGACTGTATACAGGACATTGTTGACTACCTCGCATACGGCCCACCCGCTGGACTGAAGTCCAGGATAATTGTATTGTATTGTGTTGTATTATATCGTATCGTATCGTATCGTATTGTATTGTATTGTATTGTATTGTATTGGGTTATATTGTATTGTATTGTATTGTGTTGTATTGTATTTTGTTGTGTTGTGTTGTATTGTATTGTATTGTGTTGTATTCTGTGGTATTGTATTGTATTTAAAACTAAAATTGCATTCACCTGTAAAGCCGACACGAGACAAGAAATATATTTCTTATAAACTAAAAACGGAACATGGAAATAGATGTTTGACACTGCCACCTTAGCGTTCCCACCTAAACCCACAATAGAAGTAGTGTGAACAGCAGTTTAAGGATATGGGGCAGATACAAATAAAACATTCAAACTGTGCGACGTTAAAGAACTTACACATACTCATATGATACTGCCCTCTTAAAGATAGAGAGGGAGTATTGGGCTGTATGTGAGGACCATGTCTTATCATATGATACTGCCCTCTCAAAGATAGAGAAGGATTATTGAGCTGTATGTGAGGACCATGTCTTATCATATGATACTGCCCTCTCAAAGATAGAGAGGGAGTATTGGGCTGTATGTGAGGACTATGTCTTACAAGAGGAAGAGAACTATTGGAAAAATGATGGTTTGTGATTCATACAACCAAGAGTCATTAATATTTTAGACTCTCCTGACTCTGAATAAGTTTATATTTAGATTGCATGTACTTTGACAGGGAAACATCCGACCAAGAAATGTATAGGCGGTATGTGTAATGTTAAAAACATTTCGTACCAGAATTTATCATCATCTTTGAAATTAGGTCCCTTACATGACCATACCATAAATCAAGAAGATTGATCTCAGGACTGAATATAACCTATTCTTTTTCGTTCCATAATCTGTTACAAATATGAGCCTATTCTTTTACTTCTGTTTAATTTATGATGCTGGGTCTACCCGTGAGCCGTTTGCTATGTGATATATTTCCGTGGCAATAAACATTTAAAAAAAAAAAAATACATGAGCAAAGGCAATTGAAGCGTTTAGTTAGTTTAGTTAAGTTTAGTTAGTTTAGTTAAGTTTAGTTAGTTTAGTTAAGTTTAGTTAGTTTAGTTAATTTAGTTAAGTTTAGTTAGTTTAGTTAAGTTTAGTTACTTTATTTAGTTTAGATCCGAGGAAATACCGGAAAGTCCGCGTTATAAAAATCCCAGTCTCCGCAGGGATTTGAACCCACGACCTCCAGCTACCGAGAACGACGTCTTACCTCTAGAACTGTCAGCCAATTAAAAGCGCATTGTTCGGTTCTCACATTTAATAGTTTTTTTAATGGGGAATGGAAGATACGCCTTTGACTACACCAAAGTGAGCGATTTGTTAAATTACTGTAAATTACATTCTTTAGAGGTAATATAATTGCTTCGCCGACAACAATAACAAAATTAATTCCTTGTCAGTTAAAAAACTTGGCAGTATCTGCACTATTATCAATGATAAAATATTACTGTCAATAGAAAAGTAAGACCACGTGCAACAATTCATGGTGATACGTGCAAGGGTTGTGGAGATAGTAGATGAAATCTGACGGCATTAGCTTTTAAACGTACCATAATAATACTGGGAGAACTAACTTAACTTAACGTCTTTATACTGGTTTAGAAGACTCTGCAGAGTCTGTATACAACCAGTTTCATTGATATCACCTTGCTCTAAAAAAGCAATGCGCATCAAATTTATTCTTAAATGCATTAACTGTCTCTGCCTCCACTACTTCCTGTGGCAATGCATTTCAAGCATTCACCACTCTCTGACTAACAAAAATATTTCTAAATATTTAATCTGGACCTCTCTTTAGTTAATTTTTAGCTATGCCCTCTTGTTCTTGTGCGTGGCTGTATTAAAAAAATAATTTTTATAGTCTAATTTATCCATTACCCTGATCATCTTTTAAACCTGAATTAAGTCACCACGAATTCTTCTCTTTTATAGACACTGTAGGCCGATTTTTCTGAGTCTTTCCTCAAAACTGTAATTCTGGAATCCCACAATCAGCTTTGTCGCTCTTTTTTGTATTCTTTCCAGCATGTTTATATCCCCTCTATGATAAGGATCCCACACCTGTACACAGTACTCCAATCTAGGTCTAACTAATGCTTTTTAAAGTTTGACTATCACTTCCTTGCTCCTATGTTTAATATTTCTTTGTATCATACCTAACATTGCATTTGCCTTTTTCACTGCTATCTGGACTTGCTCACTAACCTTACCTGTATGATCTATTATAACCCCTAGGTCTCTTTCCTTATCTATCTTTCTAATAGTGTTCTCTCCCACTGTTGAATGCATTGCTGGTGTTTTTGTTAGGATCATACGGTAGGGTCGGAAGGAAGACTAAAGTCTGGTCAGGCAAAATATACTGATCAGACATGTTAGTCAGGTTTTTTCCGTTTGTTTCTTGGTACTCAAAAGTTTAGTCAGCACTGTTGCTTACTGCCAGCTTTCACTATAATGCGCCATGCTTCCTGATATTCTGAGGCCCTTACTTTCCAAAGACCGTTTCCATTTTGTTTGATTGTCGATGTTTCTGTAACCAGCTCAGATTTTATGGTACTAGGTATGTAGCCTTGGTTCAATCTATTATACTCTAGGGAATTGTCCTTTTCCAGTCTGATCTCTCTCCCTCTTAATCTGTCAGTATGGGTAACCCTTATGGAAGCGATCGCCTCCCCTGGAATAACTCTTTGGATCATTGACATGCAAGTCCCCTCACCAACCAAAAGAAACAAACACTAGGTTTTTTTCTCAGATTGCTAAAAGTATACTTATGTTAACTGACATAGAACAAATGGTATAGTTTCACATATATTTATTGATGAACGACACTTCCATTTTTTTCAGACAAACCTTCAAATGAGATGACATTTTATTACAACTGAACAAGACAGATCTCAACTCAGTCATCATGACCTCAACACATAATACATCAGGTAAGAAATATTGCATTGGCAATGCTACAGTTGAAACAGACGCTTTCAGCAATCATCTTCAGATACAGCCAACAATCGTATTCTGAATCATGATCAAACATCATGGTCTACAGGCATAGTCAGTAATCAGGGCTAGCAGTCATCTACATGCATAGTCATCAAGCAGGGCTAGCAGTCATCTACAGGCATAGTCAGTAATCAGTCTAAGCAGTCAACTTGAGGCATATTCACTAATCATAGACAGAAGTCAACTACAGGCATGGTCAGTAATCACAATCATAAGTCAACTAGGGCATAGTTAGTATTCAGAGTCAGAAGTCAACTAAAGGCATCGTCAGCAGTCAGGGTCAGAAGTCAACTAAAGACATAGTTTGAAGTCAGTCAGAAGGCAAATAAAAGCATAGTCAGCAGTCAGGGTCAGAAGTCAACTAAAGACATAGTTTGAAGTCAGTCAGAAGGCAAATAAAGGCATAGTGAGCAGTCAGGAACAGCAGTCAAGTAGGCAGTCAGTCATCATGATCAGCAGTCAATTATACACATTCAGCAATCATAAATATAATTACGGTAAGCAATTAGAGCAATCATGGCAACCAAACATAGTCAGTAATCACGGCCAGCAATCATGATCATCAATCACAGTCAGAAGTCATGGTCAGCAGTCAGCACAGACACATTCAGCAATAAAAGTAATAAATTACGGTTATCAATCATAGTATGCAATCATGCAACTAATCATTGTAATGAATTATGGTCATCAAGCATAGCCAACAACATGATCAGCAGTCAACTACAGACACAGTCAACAATCATATTCATCAGCTGTGGTCATTAATCATAGTCGGCAGTCATGGAAACCAATCATTATCAGCAATCATGAACAGGAAACATGATTATCAATCACAGTCACATGCCATGGTCAGCATTCATCATCAACAGAGACAGAGTCAGCAATCATATTCATCAGCTATGGTCACAAGTCAACGTCAGCAATAATGGTAACCATTCACAGTCATCAATCATGATCAGCGGTCAAAGTCAGAAGTTTTGCTCAGCAGTCATTTATAGGCACAGTCAACAATCATAGTCGGCTACCATAGTAAGTTCAGAAGTCGTAGTCAGCAGTCAAACACAGACACAGTCAGCGATCATGGTCAGCGATCAAAATCAGAAGTAATTGCCAGCAGTCATTTACAGATACAGTCAACAATCATAGTCTACAGTCATTTACAGGTCGGCTACCATAGTAAGTTCAGAAGTCGTAGTCAGCAGTCAAACACAGACACAGTCAGCGATCATGGTCAGCGATCAAAATCAGAAGTAATTGCCAGCAGTCATTTACAGACACTGTCAACAATCATAGTCTACAGTCATTTACAGACACAGTCAATAATTATGGTCAAGTCATTTACAGCCACAGTCAATAATTATGGTCAACAGTCATTTACAGACACAGTCAACAATCATGGTCAGCAGTCATTTACAGACACAGTCAACAATCATGGTCAACAATCATTTACAGACACGGTCAATATTCATTGTCAGCGATCATTTGAGACATGATCGGCGATAAACTACATCCATACGGAACTATCACTCATAATCAGACATTCAATGTGAACACATATTGATCGAGAAGAATACATTTGACGCAATGCTCAAAAATGATCACAAAGTCAAAGACAGTTTCTAGACGTGAAACTAATGACTGTTGTTGAGAAACAGTTGAACTAACACAAGAATCATCTCTCTCATCAATGAATGGCTCTGACAGAACATACCAGAGTGGTAGACATTTGTTTTATTGTTAACATTGAAATCACAACCAGTTTGGGTAGGCACAGAATTGATTGTTTCCTAAATCAACTCAATGCTGACAATGACAAAAACTTCATGAAAAAATGATAAATTATGAAACCCCATTGGCAGTATCCTTGCATGTCAACTCCGATAGCTTGTCCGTAATTTAAATTTGTGTTTTCTTTCTGCATTTTATTTTGTGTTTGAGTGGTATCATCATCATCAAGTTCCATACTGGAGAACGTTGGTGATCATGTACCTCGATGTCCTGTTTTCGCTTGCGTTGGTAAAGAGTTCCGTTTTTGGTCATCTCCCATGCCATGGCTTCAAGCTGTCCAATATTTTCTCTTTTTTCCTCCCTGTGTCCCTCTTGTCTGCGATTCTGCCTGCTGTCATCGTGTGTTCCAACCCGCCTCTTCTCATGACATGCCCGAAAAAAGACGACTGTGTTGCCCTTATTTTTATCATAAGCTGTTTTTGTGTCTGTGCTTCTTCAAGAACGACGTTATTAGCTTTCTTTACAGTCCATGGAGCTTTCAATCTTCTTCTGTAAAACCACACTCCCGTTGGCTCCAATATTCCCCGTGCGTGCTTGCTGATTGTCCACGCCAGTAATTGTTCCCCGCAGCATTAGAGAACTCTCTTCCTTAAATCTAGTGATACATTTTTGTTGCACATGATTCCCCTCAAACTCTGGAGGACTAATTTTGCCTTGGCTATTCTGTTCTTTATTTCATAAGTGCACCTCCCATCAGAACTGTGTGGATGCTAAGTATTGAAATGAATGTACTTGTTTTAGTTCTGTCCAGTTTACTTTTATACAGCGATTTGGGGATTTGTGTTGCTTAGTTACCAGCATTACCTATGATTTATTTTGGTTTAAGCTGAGGCCTTTATTTTTGCTTTGAAGAACAACCATGTATGAATGCGTACGATTTTGTAACCAATTTTTTAACCTTTAAAGGTGTTTTTGTTGTCAGAAGTAACAATAATAAAACATATTATTATTAGGGACCTAAAGATGCATAAATGAATAAGCTGACAGCAGCTAGCGACTCACAGTTGCCTGCTTTCAGCAAGGTCAGTGACCCATAACTGACTTAGACCCTATTCTACCTCCACATTGCACCCCTGGAAACTGACTGCAAACTTGCAGGCTGACCAAAAAATTAGAGACAAATGATAGATGGCAAACCCGATCATCAACATGCTTTTCTCAAATCAGATGGGTCGGACCGAAAGACGGAGATATCACAGCCTCGCTGTAAACTGCAACACACCATTACAAACGTCCTTTTCAGGACAAACTTCGAAAAAGAAAAAAAAGAAAGGGAAAAAATAAAGTAGACGAAGAAGAAAAAGACAAAAAAAGATGAAGAAGAAGAAGAAGAAAAAAACATTACTACAAAAAAGAGAAGTGAGTGGTTGGGCAGTTAGAACACAGATCTTCTAGTGAGTAGCGGTCTTGATTCCTCAGTGCTACAAATCCTCAGTGGGACTCTAGTAATTGAAAATATGTATATAATTATTTAACAAAGTCATATTACCATGTTTTACTGGGTCTGATATGGGGACACATAATAGGTGTAAGAGGAGACTAATGGGGATTGGGCATAAGAACGGTTACCTCTTCCTACATAGACCATAAGTCAGAAGAAAAGGAGGGGACGATGACTACATGACAGAAGATCGGCAAAGTGAAGTAAAACAAATAGTCACTACACATTATATTTAAATATACAAGGTAGCTTCCACAGGTTCCCGGAATCTGTGCATTATATATTCATCGTGTACCAAAATAATGTTTACACTTGTCAAACGTAAATAACTCGAACTAAAATAACAGGAAGCATGAACGTTTTGTATGTCAAATACCTTACAGTTAAAAGGGTTCCAAATTGCCGCCATTGGCAGTAATTCACGTCTGCAGTATCGTCTTCACACATCTTTTGTCCGTATTCGATCACTTCCTGTCGCATCGTCTGCTCTTCACATCACACAGAGTTCCTTCCCTCTCAAACTGTCGCGTAATCTCGTAATTGTTACTTGTGACGACGGTAGTATCGAATTTTGTCCTCACTCGTCTCTGCATCGCGATCACATTCTCACATTTCCAAAAAGACTTTAAATCAGCTTACGCTGCTCAAATCAAATCGTGTTTACTTCTGCCATTTTATCTACTGCACATATGCCTTTCGCGCGGAAACTAAAAACAACAGAATCACTGCACGCCCTCGAACACACGCAACGCAGTCATTACAGCACCAAATACAAACAGTCCAAACAGTTTATCGTTAATTGACTCTCTGATATTAACGTCCAACAAGTGTAGATATTACTTTGGGACATTCTGTATGTATAAATAGATAAGCAAAATTACGATTATTTACACAACATTTCCTCCAACGTATTTCTCTTCTGCAACTTGACACTTTTGTCAATGTCCACACAGCTGCCGGAAACATCAATGGAAGCCATTCTTTGCCCCCTCTCTGAACTGCTTTGTCGCATTGGTGATAGCGTCCTTTGCCTCCTTGAATCGATTCCCTTTCCGTGAAAATTGTAGGCGAGGGAACAAGAAAAAGATAAAGTCGTGCCAGTTTGGGAGAATACGGAGGACGCTCCAGAGAACGCATGCTGTGCGTTGCGAGGTACTGCTTCACCAGTAGGGATAGATTGTCATGCAGCAGAATTTAAATGTCCGTTCTCCATTTGGTCTCCTTGCTATTGTTTGGCTTCATCGCCGTATATCACCGTGTGCTTTATTAAGGTCTCTGATGGTGACTTTTCAAACAAAACACAAAATGTGACATTTGTGCGATGTTCTATCAGGATCATTTTCAACTTCGACAATTCTACGGGCACAACACAAACAAAATTCTATCTGAGAGTACACGTGGAGATTACACCAGTCATATTGTTTCAGCAAAGTCATTATCTACTTATAAACCGATAATCTTCATGCCATATTCACTCATACAAACATGAATCACCCATTCTGGGAATCATTTGAACCTACCTTGTGTATATACGAGGTAGGTTCAGAAAGTTCCCGTAATAGTCCACTCGTGTTTGAATGCAAGATGATATTGTGGAGAATATATATGTAAAAGTTGGTAGTGACCTTGACGAAATGACATGGCATATGTGACATTTACATATACTCTCGAACAGAAGTTACCGACTTGTGTGTGTGTGTTGTGCCCGTTGCATCGTCGGAGTTCAAAATGTCCTTGATTGAACAATCTACAAATATCAAATTCTGTGTTTTGCTTGAGAAGTCACCCTCGGTGACACAAACATTGCTTAATAAAGCATACCACAATGAAGAAATCGCAAGTATTTGAGTGGCACAAGCGTTTCCGTGAAAGTCGTGTTAGTGTCGATGATGAGAATGCATGTAGGGGACGACCGTCAACCTCGATCAACAATGACAACGTTGAACGTGTTCGAAACGTTGTATGTGATGGCAGAAGACTTAGTTTCGATAAAATAGCCTCGGAAGTTGGAAGTTGCCACAATAATCTCCACAATGAACTGCACATGCACAGTACTTGACGACACATAGTTCCCAAATGTTATCTCCAGAACAGAAAGAAACGAGATTGACCCTGGCAGGAGACCTATTCACAATGGCTGATCAAGATAGCAATTTTCTCAACAACGTAATCACAGAAGATGAGACCTGGTGTTTTTTGTACGATCCTCAGACAAAACATCAATCCTCTGATCCTCAGACAAAACATCAATCTTCTGATCCTCAGACAAAACATCAATCCTCTGAATTGAAATCTCCCACATCTCCCCGGACACAGAAATTTCGTTTGGACAAGAGCAAAGTAAAAGTTATTTTTGAATGTTTTTTATATTCCCAGCGCATTCTCTACCATGATTTCATTCCTGAAGGTCGAACGGTTAACAAAGTACTGTACGCTGATATGCTCCCTCGTCTAAGAGATGCAATCAGAAGAAAATGACCAGAAAAATGGAGAACAACCAGTTGGATTATGCTGCATGACAATGCGTCAGCACATCGATCCTACTGACGAAGCAGTACCTTGCAAAGCACAACGTGGTTACCTTGGAACATCCTCTATCTTCTCCCGACCTGGCACCGGCTGATTTGTCCTTGTTCCCTCGACAAAAATCGGCACTGAAAGGACAGCCATTCAAGGATGCTGGGGAGGTTATCAACAATGCGACAAGACAGCTGAGAGAGGTGTCAAAGAATGGGTTCCACGAATGTTTCCAGCAGCTGAGAGAGGTGTCAAAGAATGGGTTCCGTGAATGTTTCCAGCAGTTGTATGCACGTTAGCAAAAGTATGTAGTTGCTGAATGAAATATAGTGTAGATAATTCTATTGAAACTTATTTCTTTACAATCCACCAATTCCGGGAACATTTTGAAGCTACCTCGTATGTATATGTATGTGTGTGTGTGTGTGTGTATGTGTGTGTGTGTGTGTGTATATATATATATATATATACTTTTTGGAAATGAAAAGACATGAGCCCACACACGCATATATATTTTCTTCCCTGTAAGATAACAATTCGAGTCGAAATGTTACAGAAATTTCAGCAGAATACCTTGGACCAAAAATCCAAAGAATGCAGACATTCGACGAGAGTTGGGCATAGTAGAGAACTGGTTCATAAATTCCATCATGAACAGAAAATCGAAATACTTTAGCCACATCAAAATACACAACGGTCTTGAGAGAACTATAGTGGCAGGCAAGAGAGACAGAAGCATAACAAGAAGGTGATTGCACCGAGATGTCAAGGAGTGCTTGAGTATGACTCTGGAGCAGGCTGGAGATTTGAAAAGAGATCGAGTTTCTTTCAGACTGGATGTGATAGGAGCAACGTTCTACAACGGACATCATACATAATGATGATGTATGCTTGTATTTCCCTCACTGTTTATAAATTGTTAACCGTCCCACCCCCAACTCCCTGGTTTTGTTATGAAAACCGTGTAAATATCTTTGATTCCAATCCCTTGTGTTTGAACATAATTTTGTTTAGCTATCAGAGCCCACTAAAACAATTGATCAAATCTGTAGATTATCTGCATTCTGGTAATTTGTTCGTCCAGTGACAGAAAATAGTTGGATCCATTTTATTATAGAAAGTAAGAAGTCACCATTGTGTTGCCGATTGGTGGCTGGGTCAGGTATGAAGAAACGGATGAATTCCAAAACCATATCTTATACAAATAGTTCCCTCGGGCAACCGTAATAAAGGTAAACCCTTCCTTCTCTAGAAAGACGTTTGCAAGCGTGACCTGAAAGCGATAGACATGAACGCCTCACTGGGATGACGTGCCACAAATAAACCTGGCGTGAGTCATGCCTTAACAGCATTTCCCCATTCTAGCGCTGAAGTTAATTGTTTCTCGAGACAGACATGATGTCAATCAATTAGGTAAACGTTGACAGGAAATCTACTGACAAAAACAAACCTTAAAAGTGTATAGGTTTTATAATTAGACTTGTTATTTAATTAAACCTAAACATTTTGGACCAAAATGTCAACGTTTAACTACCTCTTCTTTGTTCTATGAAAAAGGACTAATTATATATATATGACACGGTGATACTATCAAGAAGTGCAGAAGGGGACGCAATATTTTTGATATTCCAACGTTGCCACCAATATTTCCAACGCATTGAAGCCGATATCCAGCTTCGTGGACAGTTCCCTGGTCGTAATCCTCCGGTTTGCGCTGATCGAGAAGTTCTTTATTGCGTGATGTGACAGCTGTGCATGGCCATCCGGAACGTGGCTTGTCCTTCAGGTTTGCTTCATTCACAACTGTCAAAAGGCACAGCCCACCGCTTCATTCACTGTTTGGCCTCCATAAACGTTCAGAAAGCGTAGATGATTGTCAATTGGAGCAACTTTTTCTGCATGGAGAAATTCAATAACGCACCACCTCTATTTATAACGCATCCCCATGACAGACGCCATTTTTGTCAGACTGCACCAATTATGCCCCTCATAAAGGTCCCACTAATGTGCTGGCTCGTCTTCCAATATTCATCTACGCCTGTGAAACATGTACCATTATAGCAGTGACCTCCAGAGAAGGATCCAGGCCATGGAGATGAGACGTTTTAGAAGACTCCTAAATGTGCCTAACAAATACTGTTTCACAAACGATGAAGTAAAACCAAGAATCGAGAATACAAGTCCTCACAACGATCAATAGTTGTTAGCTGACTTGGTATGGTCACGTCTAAAGTTCCAACGACCATGCAAACAAGACACTTTGGGCCACAGTACAAGACAATCGAAGACGGGGTCTTCCGAGAAAACGTTGGGAAAACAACATTTATGAATGGACCAATCTACACCCCGAGGAGGCACAAACAGCAACCACCGACAGAGAGGGGAGGCGTAGGATTGTGGGGGTGTCGGCAGGGGTGCTCAATGATCCCAAGAGGGCATGGGATAAAGTGAACTGAACTGTGTTTTTATCTGATGTAGGGTTTTATCTGATGTATGATTTTTATATGATGCACGATTTTTATCTGGTGTATGGGTTTTTACCTGTTTTATGGATTTTTATCTGCCGTACGGGTTTTATCTGGTGTATGGGTTTTATATCTACCGTACAGGTTTTTATCTGCCGTACGGGTTTTTATCTGGTGTATGGGTTTTTATCTGGTGTCATCATCATCAAGTGCCGTATCCGCATCTGAGTTTGTCGGTAAAGGATCTACACCTGTCTCTGTCCCTTTGCGAGGCTGGTACGCTCAGTCCCGACCACATCTTGATGTCTGTCCATCGGTACTTCTGTCGCCTATTGGCTCTCTTGCTATCTATTCTTCCTTCCAATATAACTTTCAGCAGACTGCCATGTCACATTTGCCATCCACCGTTATTAGCTGACCAAGGTATAAATAGATATACTTGTTCCAGAATTTCTTCATTTATGAGAATGTCAACTCGTGGACTTTATTCTTTTGGTGAACACCATAACTTTAATCTTTATTATAGTGATTTCCAGTCCACATTGCTGGCCTGTTTATCCTATGCATTAGGTTATGGCGATGTACTGGACCCTCTGTCATTAACACTGTATTATCAGCATATCTGATATTATTGATACGTTGTTGATTCAGTCCTATCATTTCTTCTATATCATTGATAACTCTTATTGGTGTATATATTAAACAGACCAGGGTACAACACACACCCCTGCCTTAACCCTTTCTATATGTATGCTAGGTGGGGCCTCTTCTCTAGTTCTCAAATATACTGATTGATCCCAATACAAGTTATAAGTTTGATATCATTACCACTCAGGTTGATATCATTCGGTTTATTAGCTGTTCATTCTACTGTATGGGGCTATGTCTGCTGTATGGGGTTTTATCTGATATTTGGATTTTAATTTGATGTGCGCATTTTTATTTGGTTGATAGTTTTTTTGGTCCGATTTATGAGTTTGTATCTGGTGTACGGATTTTTGTCTGGTGCATGGATTTTTATCTGGTTTATGGATTTTTATTTGGCTTTTAGGTTTTTATCCGATGGACGTATTTTTTTTCTGGTGCATCGATTATTATCTGGGGTATGGATTTGCATATGGTTAATGGGTTTTTATCTGGTTTATAGGGTTTTATCTGGAGCATGGATTTGTATCGGGTTTATGGGTTTGTATTTGGTGCATGGATTTTCTATTTGGTGAATAGTTTTTTATTTGGTGTATGGATTTTTATCTGATACATGGATTTGTATGTGGATTATAGGTATTTTTCTGGTTATGGATTTTTATCTGGTGCGTGAATTTGTATATGGTGTATAGGTTTTCATGTCATACAAGTTTTTTTAATGCATTTTCATTCCATTTTGAAAAACACAAATAATGGAAGGAAAAAAGAAAATGCCTTTACATGAAGATGTTGCCCTGATTCTAAATTAGTATTTGTAAAATATATTTTTGTTTATTTCTATTAGTGATTTCACTCGTATAACATAATTTCACATTTAACAGTTTTTATTTTAATTTATAATATGTGTCAGTCGTATGTCTTTTGGTCGAGATGTAGATTGCAGTTGTTTTTATTTTTGCCTACACAAAAGTTCTAATAAAAACAGCAGAGAACCGAGAACAGCCCATGAATCTCTTGAAAGACGCCTGGTGAACATTACTCTTGGAAAACAGCGGCAAACCGAACTACACAATAGCAACATCCGGAGATTGTCACACATCAAGGATGTCCTACAGTACGTCAACCACCGCTGGGCAGACCATATAGCCAGACGACAAGACGAAAGATGGAGAACCATAACCACCATGTGGTACCCGTGCGACAAAAAAGACACCTCGGGGACGGTCTCCCAACTCGCTGGCGAGATTCACTAGACAAGCACAACATACACGACCCCACAACAGACAGACTACTTTCCCACTGGACGACACGCGCCTGCGACAGAAACGATTGGATCATGAGTTGGGACCCGCTCAAGGGTTACCACCCCTTGATGAAGAACGGGTCGAACTAAGAACTACATAACAGTAATCCATTCTTGTTTTTGTAAGTGTTGACATTCACTTCGCCTGTATCATCCATGCTCATCGCTACGTTTAAGGCATAGGTAATTAACAACCTTCCTTTAGTAAGTTCGGTCTTGTGCTGCCCTTTCTTGGTTTACCTCTCTTCCTCTTCTCCTGCTGATTCCATGTCGTAGCCTGTCTGGCTACATTTGATGGTGATTTTCATCGCATGTGTCATCCAATTCCACTTCCCACGTTTAATCTGTTGCTCCACTGGTTATGGCTTTGTTCTCATAGGTCTGTGTTCCTCACCATATCTTGTCATCCTATACCTATTAACTTATTGATGAGCGAATGCAGTCTTCTTTGTTTTATCTTTGTCGTTCTTCAAATCTGACTAGATTTCTTGCTATTTGTCAGAAATGCGGAAAACTTCGAGACAATAGTTGCAAAGTAACATTGATATTTAACAAAATATTACATCATCATGTAGCATGCTCTCAGAATTTCGCTCTCATCACAGCATGTCCAAAAATAAATTAGATTTCTTGTCAAATCTCCAGCCAGCTCCAGAGTCATGCCCAAGCGTTCTTTGACATCTTGGTGTTGTCGCCTTTTTTATCTGCCTCTGCCTCTCTTGCCTGGCATCACACCTCCCATAACCATTCTATGAAGACTGTTGTTTCTTTTAATGTGGTTAAAGTATTTCACTGTTCTGTTCATTATGGAATTTATGAGCCAGTTCTCTATGCCAAACTCTTGTGGAATTTCTTAATTCTTTCCTTTTTTTCAGACCATGACATTCTGAGAATCTTTCTATAAACATTTTCTTCTTCTTCTTACGCTGTCAGACGTCGACCTTCATTTTTTCGAAAAAAGCAGCGGTCATCCTGAGGCTGTCGACACTGCCGTAGAACTTGGGTAGTGTTGCCACTGGTGATGGCCACATCTGCTCACTCTGATCCTCGTATGTCGGGCAGTTTTGCAGCAAATGTTCAGCGGTCATTTTCCTGGTACCACACGTGCATTCGTCGGTGCCGCCAATCTTCAATTTGTTGAATAGGTGGTACCTCAGTCTATTGTGGCCAGTTCGAAGTCTGAAGACCACGACCTGCTCTCTTCTGTTCAACTGGTAATAGGCATCGTTTTTTGTGTAGCCAGTATGTTCTCTTTACCATTTGGTCATGTATCTAGCTCTAATAAGCCGTTTTGACTCTTCGTATGTCACACTGGTATCTGGTTGTGGTAGTCTTGCACCTTATTTTGCCAGTCTGTCTGACTCCTCGTTCCCTGTGATGTTGCAGTGGGATGGAACCCACTGTACCACTACCCTTTTTGGTGTGGACTGCTGGCATACTTGACAGAGTACTGCTCTTAAATTAGTAAGTTCAGTATTTTTCTGGCTTTTCAGTGCTGTGACTACGGCCAGAGCATCTGTAAGCAGGACTATGTGGCTTTCATTCCTTTTACCTGTCACCATTTCTTCTACTGCCGCCCTCAGTGCCTCTGCCTCCGCTCTGAAATTGCTTGTGTATTTTCCAGTTGCCAATGACAGTGTTATTTTCCTGCCATTTGGTAGGCTCAGGAATGCCCCTGCCCCTCCGTTCTGTGTTGTGTTTGTTACAGAGCCGTCGGTGTATGCATGGGTCCATTCCATGCTTGGGTAGTTTTTCGTTATTTTAAACATTTTAACTCGAAGGACTTGATTCTCTTCCGTGAGCTTTGGGTAAGTGTCCATGTTTCACAGCCGTATGCTGCCACTGGGAAAACACAGGTTCTCAAAATAGGCAATTTTGTTTTTTGGCTGGTATTCTACCAAAATTTCCTCAGGTTGTGCAACCTCTGTATTTCCATTACCAATTTCTTTATGACTTTCTTTGTCCAGACGCCATTATTGTCACTTCTTGAGGCCAGATACTCATGTTCATGACCTGTTCTATTTCCATATCCCCGAAGTTGCATAAAATAAATATTAATATAACAACACTAAAGTTACTTTTTCTTTTCTCCCTGTATCCAAATAATGTATGTCTGTAGTTGCAAGGACCACAAACACATGTTTTTGTGAACTCATAAATACATTGTGCTTCATTTTGTACTTTTACAGTCTTCTTTATCTTCTGTGTTTGTCTTGAACAGGCGTTGTCACGCTATGCCATAGTTTACAGCTATGCTGCGATATCTGCGCCTTACGGCAAGACACATCCAATTTCAGCAGGCTTTTTTTAATTGAGTACCGAGTTCACTTCCCACTGTAATCCGTTTTCTCTTAGCCAGACTATACTAGTGCAGTCTGCTTCCAGAGCTGCCGTTAGGATGTGGAATATGGTCTAAGACAGGTCTGTTTGCTGACCCTGAGATAAGCCGCCAGCTTAAGTTGTTGACTGCTATCAGCTGATTCACTGTGCTGCATTTTCAACCCCAGTTGTACAGTCGTATCGGATACCATCCCTAGGAGATTTGTGGTTCAAATCTGGGGTGTTCAATAACTTTACTGTCTTTACTATTGTTTATGATATACTTTATCCGAGTATATAGAAATATGTCTTTGTGATAATTTTCGCATCCAGCATACTTTTTCTTTGAAATTTGTATATCTGGCAGTAGAAAAAGAGAAAGACCACCACAAAAAACAACTCTACACAGAACAATCGTCACAGAGGGCTCCATTATGATCTTGAATAAGATACATTAACCGGAGCAGCGCATGAGCTGCAGTGGTCAGTGACCCATAGCTGACTGCTAGCGTCACGGCCAGCGAACCAAAGCTGCTAAGACCCTTCTACACCTCCACGCGGTGATCCTGTAACAGGCTGCATCAGGGCTGACTGGCTAAGGAGAAGGGATCGAAGAGGGAATGCTAACCCGGTACTCAAAAAATGCTTGCTGAAGTCGGATGTGTTGGACCGAAAAGTACAAATATCGCAGTGAAGCTGTAAGCTACAACACAACCTATTCCGTTCTCTGGACTACATTCTCCTACTTAAGCTCTTTCAGGGTTTGGTAGTGGGAGATTGAGAACGAACGAAGCCAAGCCAAGCCAAGCCAGATACATAAACCAAAATAGATAAGCTACACAAAACAAACTGCATAGAACTAGGTTCTACCATATGTGCTATGTTTGACTCCTAAAGAACATAGATAAACAGGTAGTTAGTTATCAGAATCCTGTCCGTATAACGATAGAGTTAGACAGTCCAGCCTAAACTAATATATGTACACATAACGATAGACAGTCCAGCCTAAACTAATATATGTACACATAACGATAGAGTCACAGTCCAGCCTAAACTAATATATGTACACATAACGATAAAGTCAGACAGTCCAGCCTAAACTAATATTATATGTACACATAACGATAGAGTCACAGTCCAGCCTAAACTAATATCGGTACACATAACGATAGAGTCAGACATTTCAAACGAAACTAATATGTGCACATAACGATAGAGTCAGACTGTCTAGCAGAAATCAATATATGTGCACATAACCAGAGTCAGACAGTTCAACCTATACCAATATATGTGGAGATAACGATTGAGTCAGACAGTCCAGTGGAAACAATTATCTGTTAAGAAAACGATAGAGTCAGAGAAACCAGCCTAACCCAATATCTGTGGAGATTACAATAGTGTCAGACAGTCCAGCCGAAACCAATATATGTGCACATAACAAGTCCTGTCTCTTCTTAATGTATGTTGCAGGTCTCAGTTGTTCTAGTCGAGAGATGTGAAGTCATTATTTACTTCTAAATCACATTCTATTTCCAGGACAATTGGTTATTGCAGGGCACGACAAAAACCGGTATGCCAGATCACCAAGACATGTGACTGTGACGACTAACATATCTGGACCAGTGCCGCATTTAATGGCGTGTGACTGTGACCACTAACATATCTGGACCAGTGCCGCATTTAATGGCATAATATCCCTCATTGCAAATGCCCCCAGTTCTTCTGTTTTAAGGGGCACAAACTAGAATATTCTTTCAGCATGATATTCCTCTGTTTCCGCTGAATTTGAAGGTCAGACGACCGGCAACAAGCAAAGATATAACACAAATAAGGAATAGCAGAAATAGGCCATTATTGCTTTGAGGAGGAAAAAACAACTGACATTTCTATATTTAGAATTTATCGTCTCAAGAACTATCCATCCATGCCTCCGGCATGTTTGATAACACTGCAATGAACTTCTCACTCAGAACTATGCCTGGCTTCTACATTTCTTTTTAACCTGTCGCCTAGATACTAAACAATTATGCCTCATTGCTTGCTTGCATCAGTGTCATCGAATCATATGTGACAAGGCTCTATTCTGCCTTCAAGTGACTGTCCTGGAAACAGACTACACCCATACAGCCTGGCTGAGAGATAGGTATCAAAGAGCGAGTAAGCTAAACAGCCGCTGTCCGGACAAAATTCAAATTAAAAATCTACCCAAGTTATTTGTGCATTTCCCCGTGTGGTTGGTTAAGAGCAGCTATAGATGGCGCCTAACTGGCTGTGGGTCTACTTAGCTCTAGTGTTTGAGTCTATTAAGATAGACTCACACATAGGTAAAAACCGCCCTCCAATAAACTGGTTGTATACAGACTCTGTAGAGTCTTCTAAACCAGTATAAAGACGTTAAGTTAAGGGGACCTGAGACGCAAGTCCAGTCAGGCACAAAATACTGTCGCGTCAGGGTCAATACACTGACTAAGACCACAATCTCTCTTCCATTTATCGTTCCCTAGATACTGACGGTTTTCAAGGCAGTCTGGCTGACGAGATGTGGATCGATGTGATTCCCCGTAGTAGTGAGCGCCACACAGATGAAGCCAAATATAACACAACTGCCTGGAGGACCGCTGACCACCTTTATCTGCTCGGGATGTGACGACTACAACCTCACAATTTATGTACTTTTCAGGGCCCACAAATGAGTACATTTACTCATTGTGGGCCCTCAACAACAACAACAAGTTCAGTTAAACCCAGACTTCAAAAAATGATGTTTTAAAAAAGGATGTGTTCACCAAAAGGCGCAGATATCGCATCCTCGCTTTAAACTACAACAAAACGTCCTTTCCCTGACGAATGCTCTTATGGTTCACGTAAACAGCGGACTGGGTAGGATGCAAGTCAGTGGCAACCTAAAGTCAAAATGCTTTGGGTAAACAAAGCCCCTGCAAAACATACCTGGCATTACACCTAGTACAAGGTAAACTTAATCCACCTTGCAGGTAATCTTGCAACGTTCAAACTAGTGAAAGTTATTCCGAATAACAAGGCTGGACAAAAGTGTATATATGTTTCCAACTAACGTGGCACAACAAAACAAACAACTAAAAAAGACATAAGAAAAGGGATTTATGCTACTACCTGATAAAATAATTTCACAGAGAAAACAAATACTAACCAACATAATAGTGTCTTTTCTCAAATTATGCAACTGCATGGTAATAAAAAGCAACAGTCAAGCCAGAACAAGCAGTCCAAATTACGAGGTGTGTTCAAATCAAACTGGGCGTAACTGTACCAAGTGAACATACGTACCATGCGCATGATGACGTTAATTGTGGTGTAAACAACACATACGAGCCGTCAAGTTTGCAAAATGTCATTATCTTCCGACTCACAGTTTCCTCAGCAGGCCGTTGAAAATATGGCGGGTGTGGTACACAATCTGTCCAGAGTTGAAGAATGTCGACTCCTTTATGGTGTATCGTGACCCGAATTGCTGCATCAATTTTGGCGATGGCATCTTCTAACGAAACAATACGTGCCTGACCTGGTCTCTGGACATATTTGGTTAACTCACGTCCTTCTTTAAACATCAATGTCCAGTTCTTCGCTGTTGTCTTTGACACACTTTTGTCACCATACACTGCCTGTATTCTGCGATGAATGTCAACTTGTCGACATCCTTCAACTGTTAAAAACCGAAGCATCGAGCGCTGATCAACTCTGGATGGATTCCGTATCACACCTGCTATGTTTCCACGGTCTGCTGAGGAAACTATGAGTCGGAGGATAATGAAATTTTGCAAACTTGATAATTGGTATGGGCTGTTTACACCAGAATTGACGTCATCATGCACATCGTACGTATGCTCACTTGTTCCAGTGGGATCAAGATGCTGAGCAGCGCATGAGCTGCAGCGGTCAGCGACTCATAGCTGACTGCTAGTGTCAGGGCCAGCGAACCAAAGCTGCCAAGACCCTTCTACACCTCCACGCGTTGATCCTGGATAACAGGCTGCAGCAGGGCAGACTGGCTAAGGAGAAGGGATCGAAGAGGGAATACTAACCCGGTACTCAAAATATGCTTGCTGAAGTCGGATGTGTTGGGCCAAAAGGTGCAAATATCGCAGTCAAGCTGTAAACTACAACATAACGCATTCCGTTGTCTGGACTACATTCTGCTACTTAAGCCCTTTCAGTGTTTGGTAGTGGGATATTGAGAATTAACGAAGCCAAGCCAAGCCAAGCCACTTGTTCCAGTTTGGTCCGGTTTTATTTGAACACGCCTCGTACATAGATAATGTATATTTAAGTGATGACAAAATACTCCTGGTGCGTGTATGGACTGGCACCCACAGAACACCATAAATACCACCGCTACAAAAACATATAAATAATTTGGCACAAGCTTCTTGAAAGGAGGCTATTAGCAGTGGTGGCCTCCTTGCTCCTGTCAGAGTGAAAAAATAAAACATTCTGAAACTAACAAAAAATAAATGGGCAAAGTATATCCAGCGAGTGGTTCTCAACCATTTCTAGATCACTGACCCCATGAAGATAGCAATAACGTTCTTAGTCTCTACTGTTACCTGAGTCGTCGTTGTTGATTACTTGTTTTGGAGACCAGGTGTCGGGTCACGCAAAATTTTTCGATCCTCTGCAAAACCTTCTGAGCTGGTTTTAGGATTTGAAGTTCACGCAGGCCTCATCTGCCTTGTCCTTGTTTTCCAAGAGTTGCCTGTAGCGGACCAGAATTTTGTTAGATTGTGGTCAATCCAAGACATCATTCGACTCCGGATCGTTGCCAGAAGCTGTCTCGTTTCATCAACTGTCTCTAACACCATTTTATTCTACTTCATTTCTGTCCAGCTGATTGTTTCAATCCTTCGATAACACTACATCCCAGAGACATCCAAATACCACTCTTCTCTCTTGTTAATGAAGTGAAATTATAAAGCTACACACATAAGTCTAATTTAACAATTTAGATTTACTTTGTGGACCGTCACAGGGGACTCCCCTGCAGACCCTATTGAGGTCGGCAGATCCTAAGTTGCAAACCCCTGATTTTTAAGCCAATGAAAATATAACCAGGAATAAATAAAGGCAAATTACCTTATACATTATGATCAGTAAATTTAAAACAACAAAAAAGCAATATAATCAAAAATGACCATGAATAAGAACATAATTATGTCCAAGCATTGCGATATATTGTACTAGCAACTGTTGTTATAAAAAGTTAAACACACCAAATAAACGAAGACAATACACAAATATAAACAGGCAGGTGTCTGTCAGTTATGATGTACATACCAGCACTCAATTCTGAAAGCATTTTGGTAGTTCAGGCCAAGTGCATGAAAGAATATGAATTCAAATTCAATCAAATATGGGTGGAAGTTTTTCAAGCATACATTAATTTCACACCCCTAGCCTTGGATACTCTACAAATGCATAGATGTCAACTTGTACAAGGTGTCTTTCATTTGTACAGGTTTCTTTCCTACAATGGTTATTATTTCAAATTATATAAATACAGTAGTATCCCACTTACATAAGCTTCTGTCATAAACCTCACTCTCTGTCATCCTGAGCTACCTCACTCTCTGTCATCCTGAGCTACCTCAGTCCAGTGGCAAGATGTGATCATGACAAACTGGAGATAGCACAGAATGGATTCATTTTCCTAAGCGGCTGTTCTACCAAGTTATCAGGACATGCGCTCGTTGGGAGGACTGAAGAAACGATGCAAAAATTCTCTACAAGTTTCTTTAAACAGTTTCTCCATTGATGTTGCTTCCTATGAGCTTCTTGCTCCAACCGCTAGGTCTTGCGCACTGCCATCACACAATGTTCTCACATCACTGAGAAGAGAACCATTACTAAAACGCATAGAATAGGAGCTGCATGAAAGGACAGAGGCAAGATGGCCCAATTACTAACGCTGTCCGAGTATGCCCCACATGCTGTAAAATTAGTGCCACTCATATTTGGACTGTATATGTAGTCACATATAAATATACATTTGTTATACTATCTTCATTGCGACTGATAGCTATTATTATTACACGAACATCTAGGACCCAGAACATGTTCAAAAAGCAATTTGTTCGCTAAGCGAAGTTTACTCTTCTTTAACATGCAAATGTAATTTGGTCACAGAAAAAGGAAATAACCCACTAATATCATTTGAAAATGGGCCACAAAATCTAAATAAACAAGAATAAACAAAAGTAAACAAACAGAAAATGAAAAAAAATTGACCTTTATATAAGAGGCGTGTTCAAATGAAACTGGACCTAACTGCACCAAGTGAACATACGTACGATGCGCATGATGGCGTTAATTCTGGTGTAAACAACACATACCAACAGTCAAGTTTACAAAATTTCATTATCCTCCGACTCATAGTTTCCTCAGCAGACCATTGGCCACACAACATATCTTATGTGATACAGAATGCACCCAGAGTTGATCAGCGAGCGGTGATTCGGTTTCTAACAGCTGAAGGATGTCGACCAGTTGACATTCATCACAGAATGCAGGCAGTGTATTGTGACAAAAGTGTGGATGTGGTGACTGGTGATGAATGTGGTTACTGGTGATGCATATGGTGACTAGTGATAAAAGTGATGGATGTGGTGACTGGTGATGAATGTGATTTATTGGTGATGGATGTGATGACTGATGATGGATGTGATGACTGGTGATGATGTGGTGACTGGTGATGAATGTGGTTACTGGTGATGGATGTGGTGACTAGTGATGCATGTGGTGACTAGTGATGGGTGTGGTGACTGGTGATGAATGTGGTGACTGATGATACATGTAGTGACTAGTGATGGGTGTGGTGACTAGTGATGAATGTGATGGATGTGGTTACTTGTGATGGATGTGGTGACTGGTGATAAATGTGATGGATGTGGTGATGTGATGGATGTGGTGACTGGAGATGGATGTGGTGACTGGTGATGGATGTGTGAACTGCTTCTTGAATAAAGAATGCATTAAAGTCTTTGTCCTCCGAAGCATTTCAATTTAAACGAATAATGAGCACTGTAGTACTGAATTGACTCATTTACTTACTTCTTTTGATGGCTCACAACCGGAAGGTGCTGGGATCGATCCCCATCACAGTACCGGCCGTTACCCCGGGGAAGCAAACCCTTAGAAAATGCAGGAGGAAGCAGACCCTTACATAAAATGCATGCTGAAGTCAGATGCACTGGGTTGACAGGCGCAAAATAAACACCACAGTGCAACGGACACCGCCTTGGGGATTTGAGAAATAAGGCGAACGCCAAAAAAAAAAAAATTCTTTTGAAATTGGAATGGACATCCCCACACTTAGCATCCATTATGAATTTTATTAACAAACATAAAATGCACAGAAACAATCTCCAATAACTGCATTATGCACACCAGAAGGTAAGCATTCCATTGTAAAACAGACTCACTGATCGGTTAACAATCTTGCTAGGAAAATGTTCGTAAAAGCATTCTGGCATTCACATGCAGGGAAGGGTTAAAGTGATAACTGAAGAAGTTCATATGAGTGGATATTTGTAAAGCAGGTTAGTTCATTAGGCAACTATTGCATACATTTTTCACTTTCAAACTCTGGGTGTATGGACGACAATCTTCAATCACTAAGAATAGTTATCAAAGAAATAATCAAATCTGCTAAAGTGATCACTGACTGCTGTATTGATCTCAATGTTTAAAATAGAATACTAGAACAATGTGGCAGGTTCCAGTATTAATCAACTATGTACTGTTTTTTATGAATGCCAACGAAAATACGCTAAGATGGTGCCAAACAGCTTGCAGTTCTAACTTTGCTCTCGTGTTTTAGTCCATCATAGATGCCACAAGGTCATGGATTAGGACTTACACGGTGTCACGGAAACGTGTTGTGATTTCTATTTGGATTAGTTAGTTTGTTAATTGTGTGGTGTTTTTCAGTTCGATTATCCTGGCATGGTCATCATATATTTGAAATTATATTTTAGTTACCCTGTGTTATATTTTCATGGTCTCCAGCGCACGCAGCCAAACTTCACGAGATTAGCACATTGCACACTGTTGTTTTACAGTGCCAGTTTTTGGTGTGGCTATGAAATTGAAACACTGGTCAATAATGGACTACCACATTACCCAGGAGAGATTGGACCCCGCCCAGTTAGCAACATGCCCAAGACGCATCACTCACATACTGACTGAAACCCGTACAATCTCTTGGGGTTGTGGGACAGACAAGACAAGACAAGAATCAGAAGAAACTGGTTGTATACAGACTCTGCAGGGTTTTCTAAGCCAGTATAACGACGTTAAGTTAAGTTAAACCCTAATGTGTCCACCACTTTTTGTTTGGAAACCATAACTATGATTCTGTCCAATGAAATATTTTACTTTTATTTTATACTAGAACAACATGTAAATATCATTTGTAAACAAATTGAATATGAATGGGGGAAAAAAAGTACCTTCCTGTCTTATTAATGTATAATTTCAATTTCAAGGCTTAGTGTTAGTTAGTTAGTCGTCTGATCATCTTCATTGCACTCGGGGCAAGTCCATACGCGCTCAGATCTCATCCTCAGTATGTCTGCCAGCATGTGATGACTGACCGGTCCTGTGCTGGTTAATCAGACGTCTATGGGTCCCCAAGTGGTCTTCCTTCCTTGCCACCCGTTTGACACCAATTTTAACCAGTCACGCCAAGGACGTAGATTCTGGATCAACTTCCGAATCTTCCTTCCAGCCAATTTCCCTAATAGTGTTTAGGATATCAGCTCGTTCCATTGATCTCCCACCCGCCACTATAGCTCTCTCATTCCGTTCGACACCTGCATGTCCAGGAACGAGTATGAAGTTGACATTCTGTAATCTTGACTGCCCTACCGACTCCAACCACTGGTGCCGCACGCAACGTTTTCCACCTTCCTGAGCATCCTCATTGAATCACTGAGGATGCGCACATGTGTGCCACTGATTATTTCAAGCCAGACCATCATCTTCGTAACAGCCATGATCTCCATGGTCAGACTACCAATGGTCACTGCAAAAGCCCCAGAATCCTCCTTGACCGTTTTCCCATCCCTCTGAGCCATGAAGGCCCATGCGCTTCTCAACGCACGGATGACGGATCCATCTGTGTAGATAATTACATCATCATCCGTGGAATTTTCACTGATCAAAACGTTAACCTCCTACACCACATCAAATGGATTCAGCTGAACACACGCTCTGTCAATTGGGGCAATCACACGGAAAAGCTTAGAGTGTAAAAGGTTAAGAATGTTTTCAGTTAGACATACTGTATAGTTACTTATTCAGGTCTTTCCATTTCTGTCCATTATTTCTCATTTATGTTTCTGATTATAAGAATCCACATCACTGCATACCCGTAGCTGCTCAGTCCCTCTCAGCAAATAGTACAAGGCTTTGATGCTGATGGTCCCTGTAGCTCACTGGTAATACACTCTCCTGCTTCGTCCTCACTACGCTCAAACCTTGATTGATGTCACAACTTTGCAGTCTGTGGATTGTTGATTCATCTATTTCGGTGTCCTCATCCAGCAGGCGGTCGTTGATTGATTTCGAATTGTCACTCCTATCCATCACCAACGTGCCCATGATGGGAGCCTGTGATACCAAGATGTCAGCTCTTTCGCTGCCCCAAACCCCAGCATGACCAGGACAGTAGATCCATGTCAACTCCTGGAGGTATGAGGCCTCAGCAGCTGTCATCCACTCGTACCTCAGCAATTCCTTCTGAGTTACGGCTTGCGCACACACACACACACACACACACACACACACACGCAAACAAACATACAGGTATGCGCTTTTTTATTGGAAGCTGTGTACCACCTTTAGTACAGGTACAATGTGTCTTGCGTACAGGTTTTCATATTGCACAAGTTGACATGTATGAAATGAGACATCAAATTCAATACAGAGCTGTATGGTTAATGTGACAAATATATATGTTGAGAATTGTTAGGCTGTAACATCACATCATATTTGTATGTGGAGTTTACATGTTACCTGTTCCTATCTATCCACCAACATAGGCAAATGAATTTCATCATCAATGGAGAAATAATTGAACAAGTACAGAAGTTTACATATTTAGGGCAAACCATCACAGAAGGTGTCCAAAATGAGATGGAAATACAAGGATTGCATTGGCAAAAAAGGCCTTCAGAAAAAAAAAATGAAAGTGCTAACTTCAAATAATATGAGGATAGAACTAAAGAAAAGAATTATCGCTTCTCATGTATGGCCAATTGCACTGTATGGGGCTGAAACATGGATTAGCAAGGAAGGATAAACAAGCTTTGAAGCTTTTGAGATGTAGTGCTATCATAGAATGGGTACAGTGAGATGGACAGACAGAAGATCCAATGACAATGTTCTTACTGAAATAGGCACACAAAGACAAATACTGAAACTGATACAAAAATGAAGATTGAGTAGACTGTGACACAATATGAGGTTTTAAAGTCTTCTACAGAAGATACTAGAGGGCAAGATTCAGGGAGAAAAAGGAAGGGGGTGACAAAGCCTGACCTTTACATGGCAGAAATTCAGCGACATGAAAGTACAAGCCTGTTTTGAAATGACAAGAGTTGCAGAAGATAGGGTCAAATGGTGTGACATGCTCAGACAACCAGTCTCAGGACTGATCAACCAGAGGATAGGGTCAAATGGTGAGACATGCTCAGACAACCATACAACCAGTATTACGACTGATCAACCAGAGGATAGGGTCAAATGGTGTGACATGCTCAGACAACCATACAACCAGTCTCAGGACTGATCAACCAGAGGATAGGGTCAAATGGTGAGACATGCTCAGACAACCATACAACCAGTATTACGACTGATCAACCAGAGGATAGGGTCAAATGGTGTGACATGGTCAGACAACCTTACAACCAATTTTAGAACTGATAAACTTGAAAATGATGATGAACTACGCATTTCCTTTGCAAACACAGGACTATGAGGCTAACGTCTGGTCAGGCAAAACACACTGATCAGAGAATGTTGGCCAGGGTCAGAAGAAATATACTGACCAAGACCCTCACCTGACCTCATTGGTCATCCTGGAAATGGGCTGTTGTCGAGGACAACAGTCTGGCTAACAAGGTGAGGTTCAACATGATCTCCATAGTAATGAGCGATACGCAGATGAAGCCAAGCATAGCACAACCACCTGGAGGACCCCCGTCCACCTTCATCAGCAAACTCAGGATATGAGGAAAGCTACTGCAACCCGTCACTTAACGCCCTTTCCAGGGTACATATAAGAGTAACCTACTCAATGTGGGCATTCGCAAACAACAACAATGTTGCAAACACTGGGGGAGGTGTAGACTTGACTTATTTCTTGTGCCATTGTTTTTTCAATCCATATCTCTGTAGAATTGCTTAAACATTACCAATTTATTATTGTCTTGGTCTTCCTCTGTGTCGTGCTTTAGACTAGTAGAGTTGACTGATTTGGAGGCATTCTTGTGCAATACCTAAATAATCAGATTCTATGTGTCTATAAATGACAAAAATTACGTTACTTCTATTTTCTGCAGAATTTCGTTGCTTCCCACATGGCATTTTTCAGTAACACTTACTGCTAGCCTAGCATCTTTTCTACCTCTCTTCAGTCCAATTGTTTCATTAGATATCATGGTGAGGTGTGACCTCCTTTGTTTCATAATTTTCTGTCTGACAAAAATCCGCTGGTGACTTGCCAGGTCAATCCCAGGATCTGTTACCAACCTACATCCGGTCAGGTGCCATTTATGCCACTCCACTTACCACATAACCAAGACCTGATGTTATAGCCACACAATCCCCTTTTTGCAAAATACTCTGTGGGTATACTCCGTAGAATAATTTGAGTAGATTTTTAACTTGAATTTTACCTGAGCAGCGGCTGTTAAGCCCAATCTTTTCTATTACCAACTGCCAAGAGATTTTTAACTTGAATTTTACTCGAGCAGCGGCTGTTTAGCCCAATCTTTTCTATTACCAACTGCCAAGGGATTTTTAACATGCCCGGCACTGCACACGGTTGTCTGATCTCACAACTCAAAGGACGTTTTTACCGGCTGATCAACGTGAAAAAAATCCCAATCTCCGTCGTGATTTCAATCCGCAACCTCCGAGGCGAAAACCTCACCCTATACCACTGGATCCTCCCTAGCATCCACTATTACCATCAAAACCATTCAGCTCCCTGTGGAGAATTTGTCTTCAATAAATTCACACTGTCTTCCTATCTGGTCCTAGTTCTCTCTGTGCCTTCCTTACACATTTATGTACATTTTCTCTACTACCTGTGCACATCATGTACATTTCCCATAAAGAATGGACCAATTAATATATACCAATGTTTCGCAATTTATATAATACATGCCAACATGTACTGTGTTTTTTCAATATTTCCTTCATCAAGGAAGCTGAGCAATGCCTAAATGAGCTCAAAAATGCAGCTTATTACTCTGCTGTGTTGAGACTAGTCCCACAGAGGGTGGTTACCTGATGTATGAACCCATCTTAATAGACTCAAACACTAGAGCAAAGTAGACACTGAACCATGGCCAGTGTTATGCCATGTGACACAGTTAAGTCGCCTCTTACGACATGCTCTCTGTGGGGCAGGGGTGCTATTCCTGTCCTTGTTATACACAAAGACCCCAGCGGACCACTTAGACAGCATTTCCTTCAGCATTCAGCAGTATTCCCTTTTGTATCAGATATTTTCATTATAAATTCTGCAAATATATTTTCTTTCAAATTCTTGTTGTCTGGATGGCATTTTGTCAGTCATTAGGATCTTCTTACCCCAAACTTTGAAACAGGAAGTTTGTATTCATCACAGTAAGGATATATCTTGCTCCCTTCCAGATGAATAACATTTCTTTACAAAAATGATTTTAATGTTATTCTTTACAAAATAAAATTGAAAGATTGCATTAGACAGAATAATGGGGATAAGTTTCTGAAAAAAATATATTGGGCCTTGTTTAGGGTGCAATCATTTAAATCCACAGCAAATATACTTGCAGATAATAAATTATTTACAGCGATTGAAGATTGATCACAGCCGCTTTATTATCAAAATTGGTTGCTGACGTTGTATAACTTTTGTAGGTTGCAAATATTAAAAAAATCAGGTCAATCGCTTACTTTTTAAGAGGATCGTATGTTTTTTGGTCAGAGTTATAGTTTCTTATTAAAATTATATGATTATGCCAAGTATTTAAACTTCAAACAACCCCCCCCCCCCCCCCAATCTGTTCACATACACTCACAAAATTGGCCATGTGTGCATATTTTAGCTCACCGACTCCCTAATATCTGTGGCTTATACAGATACATTTATTTTTGCAATTCAAGCATTCCTTACTAGTCTAGTACAACTATACTGAAGTACCATATATAATATGGTTGTGGAACTCAGGCATCTCGAGGTAAGGTGTCCGTCCCGGGTGCAGAGGTTTCAATCACAGTGAATACAAAACTTTTTTTCTCGTGCATCTTCTGGTAAAAATTCCCCTGATCTCTGGGTAGTGAAATCAGACTCCCATGATCAGTGGCGAACACGTTAACCAATTGGCAGTTGGAAATCAAAAAGAGTAGGCTTAATGATCGCTGCCCAGAAAAAAAATTCAAGTTAAAAATGTACCCAAGTTATTTGTACCTTTCCCCATGTGGTTTGTTGAAAGCAGCTATAGATGGCGCCTAACTGGCTGTGTGTCTACTTAGCTCTAGTGTTTGAGTCTATTAAGACTGACTCGGACATCAGTTAAGCCACCCTCCAAGAAACTGGTTGTATACAGACTCTGTCGAGTCTTCTAAACCAATATAAATACGTTAAGTTAAGTTATATACCAAAGTGTTTAGAATTGATATTATAATAAATAAATAAAGTCTCCTAGCAGAAATTGCTATTGGGGATCAAGTGTTTGAGACTTCATTGTACTATGGAAAAGCTCGTGTGAGGTGCGGTGGCCAGTTCCCTTTCCCACTGCCATTCTTTGTATAGCTGTAGTTCAGGTACCCATTTGCAAATGAACACCCAAGCAAAAATGGCATTTAGCATGCAAGGATATATTGCATTGATGTGTAACCTGCCCCAAGGCAAAGTATTGGTTCTACGTAGTGAATGAGTTCACGTACAGTTTTATCTATCATGTACGATTTATACGAGTCGTGTGTTCGCTTTCACCTGGTACAAGATGACATACAATAAAGAGTGTATGTTGTTGCAGTTATTATCCCATATCTGCTAAGCGTCTTCTCTTGGCAGCCCAATGCCCTTCTTATATAGATACATGTCTACTTCAGCTGTTTCACTGCTCCGCATAGTGTGTTGGTAATTATCAGCAGTGCTTGTAAGAATATTTTCCTCATGTCCGCAAGTGACTTACACTCAATGAGTAGATGTTGAACTATTTCATCAGGGTGAGAGCAATGTCTGCACAATAACAGGTGCTAGAGATTGATGTGGTTCAAGCGGCTATTGACTCTGATGTGTCCTGTTCGGAACCGAAAAATGAGACTTTAATCTCTTTCATGTAGTTTTTTTTTGTCATCATTACTTTTAGTCTGTGACATTTTGCCAAATACACTGTGACCTTTTGTTCCCGTCACTCACATGTTCATCCAGATTTCCGTGGAATTATACTTAATAATTAATTTTACGATGTGGTTACTGCAGTGTTATTTTTAGGCTCCTGTTGTTGCTAGTCTGTCAGCCATCTTGTTTCCTAGAAGCCCGCTATGTCCAGGGATGTATTGCAAGGTGACATTATTCATGTGGGCAGTGATAATATAAAGGGTGTACATACATTGAATATACTCACTAGTAGTGATTCAACTCACCTGTTGCAAAAACTTATGATCAACTGAGTAGGAGAAAACAGAGAAAAAAGTCTTTCTAACTTTCTTTTTTCTGTTCGGTTTTTGATGAGATAAAAAAAAATATGTATTACTGATGACGATAGATTGGATTATGAAGATGTTAACATTAGGGAAGACAACCGGTATACAATAACCGTTGTGATCATAGGGTGAAAGTGGATAAATATCCAGGTCAGTTCATCCAAAATTGCTGTTTGAAATTAGAGACCAACTAGCAAAACCATTGGCTGTATTATGTTCTCAATCACTTACAAAAGAGATTGTTCCATGGGATTGGAAAGATGCAGAAGTGATCCCCTTATTAAAAAACGGCAAAAATAAGATCCAACAAATTATAGACCTGTGAGTTTAATAAGTATAGTTTGTAAATTGTTAGAGTCAATAATCAAAGAAGACATTGTTATGCATTTATACAAGTCTAATGTAATCAGAAATAGTCAGCATGGGTTTACTAGAAGAAGAGATCGTGGTTAACAAATCTATTAGAATTCATGGAGGAGGTTACTAAAATGATAGGTAAAGGGAAGCCAGTGGATGTTATTTATCTAGATTTTGCAAAGTCATTTGATAGAGTACCTCATCAAAGATTATTTAGAAAGTTAAAATCACATGGAATAGGTGGGGAAGTTGCCAAATGAATTTAAAAATTGGTTAATGGGAAGAAGGCAGAGGGTGGATAAAACAAGGAGTACTCTGAGTGTTGTGAAGTAAAGAGTGGAGTGCCACAGTGCTCGATTGTGTTCTTGATATATATAAACGATTTGGACATTGGTTTCGGAACCACGATTGCAAAATTCGCTAATGACACAAAACTATGCAGTAGTGCCTCATCTAAAGCAGAAGTGAGGTCAGATTTGGATAAAATTCAAGAATGGTCTGTGAGTTAATGTTGATAAATGTGGTCATTCACATAGGTAGATCCAATATGGAACATAATTACAGAATGGACGAAAACAATATTAGAATGATAGAAAAGGAAAGAGACCTAGAGGTTATAATAGATCATACAGGTAAAGTTAGTGAGCAAGTCCAGGTAGCAGTGAAATAGGCAAATGCAATGAATAAAGAAGTCTTACAGCAGACACTGAATGTCATACAGGATGAAGTATTACAGACTAAAATTAAAGGTGGACTCGAGTGACCAGTTCCCTTGCCTGAACAATCAGAGAGATCTACAAACGTATCGCTATTTTAAATCCCGAAGACAACATCAGCACCTCAAAAATAAAGATGAAAGCACCATTTTCTGGATTGGCATTTAACACATACAACTTAACAGTCACTTGAACAGAATCCAACCGCAATAGACTCTAGAGCGCCGGCAATGCACATATCCCCACAAAACTGTTGAACACCATCTGTTTGAGTGTCTGGAATTTGGCAGAGTTAGGAAAAAACTTAGTGCTCTGAGGCCAGACAAATGGAACCCTCTGCATTACACTAAACAACAGCTCATAAACTTGCAGACATCCCTTTATGGTATTGAGCCAAATGGCAAGTGCCCACAGCTTGCTGGATCAATAACCACCCAACCAACCAGTTCCCTAATTTGAACTTAGTTAGGTATTCCTTTACACCAAGTTAAATGGAGAATGATTTCACTGGTTTTTATGGGGGATGGCACGGGCTAGTGGTTAAGTGACATGGCTCATAACAGAAGGTGCTGGGTTCGATCCCAATCACAGCACCAGCCGTTACCCCGGGGAAGCAAACCCTTTGAAAATACAGAAGGAAGCAGACCCTTACATAAAATGCATGTTGAAGTCGGATGCACTGGGCCGACAGGCGCAAAAAAAAAAAACCACAGTGCAATGCACACCGCCTTGGGAAATAGATAAATAAGGCTGAACGCAAACATAAAAATAAAAAAAAATAAAAAATGGTTTTTATGCTCAGTCAGATTTTCCACAAAGAGGGAACAATTCAGACTGCTCAGACATTCAGGCATACTTATCAATACTGCTTTATTTAAATATCACATTCCCTACTTACAGCTGTTTAAACATAAACAATACCAATTGCAGAAATATCTCCTATATATAATTAAATCCTTGGGGAAAGCATACACGCATTATATATCAAATTCTAACTTACAAAACACAATCAGTACCACATAAAGACCTCCTGACAGTTGTGAAAACCTACACACTCCAATGGTACAGTCATGTGTTGAGCTCAAACGGATAGAGTCAAACATGCTGGTGATTGATAGACAGAACTGGAGGCAGACGCACATTTAAGTGAAATGTAATGTCCCATTGGCGTAAGTTACAGGTAAAAATGTAAAACGGGAAAATATTCTATAAATTATAGTAAAGAGCTGTCCAGGAAATATCCCTAGGTTGAAGGTAAAAATGTCAAATGGGAAAATGTTCTATAAATTATAATAAAGAGCTTTCCATGAAATATCCCTAGGTTGAAGGTAATGTACAATAGGAAAATTTTCTATAAATTATAATAAAGAGCTTTCCAGGAAATATCCCTAGTGTCGCCTTGTCCTCCTTTGTACAGACAGGAGCCAAACCATCACAGCTGGCACTGGTTCGCTCTGGTGTGGATTTCACAATCTTATCACATCATCTTCTTGCCAAGTTGGGCTACCTTTCTTTGATTACTCTTTTCTGCCAACTTGATCTACAGGAGAATCATTGTGTAACATAGATGAAGATATGAACATTGCCATACTGTCAGCTTGTCATCAGAAGAGACAAAACATTGACATCTAACATCTAAAGATAAAGCACTTGCCTCTCAAAGTGATGAACAGAAAATTATAGCAACCGAATCCAACAAGTTTCAAGTTCCTGCGCCCTGAGTTACCTTCGGTCATCTCTACTGGTCATCTTTCCACTGGTCCAAGGTAGCTTAGGACGAAAGTGATGTCGATGTTGAGTGCAGTATCTTTCTCAATATTATCCAAATACAGTTACGTCACCATGACAAAAACAGTCTTGATGATGACAACATCATAGGTTGCGACGGACAACTAACTAACTAAGGTAGAAGACTCTTCAAATCATGGCATTGCAATTAGTCTAGTTCTCCAATAGGTGTGGTCCTCATGCCCTCTGTAATGATTCTCATTATTTGATTTTGTCAAAGTTAGATATGGCTGCTGTTGCCCATGTTAATAATAATAATGTTCGCTTAGGAGTCAAAGCCCGTTGCGTGTCGAATGGCTACTATAATGTCCAACTGCCAAGGCTATGTTTGTGCGTAACGTGTCAACCGAAATCCCTCCAGACTCACCTGCAAGTACTCCGCTGCCTTGAGATGGGAGCAATGAGGAGTATGTGTTAGACCAATGTTTGTGTCAGGCTTTCTGTGTCTGACTCCCTGTTTTTTCAAGTTTCGCCTCCGAGACTTCTGGATTGTGTCCACCTCAGTGTGACCCTTGGCGTGCTGAGAATACAAGGTTGGGAGAGATATCATGTAACCTCCGTTAGGGGGCGAGGGTGTGCGTGAGGAAGGCAGCTTCAATCTGAGCAAGGAGGTCATTAGGTAGTGATAACCTGGAGTGAATTCTGGGTACAGTCAAGCGGAACGTCAAACCCAATCTTGGATTGATTTCCCGCGATTTAATCCAGGCATAAAATGCAGCATACAAACAGGATAACCAATTGAAAGCTCATTAATTCCACAGAATAAAGTCCTTTATACCACCTGGTGAAGGGGTTGTGAATTATAATCCGAACACTAGCCAGGAAACATTAGAAAACGATACAAACACTGGAGCGAGTCGAGAGCGGGGTCCTCTTACTTTTTGCCCATGTTGCTATGCTATATTCTAGGACTGGTCTCATAGATCTAGTGTAGAGCTTCTTTTATACACTTTCATCTGCTCCCAAGTTGTGCCAGCTAGTTTCTTCATGATTGACACACTTTGTGTATAAAACATCTGGTTTCTCTCTATCTGTGTTTTTCAGGTCAGATTAGGAACAAATGTAATAACTATAATAATAGCTATCCATCAGTGTTGATGAGGGCAGGGCTGCCAACATCATCTTTGTCTCAGCTTATCCTGATGTGTGTGGGTATACATGTGGTTGAACAGGTTAATGCAGGCATGAAAACATCTGCTGCATAATGGGCACACGAGGTCTGTAGAAGGTGTTCCCACTGTTTGTGATCTCCGGGTCTCGCGCCTGCTCTGAGCTCTCATAATACTACGCCTGCATTGACTGCGCTTCTCTAGTGAGATCTGTCTTACGCAAGACATTCCTAGGTGGTGACATCTATCTGGCAACTTTTCAGTAAGTAACTAAGACTGTCTTCTAAATGTTTCTTTGGGCAACCTCTCTCACGACACCCCCACCTCAGCTAGCCATAAAGGAGCTTCTTTGGTATCCATTCGTCTGGAAAATGAACAAAATTTGCGGATCATCTTAGTCTTGCTTTTTCTAGCAGTGCATGGATTCTGGACATGTCAGTCTTTGAAAAAAACCTCAAAGTCAGTGACATGATCTTGTCATTGGATGTGGAGTATTCGCATCAGGCAACCTGTGTGGAAGGGGTTTAACCTCCTTGCATGTAATAATTAATTACTGGGATTAGTTTAGAGCTTTATTTGAGACAAAATAATGTATTTGTGGATTTTTCCTCATTTATCTTCATGAACCACGCCTTGCCCTCTTCCCCAGTTATGTTACAGCATGCTACATCCGCAGAGGACGCAGTTCAACAGCTATATGGCACATATTACCAGCCCAACAGAGGGGAACAGGTTGTAATCTTTAGACTGCACAGGCCACTACAGATTAAGATACCATCTATTCAACAAACTACGGACAAGAAGTACAGATGAATGTGTCTGTGGCACTGGCAAAAATTACTGCTGAGCATCTGCTACAAATGTGTCCAATGTACGAGGAACAATGGAACAATGGAAGCACATGTGGTTATCACAATACCATTCTTGGACAAGCTCAATGGAGATACCAATACCTTTCAGTTAATCACTGCTTCCTTTAAATATATTCAAAGTGACATCTGAAGACATAAAAAGACAAGAAATCATGGCATTTCATATGTCCGTATTCACAGTTCAAAAGCTTGTTCATTGTAGAAGATACAGCATTTTGGTTTAACTTAACTTCTTTATACTAGTTTAGAACGCTCATCTAAGTCTGCATACAACCAGCTTCTTCTACTCAACTTGATCTAAAAATAACTAAATGCATTCAATCTATCTTTGAATGCATTAACTTACCCTGCCCCAACTATTTTCTGAGACAATGCCTCTCAAGCATGTACCAATTTCTGACAAAAAAAATTTTTCATATCTAATCTCAACCTATCTTAAATTAATTTGTAGCGGTGCACCCTTGTTCTTGAAAAACTTGTTATAGTCTAATTTATCTACTCCCTTGAATAATTTATAAACTTGTATTTAATCATCTCAAACTTTTTTCCTTTTTAGACACTGAGGACCAGTTTTTGTGAGTCTTTCCGCATGACTATGAATCCAGACTTACACTATCAGTTTTGTTGCCTTCTTTGTATATAATGTTGCTCTTCTTTGTATATAATGTTGCTCTTCTTTGTATATAATGTTGCTCTTCTTTGTATATAATGTTGCTCTTCTTTGTATATGATGTTGCTCTTCTTTGTGTATGATGTTGCTCTTCTTTGTGTATGAGGTTGCTCTTCTTTGTATATGAGGTTGCTCTTCTTTGTATATGATGTTGCTCTTCTTTGTGTATGAGGTTGCTCTTCTTTGTATAAGATACAAAACTTGTTTTCCCAGGGATTAGAAGGAGGAATATAATTTCTGAGATTTGGTGTTTGCTATTGTGTGCTAGGATTCTATAACTAATGTTTTCTAAAGTTTATGATAATGTAAAGATAAATTTATACTTTAATGTATTATGCCAGCAAGGGCATAGATCTTTGGAAAAAAACAGAGATGTGGTTTTACAGATAGATATTGCAGATCCCATGCACTGCAAGTAGGACATACTCAAAGAAACACAAAAACAATTCATTGCAAAGATCAAAACAAGGCAGTCATCCTTTTCGGGCAAGTTATGAGAAGAGGCGGTTTGAAGCACATCGTGACAACAGGGAAAAATAGCCGGAAAGAGAGACAGAGGAAGACAGAGAAAGAAGATGTTGGACAGCCTAAGAGAATGGCACTGGCAACAATCAACAAAAGAGTTGGTGAAAGACACATGAGATAGAAGGGTGATGAAGGTCCATGTTGGCCAACCAACGCAGTGCATCTGATGATTCTAAAATTTAATTTTGGAAAAAAATAACATTTTGCTTTTATTGTTTCTTTGTTGTGTTTGCTGTTGCACTTGAACAAATCCAAGAGACAAGATACGGTGTTGAACTGATGAAAGCATGAAGGTTGATAAAATGAATATAATAATAATGAAGACAAGAAATTATATGAGCATTGGCCATGTGTGGAATCCCCAATCATTAAAAGAACATTTCATCAATTATTATAATTAATATTATTATCACTATTAAATTATTATTATTACTGTGACTATACAGGCTCATCACTTATGTGTACGCATTCACTCACTCAATTTCAATTACGTGTACGCATTCACTCACGCAATTCATCGCTGGGTTAAAAATCCAGGTCAGAAGAAACAGGCAGTTGACTATATACAATGACAGGGATACTGTGATGTTGAAACTACAAAAGATGACTATGACAATATTATGATAATGATTATCACTAAAGATTAGGAGACCGGTAACAGTTCAAGGACTCTGATTGTGTCTGCAAAGCACTTCCAGGGATGAATGAAACTTCTTTGACCTATATTTCCTGGTTCCTTTGAAGAAAGTAAGGAGGATAAAGGCATTTCTACTGCCTTGTTGATCCACTCACTCTGCATAAATACACTGATGAAAAATCCATAGCAAAGTGTAAAGAAGTATCCGATTTTAGAAGCAGTTTCAAAATTGATTGCCAAAAACAAAATCTTGACTGGTACTCCACCATAAGAAGAAATATTTTCTCCCCGTACGCAAACTGAAGAGAGGAAATCCTCCCCCTAAATATTTTTAATAACTAACAGCTTAATGGTGGCATGACAAACTGTGACTTCGAAGGACCCCAGTTGGAGACCCTTGATGCATGAGAGAGCTTCGGGTCTGCCGTAGAACACATACAGCCCCCACAGGAGGAACGAGTGAGTCTAAACTTTTCGTCCCTGGGGGATTCAGGGAATATGGAGGGGGAGGACTATCACGATCATATACAGTCTTATTAGGTGGCGGCCGGAATACTTCATTCTGTACCTGCCAGTTTCGTTCAAGCTGTTGCTTGGAGTGGAGGGCATTCTGCGACATAGCATATCCCTCCTCGCCATCTGCAGAAACAGGGATATTTGGAGGGTAGAGTTCGCTAGGGCTCACATGTTTGTGTGCCTGTTTGCATTGCCTTTGTTGTTCTATACTTTGCTGCTGATTATGAACAAATTTGTGCTGTAATTGTTTATGCTGCAGCGGCCTGTTGACCCTCTGGTTATCAGGAGGTCGAGCACCATCAGCGTTAGAACTTAAGGATCGTATCTGGTGTTCCTGACTCATGTAGTGGTGCTGGTTTATGCAGGGGTTACGGCTAGGCAGATGCAGGTACCGATGTGTCTGCAGATGATGTTGCTGTTCCACCTCTGGCGGCTGGTGTGGATGCAGCAGTTGTTGGTGCTCTGAACAGTGTGAGCTAGCAGCTGTAAGAATTGGGGCAGTTGTCTGCCGCCGCGGATGTTGGTGCAACATAGGTTCGTAACGCACGCTTTCCTGCATGGAATCTGATGGAGATTGACACACCTGGCAATGAGAAACAGATTTGTAAATTTTGTCATTCATGCAAAGTAATATATAATCAACATATGCATTTACCATCTGCTCTGAGGGAGCTGAGACACGTCCAGTCAAGCACTACATACTGACCGGGACCACTTTTTCTGTTCCATGTGCCATTCCCTGGAAACAGGCTGTTTTCAGGGCAGTCTGGCTGACAAGGTTTTGTTCGACATGATCTCTGTAGTAGTAAGAGGCATGCAGATGAAGCCAAGCACAGTACAGCCAATTGGAAGACCGAGGTCTACCTCCATCAGCATGCTCAGTATGTGAGGAAAGCTGTTACAACCGGCCACTTAACGCCATATTCAGGGCACACAAATGAGTAAACATTGCAGGCATTAAACAGCAACAAGATTAACAACAAGAACATCAAAACCAACAATAATAGCAGCAATAACAATCACAAAAACAACAACAACCATCTGCTCTAACTGTACAGCAATAAATAAGACTGGCCAGATAGGGTGACTAAAACCTATTCCAACAACAAAAAATATACCCATTAATCAGCATAGCACTACCTGAAACATAAGAAGTCTCATATGACATAGAAAACAAGAAACAAGCAAACAAGCAAAGGAAAACTATGTTTAGGGGATGAGCTAATGGTTAAGTAACACGGCTCACAATCCGAAGGTGCTGGGTTCGCTCCCCATCACAGCACCGGCAGTTACCCCAGGGAAGCAAACCCTTAGAAAATGCAGGAGGAAGCAGACCCTTACATAAAATGCATGCTGAGGACAGTTGCACTGGGCATACAGGCGCAAATTAAAAACCGTAGTGCAATGCACACCACCTTGAGGAATAGTGAAATAAGACAAATACAAATAAAAAAATAAAAATAAAAATAATACTTTGTTTAGACAGCAGATGCAGCACACAAGATTGAAGCATAGACAAAGTTTCTTAGTCAACACATCCGCTACAGACTAGCCCCTGGAAAATGCTGCATCAAAAAGTAGAATGAACTGACGCAGATCCTCTGGATTGTTCTGTGGGTGGAGCCTGTACCTGAACACTACTTAGCATGCGCAACATTGAAGTCCCTTATTAGACTCTGAACTGGTGTATCACAATGCTCGAAGAACTTAATGAGATGGGGATACAGGGAAGATGAGCCATGCAACTGTTGAGCAACACCAGACCCATACCTCATGATGATCTGTCCAAACCTTCTGGAAACATGCAATATGGAAGATACGTCGAGAGGGAATGACTAGGCAATTCCTGTAGCTGAACATTGGAAGGGAATCTTGTGCAACAATACCTTGTCACTGGAGCTGAGAAAGAGAGTCCTTGGATGCTACATGGAACCAGTACTGACGTATGGCAGTGAATCATGGACAATCAGCAAGCAAGTGCATAGATCTTTGGAAGCAAATGAGATGTGGTTTTACAGAGAAATGCTGAGGATCCCATGTACTGCAAAGAAGACTAATGATACAGTACTAATGGAGCCACAAACACAAAAACAACTCATTGCAAACATCAGAACAAGTCAGTCATCGATTTTCAGGAAAGGTATGAGAAGAGGCAGTTTTTTAGCAGTTTGAGGCAGCAGGAAAGAGAGACAGGGGAAGGCAGAGAGAAGTTGTTGGACAGCCTGAGAGAATGGCATGGGCGACAATCAACAACAGAGTTCATAAACGACACACGCGATAGAAGCAGATGGAGGTCCATGATCGTCAACTCAACCGGCAAGGCACCTGATGATGATGAACATTGGAACTATTCTGTGTGATGTGGTGCCCAGGACAGAGGAAGTAAGTAAGTATCGTCTAGAAGCTTCAAATATCTATATATCTGTTTCTGTTCTCAAATTAAACTTCTGTACAAAATTTAGGCCCATTCTAAAAGAAAAAAAAATAGGTGAATGTTTGTTTTTATTTTTGGAGAAGACAAATTTTATGGCAATTTTATCAGAATTTATTATGGTGGTTCTAGATCTGATGGTCTAGATATGGCAATGGTTGTGGAGATTGTTTCTTAAAAATGAAATGCAATGTAGTTTGCTTCTTTGAGGCCAGAGTCTGATCTTGAAGCATTTCACTGTGAGTTGTTATTAAGTTTTGTTGCATTGAATTGACTTTAGTAACACCAAATTGACATTTGTAACACTGAATTGACTTTTGTAACACTGAATTGACTTTTGTAACACCGAATAGACTTTAGTAGCATTGATTTTGACTTTTGTACCATCGATTTGACTTTTGTACCACTGAATTGACTTTTGTACCACTGAATTGACTTTTGTAATACCAAATTGTCTTTAGTAGCACTGATTTTGACTTTTGCAACACTGAATTTACTTTTGTAATAACGAATTAATTCTATTAGCATTGATTTTGACTTTTGTAACACCGACTTGGCTTTCGTAGCATCAATGTTGACTTTTGTAACACCGAATTGCTTTTTATAACGTTTTATTTACTTTTCTTAGCATTGAATTGACTTTTGTAACATTGAACTAACTTATGCATGTCTATTGTAGTTGGGATAGATATCTCCATATTTAGAACTCATTAAAAATATGACAAACATAACAGACAAATATGACAAACATAACAGACAAATATGACAAACATAACAGACAAATATGACAAACATAACAGACAAATATGACAAACATAACAGACAAATATGACAAACATGACAGACAAATATGACAAACATAACAGACAAATATGACAAACATTACAGACGAATATTACAAACATACCAGACAAATATGACAAACATAACAGACAAATATGACAAACATAACAGACAAATATGACAAACATACCAGACGAATATTACAAACATACCAGACAAATATGACAAACATAACAGACAAATATGACAAACATAACAGACGAATATTACAAACATACCAGACAAATATTACAAACATACCAGACAAATATGACAAACATAACAGACAAATATGACAAACATAACAGACGAATATTACAAACATACCAGACAAATATGACAAACATAACAGACAAATATGACAAACATAACAGACGAATATTACAAACACACCAGACAAATATGACAAACATACCAGACAAATATGACAAACATACCAGACAAATATGACAAACATAACAGACAAATATGACAAACATACCAGACAAATATGACAAACATACCAGACAAATATGACAAACATAACAGACAAATATGACAAACATTACAGACGAATATTACAAACATAACAGACAAATATGACAAACATAACAGACAAATATTACAAACATAACAGACAAATATGACAAACATAACAGACAAATATTACAAACATAACAGACAAATATGAACAATTTAAAAGAACTGTGTTAGGTACAACATTGGAAACCAAACTCAAGAAAAACATGACGTGAAGTCAATCGTGCTTGGAAAATGTTTGTAATCGAGAACTAATGTCTGTATGTAGATGTTCACGGCCAAGTTGCAGCAGTAAAGGAATTGACAGCAGCCAGTGACTAATAGCCGGCTAACTGTATCAGGGTTGGCTGATACAGACCCTATTCTGCCTCCATGTGGCGGCCGTGGAAACAGGCTGCCCTAGTAACTCGTGTAGTGTGACCAAGGGATAAGGAATACAGTGGGAAGGTAAACCTGGTACTCAAAAATGTATTGAGTTGAAAGCCGTAGATATGCAACCTCATTGCAGACTATGACACAATGTCCTTTGCAGGATGAACGCCAAGGAAGAAGAAATTTTGAAACTGATTGGTTATAAGTTATATTTGGTGTGGTAAGCCATAGGAAGTTATAAAATACCTACTACATATACCCGAAGCATTCAGCTACCTAGCAACAGACATTAACATGCCTGTTTGAATACTAGGATTCCAAGTTTGGTGTTTGGGTAAATGTTTTTATTAGCAAACCCATGTTCGTATACATGGGTTCTAGTTATAATTGAAGGCGCTCGCATAAGCAGGTGTTCATAAAACAGGTCACTATTGTTCATTCAAATGTATTTGTGATTGCTGCCTCGTATTTGTTTACAAGATAACTGTTGTGTGTTTTTCGTTCATTTTATTCCTTTAATCCCTTATTTCAGTGTGCATTGCACTATGTTTTTGTGCCTGTCGGACTAGTGCGTCCAACTTCAGCATGCATTTTATGTAATGGTCTGCCTCCTCCTGCCTTTTCCAAGAGTTTGCTTCACCGGGGTAACGGCCGGTGCTGTGATTGGGAAACAAACCCAGCCACTTCGGGTTGTGAGCCATGTTACTTAACCACCACTAATCCATGCCATCCTCCACAGGACAACTGACATTGGAGGGACCAAAATGCTGAACAGTGCATGAGCTGCAGCGTTCAGCAACCCATAGCTGATTACGGTGATCCTGGATAACAGGCTTCAACAGAGCAGACTGGCTAAGAAGAACGGATCAAAGAGGGAAGGCTAACCCTCACTCAAAAATGCATGAAGTTGGATGTGTCAGACCAAAGGTGCCGATATCGCAGTCAAGCTGTAATGCATTCCATACTCTGGACAACTTCCTATTACATGTAAAGCCCTTTTCAAGTCTTGGTAGTGGGAGATTGAAAGCGAACGAAGAAGAAGAAGATAACTGATTTCGAAGTTTATACCCATTTCCTTTGTGCACTTCTGAGACAAGTACAGCTGCAACAACAAAAACAAAAAGTACCTCTGAGCTGTGAGAGTGAGGTGGTTGTAGCAGAGGACCTCCTCCCAGGTGTGCTCCATCATAACAGCGACAATGGTTGATCATGAAACTGAGGGCGAGGACGACAATTATTCCAACGATCACAGATATGATGATGATTATCACTTTTATTGCATGTGACTCACCTGAGAAGAGAAATGTTGGGTAAAGTTGTTACAAAACTCACATAGAAAAGTTTGCGAAATGGAATAAATATTGTTTCTATATGCTTTTCCATCCGTCATCATCGTCTCATTTTCAATTATGTCATTAGATAACATTGGAAGGTGTAGTCTTCTTTGGTGTGCTTTCTATGTGGATATTAATTTTTGAAAATCAGTACCTCTGTATGTAGGGTAGGTAAAGCTATCAACTGACACAGTTGGTCTTTCAAAAAGTGCTGCAGGCCTGGAATGGATGATCCTGTCAGTAAAACAGTACAGTGAAGACAAAAGTCTATACCTGAATATAAGTCAAACCAAAATAATGAGCAATGACAAGACAAAGACCAAACCTAAAGTTATTCTAGAACAATTAGAGATTGAGAAAGTCACAAGTTTTGAGTTTCTCTGCACATTTGTAAGCAACAATGGAGATTGCCTGAAGGAAGTCAGACGGAGAACGGTAATGGCAATGCAGAGGTGGAATAAAATGAGAAACTTATAGCAGAACTCTAATAGAATGACGACACATACAAATCCTGAGAACTTGCATCTTCCCGGTGGCAACATATGGATGTGAAACGTGCACCACCACATAAACACTTAAGAAAAGGTTTGAATCTTTTGAACTAAAATGCTACAAGTCGGTGCTCAAAATACCATGGATAACAAAAAGGAATAATGCATATATCTTAAAAGAACTGGATATTGAAGAAAATTGGTTAGGAATTCAACATCTTGTCCACAAAGCGAAACTATTTTAGCCACATCAAACGCCATAATGACCTGAAGAGAATGATACTGGAGGGTATGGTGCTTAAAAAGCGGGGTAAAGGCAGACCGAGGAGAAGATGAATACAAGACATCATGGAGGTCCTGAAGATGACGACAGAGGCAGAAGTTCTGGTTAGAGATCGAGTCTTACAGATTGGCTGTTGTGAGAGCGACCTTCTGGAAAGGACATGCTAAATGATGATGACCTCTGTATTGCTTCAACTACAAAGAAGTACAATACAATGTAAAGTGGCAGGAAGAACACTCCAAATAACCACACAGATGATAGATACTACCTACTGTCCAGAATAGACCATGTTTTCATACTTTATTTCTGAACTGGCCACAACAGACGAGACAACACCTGTACATCAAATTCAAGATAGGTACCACCAGCCTATATTACTGCAGCACATGTACTTCAGGACTGCCTCCAGCATACAGATCTGAGGAGAAGGGTGTAGCCATTTCCCTCAAGGTGAAACTGTACAGTTGACTGCTAGCATCAGGGCCAGAGAAACAGAGCTGGCAAGACCCTTGTACAACTCCACAAGGTCATGCTGGATAACAGGCTACAACAGAGCAGACTGGCTAGTTAGAAGAGATCGAAGAATGAATGCTAACCAGGTACTCAAAATATGCTTGCTGAAGTCTGATGAGTTGGACCTAAAGGTGCAAATATTGCAGTTAAGCTGTAAACTACAACACAAATGCATTCGGTTCTCTGGACTACAATCTGCTATTTAAGTCCTTTTTAGGGTTTGGTAGCGGTAGATTGAGAACGAAGCCAAGCCAAGCCAAGCCGAACTGTATAGCAATACTGACACCATTAAAAAGACATCACACATTCTTGGAGTATTTGGTACCCCAATCTAAATGAGCAATTATTACAGATATTGTTTTAATTTAGCACCATCAATCCATCTTTTATTTAGTCTTATTATTTGAAGCACTGCTTTCTGGTATTGAAGGCTTGAGTGACTGGAATGTTTGGAGACATCTTTGTCACATAATCAAACAATTTAATTCTGTCCATCTATTTTATAATTAATTGCCCATCAAAAAGCAAACATGGCAACTGCATCAGATATGCATATCAGATGTGATAACAGATGACTGTCTGATACTAGCACATGTGGATAGCAGCTGTGATTGGGACGTCACACATCCCGTCCTTTCATACAGCATGCTTTTTCGGCACTACAGCAGTCTCTTCTTTGTGATGTGAGGCCTTTGTGTGATGGCAGTGTGCATCAGGCTGAGCAGTTCAGTGCAAGCAGCTTTCAGGAGGCAACATCAATTAGAAAAGTGTTGAGAAATACGTTCAGAGAGTCATTGTATCTTTCCTTAGGTTCCCACTCTGAGCGTTTGCCTGTCTTGGGATCACCACACAACAGCTGCTTGCAAAGGCAAAGGCCGCTGTCCATCGTAGACGATGATGGTATAATTTATTTTGCTAGCGCTATTTTTTTGGAAGGATTAACTGTGCTACGTTTTATCCTCATCCATAAAAAGGAGCAGAAGGAAATGTCCTGGCTGGCAGATTGGAATAATTGGACGACCAAACAACACAATTTTAATTATTGAGGTGGCCAGAATGGGATAATGTTGGCAAGAATAACGGTGAAAATGTCCAAACCATTTACTTTGATGCGTCGACGGCATGTGAACTTGCATGTGTACGAATCAAGCGTATGCCTGTGTTTGCCATATTGGCGCTTGTTTCTCTTCGTTGCCGTTTTCCAAGAACGTCTGATGCATTGAGTATGTGCACCTGTGGTAGGGTCAACAAAGTTGACTGAGTCATTTACAGTTTGATAATTAAATCTAGGCTTAGGCTTATTGGCAATCCCTATATTAAAAAATGTTTGACACCGCCGCAGTTAAAAAGTGGACTATTCTGTGACTTCACAACCCCTAAATCCATAGCTAAAAATAGATATCTGGAGCTAACAATATATATATATATTTTTGTTTGTTTGTGGTGAATTAAGACGCAAGTACCCATGTGAAAATAAATTGATCGAAACTTCGGCTGTACAGAATGTCAAAAGTCAATAATTATATATATTCATCTATATAAATAGAGGTTCAGAGGTCACACTGGAAAAGAAACAAAACTAAACCAAAGATGTCTGCCTCGGGTGCCGCAGGTCGCGGGTTCGAATCACAGTGGAGACCGGGATTTTTTCACGTTGAACTTCTGGTAAAAATTCCCCTGATCTCTGGGTAGTGAGATCGGACTCCCGTGTTCAGTGTCGAGCACGTTACAAATCCCTTGGCAGTTTGGAAATTGAAAAGAGTAGACAATGGACGCTGCCTGTGCAAAATTCAAATTAAAAATCTAACCAAGTTATTTGTACCTTTTCCCAGCTATAGATGGCGCCTAACTGGCTACGGGTCTACTTAGCTGAGGTGTTTGAGTCTTGCTGGTAGTCCAAGGAAACACCCACTTATGTGATGGTAGGATGGACTGGCCCACATGGATACAGCACTGCAAAATATTGATATGCACACATAATTTTGCTGGCTTCTTTGCATGTGACATACTTGCTGGACTGATGCTGAGGATAATGTAACATCTTAGTCAACCTGTAACTCTACACAAGAGCAAACGTCACTGTGCAGGTTCAAGCTCTCGCGTGAGTTGAATGTAGCCAGGAAGAGGATTTCTTGCTTAGTAGGCTAGACTCAAGCAGCTTATTACTTTGCTGCATTGGAACATTTGCTGCGGAATGTGGTTAACTAATGTGCGAGTGCACTCAAAAACTATAGCAAAGTAGACTCACGTCCTGTTAGGCGCCATCTATGCTCTTAACATACCACCTAACCATGGCTGGTGTCAAACCATGCCACAGTTAGTCGTCATTTACGACATGCTCCCTGTGAGACAGTGGTGCTATTCTTGTTTTTGTCATACACAAAGGCCCCGGCAAACCACTGATATATTACTGTAATTAGTTCAAACTGTCTTTCCACTTTTCATTTATCAACATAAGCTAGCAATGTACGGCGCCGAAACATGGACTCCAAACAATATGAAGGAAAAGACCTCAGACGCTTTTGAGTAGTGGTGCTATTGCAGCAAGTAAAGAGTGAGCTGGAAAAATAACATGTGAGAGTGCTTAACAATATAGTTGCACATAGACAACTAATGGGTACATATGAAGATAAATAGATCGAAAATTCAGCTGTACAGAATGTCAAAAGTCAATAATTATGTATATTCATGTATATAAATAGAGGTTCAGAGGTCACACTGGAAAAGAAACAAAACTAAACAAAAGATGTCTGTCTGCCCCCCCCCCTCCCCCCCCCCCCCCCCCCCCCCAATAAATGCAAGGTGTCCGCCTCAGGTGACCAGAGGTCTCTGTTCGAATTACAGTGAAGACAGGATTTTTTTTCACGTTGGTCTTCTAGTAAAAATTTCCCTGATCTCTTAAACCACTCTCTAATAATATGTTTGTATACTCTGTAGAGTCTTCTAAACCAGTATAAAGACCTTAAGTTAAGTTAAATTAAACCATACATCCATTGCAGTTTTCTCATTGAAAGACATGAGTCGTGAGTGACAGAATGTTAGAAAGACTTGAGAGTACAGTTTGAAAATATAGTTTTTATTTCTTCACAATACTGTAAAACACCATAGTTACTTAATTTCCCCCCCTCCTCCCTTCTAATTGTGTCGCTCTCATTGTGACCCAGACACCTCCTGTATTGGTATGACTACGCTATGTCATAGAGCAATGCTTCTCAAATTGGTGGTCTGTAGACCCGTACTCATCTACGTACCCTCATACGTCGGTCCGCAATGAAACTGTCTTATGTACTGAATTCTTCTCTACTTTCACATCACAAATGCTGACGTCTCATACAATGAGATCTCTGCCACTTTCAAATCACATGTCTCATTCAATGAAATCCTGACACTTTTGCATTACATGTCTCATTCAATGAAATCTCTGACACTTTCACATCACAAATCATGTGGGGTAGTTGTCTCGCCGCCGCGATTCAATTTCAACCAGTGTACGTAAAGCAATCTCAGTCCCGCCAGGCGGAGCGATAGCGCGGGCTTGCGGAAAACGCTTGCTCGCCTTTCCCCGCAGAGGTATTGGGATGCGGTTTTTTTTGGCGCCTCCTCCGCCGAGGTGCGCTGCTCTGGTCCGTATCGAGAAACGTTGTCAGTCGGTGGTGATTTATCTAAGGCTTATAGCAGAGCTCGACAGTTCGTCTCGCTGGTGGTCAGACTCTCGCAAAGAGCTTGTGACCGGCAAATGGAAAGCAGGAATCGTGCCTGAAGGCCCTGTGTTCTTCCGGGGACCAACCCTCGAGAGAAGGGCAGGCCGGCAGGCCAAATTGTCTCTAGTCCCAGTGAAATTCATCGCCGGGGTCGTTGGGATCCGTTCTGCACAGAGCGCTGCCATCCCTCCTCAAGCGAGCCCGGTCGGTCGGTCGTCTGGTGTGTGTAGGGGCCCCTGTCAGGCGGTCCTAGGTCGACGGAGTGAGGGATGGGGGGGGGGGGGAACAACCGTCCGTTTGTCAGTCGGTCCCTGCGGCCGTCCCAGTGACGCTTTTTACACACCCGTCCTCCGCCGACCGGTGTGTGCTGTACGTACATCTCCGACAGATATCTGGTTGATCCTGCCAGTAGTCATATGCTTGTCTCAAAGATAAAGCCATGCATGTCTAAGTTCACACTGTCTCACGGTGAAACCGCGAATGGCTCATTAAATCAGTCGAGGTTCCTTAGATGACACGATCCTACTTGGATAACTGTGACAATTCTAGAGCTAATACATGCTTACCAAGCTCCGACCCTCGCGGAAAGAGCGCTTTTATTAGTTCAAAACCAATCGTCGTTTCCCCTCGCGGGGTTGCGGCGTCCCCACTGGTGACTCTGGATAGCTTTGTGCTGATCGCATGGCCTCATGTGCCGGCGACGCATCTTTCAAATGTCTGCCCTATCAAATGTCGATGGTACGTGACATGCCTACCATGTTTGTAACGGGTAACGGGGAATCAGGGTTCGATTCTGGAGAGGGAGCATGAGAAACGGCTACCACATCCAAGGAAGGCAGCAGGCGCGCAACTTACCCACTCCCGGCACGGGGAGGTAGTGACAAAAAAATAACAATACGGGACTCTTTCGAGGCCCCGTAATTGGAATGAGTACACTTTAAACCCTTTAACGAGGATCTATTGGAGGGCAAGTCTGGTGCCAGCAGCCGCGGTAATTCCAGCTCCAATAGCGTATATTAAAGTTGTTGCAGTTAAAAAGCTCGTAGTTGTCTCTCAGGCGCAGGCGGGCGGTCCGGCTCGCGCCGGTTCACTGCCCGTTGTCTCCTGCCGTACCGTCTGCCGGCTCTCTCCCACGGGTGCTCTTCGCTGAGCATCCTGAGTGGCCGGCGCGTTTACTTTGAAAAAATTAGAGTGTTCAAAGCAGGCCTCGGCTGCCTGAATAATGGTGCATGGAATAATGGAATAGGACCTCGGTTCTATTTTGTTGGTTTTCGGAACTGGAGGTAATGATTAACAGGGACAAACGGGGGCATTCGTATTGCGGTGTTAGAGGTGAAATTCTTGGATCGCCGCAAGACGAGCTACTGCGAAAGCATTTGTCAAGAATGTTTTCATTAATCAAGAACGAAAGTCAGAGGCGCGAAGACGATCAGATACCGTCGTAGTTCTGACCATAAACGATGCCGACTAGCGATCCGCAGGAGTTGCTTCGATGACTCTGCGGGCAGCTTCCAGGAAACCAAAGTGTTTGGGTTCCGGGGGAAGTATGGTTGCAAAGCTGAAACTTAAAGGAATTGACGGAAGGGCACCACCAGGAGTGGAGCCTGCGGCTTAATTTGACTCAACACGGCCAACACTGAAATGACTGACATGCCGAGACCACTTTCCTTGGATCTAACAAATACGGAACGGGTGCTGAATTTAGATCCTTGGAAATCTGGGGTTATGCCCTCTGTGGCTTGGTTGGTCTGCATTCAGTGTTTGATAAAGGAATTGACGGAAGAGCACTACCAGGAGTGGAGTCTGCGGCTTAAATTGACTTAACACGCCAATACTGTAGAATGACTGTCAAATCGAGAGCACCTTCGTGGGGTCTAATAGTGAACATGTGCTGGTATTAGACCCACGGAAGACAGGTCAGTCTCTTAACCCCCTAATGAAAGAGCGTCTGCTATGGTAATATGGTCTTAACCCTGCAGAAATCGCAGGTTCCAGAAACTTGGCCATTGACAAACTAAAAAGCCCTCTATTGATACGCCCGGTCTAATATTGAACGGGTGCTGGAAATAGACCCTCGGAAGACAGGTCAGTTTTACCCTACTAATGACAGGGCGTTGCTACGGTAATCCTGCTCAACTCGAGAGGAGCCGCAGACATTTGGCTCACGTACTAGGCTGATAAGCCAATGGCGCGAGGCTACAAGGTGAGGGATTACGGCCGAACGCCTCTAAGCCAAAATCCCGCCCAAAAGCTCAGCACAATTGCAAAGGGAGGCTTCGACATGGTGGGGACCTGGGGCTCCTGCTCCAGCCCCGCCCGGTCGAGCCGCAGAATGAGGTCTCTGCCGTCCGTCGATCAAAGCGGGCGGGAAGCTGCTCGATATTCACCCCATACGGCGATGAGGTATGAAACCATTTGTAGAAGACTTAGTTCTCGGTCGGGGTGCCCTAAGCAGTAGATCAGCTACCTCACTGCGAACTGCTGAGACTCAACCCTTGACCATGAGACATGTCCGCACACCAGGCGAACAACATCTCCGTGCAATGACCAGGCTTGTCCCCTGGTCAAATGCACTATTTCGAGAGGAATCACAGGTCGCTGACATTTGGTCCACGTGCTTGGCTGATAAGCTAACATCTGAGGGACTTCGGCCGAACGCCTCTAAGCCAGAATCCCGCCCTAAATCTCAGCACAGCTGTGATGGGAGGCTACGACATGGCTGGGGCTTGCGTCTCAGCCCGGCCCGGTCAAGCCGCAGAAATGCACCTGGTAAAATGCAATAGTGCCTCGCTCTTTGCCTGTCTGCTATCAGTCATCCCAATGGACGCAGAAGAGATGCAGTCCAGCGGACATTGCACCTCCTGCCCTATTGTGACAACCTCCCGGGTGTCGGGGAATACTAGGCGTACCATCACTGCAGATGAGCCGAGAAAATAAAGGGAGCAAAGAGATACCTCACTCACATGCATATGCTACGTTTCTGGCAGGATGTGACGATCCTGGGACAAAGTCACACTGGACTGCCTCTCTTCCGGGATAGTACAAACTAGTACATAGTCCATCATATCATTGCCAAACCCTATAGACACGAGTAGGGAAGACTCGATAGTCCTGCAAGACAACTTCCTAAGAGAGACAACTCTGACCAAAAACAACTGCTGCCTTGCAGTTAGGTTGGGGACAGCCAAAGGCTAAGGAGGGCTACCCTACAGAAACGCCTGTTGAAATTGGATGCACTGAGCCACAGGCTTAACAAAATAAAACAGTGCAACGTAAACATCGCTGTAAACAGCGTACGAAGAAGAAGAAGAAAAAGAAGAAGACATCACAAATCTCATACAATGAAATTTCTATCACTTTCACATCACATGTCTCATTCAATGAAATTTCTATCACATTTCAATTATTGAGAACATGTACTAAAGTCCTCTAACATTCTTACCTTACCAAAACTAAAATGAAATTTGTTAAAACGTTATCCCCAATGGAAGTATCTGTTATGGGACAACAATTGAAGTGAATCTACAGCTGACTAATGCACAGTGTTGTGACAACCATGCCAAGCTGATAGTTACGTGATGTCAAACTTGGCTGATACTGACATGTGCCTCTCTGACACAGAACATATATCTACATACAGTAATCTCCACATCTCAACCAAAGTGTACAGAATATTGGGCCTGTAGTTTATAGCATCGAAGAGGGGAAACTTCTGTTACTAAATAAAATGTGGCTTAAAATTTGTTGAAAATGAGAAGAGCTTTACAAAATAAAATGAAACCATAAATTATATATAAATATATATATATATATATATATATATATATATATATATATATATATATATATATATATATATATATATATATATATATGGGGAACTGAGATGCTAGTCCAATATGGCACAACATACTGACCAGGACGTCACGTCAAGGTCAGGCACAATACACTGACCAAGACTATAATATTTCTCTTCCATATAGCATTCCCTGGAAACAGGCTGTTTTCAAATCAGTCTGGTCAATGAGATGTGTATCGATGTGATCCCTGTAGTAATGAGCACCACGCAAATTAAGCCAAGCATACTTCTTCTTCTTCGTACGCTGTCAGACGTCAACTTGAGTTTGTTCGAAGAAAGCAGCTGCCATCCTGAGGCTGTCGACACTGCCATAGAGCTAGTCTAGTGTTGGCACTGGTAATGGCCACATGTGCTTTCTCTGGTCCTCGTATGTCAGGCAATTTTGCAGCAGATGTTCAGCGGTCATTTTCCCTGTACCACAGGTGCATTCATCAGTGCCACCTATCTTCAGTTTATTGAATAGATGGAACATCAGTCTGTTGTGGTCTGTGTGGAGTCTGAAAACCACGACCTGCTCTCTTCTGTTCAATTGGTAATAGGCATCATTTTTTGTGTAGCCAGTATGTTCTGTTTCCCATTTGGCCATGTATCTAGTCCTAATAAACTTTTTCGACTCTTCGTAGGTCACACTAGAATCTGGTTGTGGTAATCTTGCACCTTCTTTTGCCAGTCTGTCTGCCTCCTCGTTGCCTTAAGCCAAGCATACAACAACCACCTGGAGGACTGCGGTCCACCTTCATCAGCATACTCGAAATGAGAGAAAAGCTATTACAACTCATCATTTAACGTCCATTTCATTGCGCACAAAAGGGTCAACTTACTCATTATGGGCATTAAGTAACAACAAACAACAACATATATATATATATGTGGGATGAGAGACAGTCATTAAGTAACAACAAACAACAACATATATATATATATATGTTGGATGAGAGACAGTCATTAAGTAACAACAAACAACAACATATATATATATGTGGGATAAGAGACAGTCATTAAGTAACAACAAACAACAACATATATATATATATATATATATATGGGATGAGAGACAGTCATTAAATAACAACAAACAACAACATATATATATACGTGGGATGAAAGACAGTCATTAAGTAACAGCAATTTGATTAATAACATGTTTACAAGGGTGTGAATCAGGAATTATAAATATTGTGTGGCTTATTTTTCCACATAGTCCCCAATCCTGGCAAATACACTTTGTCCACCTGTCCAATAGTTTGTTGATGCCCGTAAGAAAAAAGTCTTTTGGTGTGTCCTTTAACCAATTTTGCATTACCTCCATTACCTCATTGTCGGCTGCCTGGGACCCATCTGCTACACACCTTCCTGTAATCGAGGTCATCGTGGACAATTTTGTGCACAGCGCTGTGACTCATGTTAAAATCTACTGCTATTTCATCAATAGTAACTTGTCTGTTGCGGCAGACTAGCTGGTTGATCTGCTGTTTCACTGTGTCAGTTGCTTCGCTTGCTGGTCTCCCATGTCGTTGTTCATCAGTGACGTTTTTTTGTCTTCCATTTTGAAATCTTTCTACCCATTCATATGCTCTTCTGAATCAAACAACTGTCTCCATACTGAACCTTCATTCTTCTGTAGAATTCAGGTTTTGCACCTTTGGAAAATTTCATGAGAGGTCAGCATTTCAACACTGATGATGAAGTGAAACAGGTTGTCCTGGATTCATTCAGACATACTGACAAATCTTTCTACACTGAAGCTTTTCAGGCATTACTTAAATGCTAGAATAAGTGCATAAACATTGCAGGAGATTATATTTAAAAATTAATGACAATTCGATTACCTTAAAAATCTTTTTAAAATAGAAAATAGTTCCAGTTTTGATTTGCACGCCTCTATTACACTCGACGAATACTAGCTACACTGTCTGTGCTTGATGAATATCAGTTAAGCAATCCACATAGATGTTAAGTGAAAAATAATTAAGGAACATGTGGAAATGAAACTGAAAATCAGATCTAATACATCAAGGGGACTGATAAATAATTGACAAAACAGCAAATAACTTCGATGCGGTCTATATTGTTTGTTTATCTTGATTTTAACCTCAGACTTTTCAATTTGTGAGAGGATATGAAGATGCAGCAGTAAATGAGCTCACAGCAGCCAGTGACTCATAGTTGGCTGCTTGCAGCAGGGTCAGCGAACCATAGCTGACCAAGACCATATTCCTCCTCTGAGTGCTGGCCCTGGAAACAGGCTGAATTCATGCATTCTGGATAAGAGAATATGAATCAAAGAGAGGGAAGGGGATGGCGTGGGCTAGTGGTTAAGTCACATGGCTCACAAGCTGAAGGTGCTGGGTTCGATCCCGATCATAGCACTAGTCGTTGCCCCGGGGAAGCAGACCCTTACATAAAATACATGCCTTGCGGATTACAGCAATAAGACGAACGAGAAGGAAAAAAAAAGAGAGGGAAGACAAACTTAGCCCCAGAAATCTGTGCTGAAGTCATGTGTTTGGGCCAATAGGTACAATTATGCAGCTTTGATATACGCTACATCACAACATAGCAAAACATTCTTTTCAGTATAAACGTTCAAGAAGAATTTAAGGGAAGACTCATCTAGAAGACAATGTTAGATCTCTAAAAACTCATAAGGATTTGAAAATTTGTTTAGAGGATAGTGGTCAGAGGTGACAAACGGAGCTCTAAGCAGTACAAGAAACACACGATTATAATATTCTGACAATATACATTTGTTTTAAAAACAAAATGACATTTTCAGATTTTTCAACTGAAAAAGACAACACTTAACTAAACAAGTAAGACTGGAGACTTTTAAAATTTGAATTAAGATAATGGTCATAGGTGACGGATGGAGATCGAAGTATAAAAAAAAGAATTATAAATTAATTTTTTTTAAAGACTTTTAATGTTTTTTTCTAATAAAAAGTAAGATAAAAATAGGACACATTCATATGAAATTTTAGTGCATTCATGAATCATCATCATCATCAATATAGGCGTCTCAGTCTCTATAGACCATGCGCGTGGCGCCCTGTAAGTTTTGTCCAGCTCTGTCTCCTGTATTTCGACACTGTCTGCTATGGCTGTAAAGGCCAATCCGTGAGTGACAGTCCCTGTCACAGATCGTACAACCATACTGAGGAGGCTGGCTTGCCTGGCTGTTCCTTGACCTCTTCAGTCTTTCTCTTTTCTCTGCAGTTAGAAGACCTCTACTAGCATCAGCAGCCACTATGCCCCCTCTTATTGACTGTCTCGAGATATCACGATCCTGAGCAATTTCTTCCCAGTCCTCGGATGGGATGTCACAGGACTTCAGGTCCCTCTTGCATACGTCCTTGAATCGCAGTGCAGGACGGTCGATTCTTCCAACACCAATGGCTAGCAGTCCATAAAGGATATCCTTTGAAAGCCTCTCGTCTTCCATGCGATAAACATGTCCCAACCACCATAGACGTCGCTGGCTTAACATCGAGTACATGCTGCGAGTGTTTGCTCTCTGTTAAACCGTACTATGTGACACTCTCTCTTGCCACCCAAATGCACTGTAGACACCTCACATGAAAGGTGTTCAGCCACCGTTCCTGTTTACTGCCCAAAGTCTCGCTTCCATACATGAGAGTGCCAAGATGAATAGAATCACAATAACATATATAAATAAGTTTTTAAAGTAGTAAATTAAATAGATTTCCTTAACTTACATTTTTATTCTCATTTAATGTCATTGTTTTTAATATTGTACTTTTCGGTTGACATAGAAATGTTAGCTTGCAATGAAGTAGTCACGACTCTCCAAACATGACACACATACATTATCTTGCTGTAGTTGTGAGGGGGAGAGGGGACTACCGTCTGGTGAGGTTGTTGTTGTTGAATGCCCACAATGAGTAGGATTACTCTTTCGGGCATACTGAAAAGGTAAAACATACTAATCGGACAATGTTAGTCAGGGTCAGGTAAAATGTACTGGCCAGGACCCCCACCTTGCTTCTATGCAGTTCTCCATGGAAACAGGAAACAGGCTGTTTTCATGGCAGCCTGGCCAACAAGGTGGGAGAATGACATGATCCCCAGTAGTAGTGAGCGACATGCAGATGAAACCAAGCATGGCATAACTACCTGGAGGACCTTAGACCACCTTCATCAGCAAGCTGAGGATGTGATGAAAGCTACTGCAACCTGCCGTTTAATATCCTTTTCAGAGAGCGCTATTAAAGGGACATTCTTACTCATTGTGGGAATTTAACAATATCAAACGTAAATTGAAATATTCCTGTTATATATTCCACAACACGTCTGTTTCTGTCTCTCTTTATGTCTAAATAAATCTGGATAAATGAAAATTTTTTTTCATCCATTTGGATATTAGATTTTTAAACAAAATGGAAGCTGAACCCGGCGGGTTGGTAAATTTCAACCATTGTTAAGATCATTTTTTCATTTCTAGGATTCACCAGGTGTATTTATAGAAATGAAGAATATAGATTTGCTTGATCCTGCAGGCGCTAAAAAAAAAAAATTAGGTCTCTGCCAAGACTCGCTTCAGGGTCAGATGCAACATGCTGACCAAGACTCCATCCTGCATGTCCTTGCAAAGCACTTGAAAGCAAGCTATGTTACTGCAGTCTGATCAATGAACTTACTGAGAAGCCTTACATTGCACCACAGCAATAAGGACATGGGGTTACCTTCTTCAGTACACTGGGAAGTAGGAAGAACCACTGCAAACCATTCACGAGAAAATTTTCTACAAGAGTGAAATATTCAATACAAGTAGCTTCAAAAAGTGGAAACAACAGCCTGAGTTTGAAGCTGTGTCCTTCAACAACACCCATATTCTAGCAGCATAGACACCATAAGAATGACTGATGGTGTCACAGATGCTTTCGAAGTCACTACGGGTGTGAGACAGAGGTCTGTGCTTTCATCTTTGTTGGTCAATGTCTACATAGACAACATCACATCAAAGGCAAGTCAATTTGAGACAGCAGAAACAGAATTGAATTCAATACACGGAAAGCTCTTTACACAGGAGTAACTCTGAGTGGCGTGAAGTTAAAAGTGAAGTGCCACAGGGCTCAGTTTTCATATTTTGTTCTTGTTACATTTAACGATTTGGACATTGATATCGGATCCTTGATTGCAAAATTCGCTGACAACACAAAACTATGCAGAAGTACCTCATCTAAAGCAGAAATGTATATATTGAGATCGGATTTAGATACAATTTGAGAATGGTCTTTGAGCTGGCAAATGGAGTTTAATGTAAATAAATTTACTATCCAATATGGAACATAATTACAGAATGGGCGAGAACAATATTAGAATGACAGAAAAGGAACGGGACCTAGCGGTTATAATAGAACATACAGGAGAGTGAGCAAATCCAGGTAGCAGTGAAAAATGCAAATGCAATGCTAGGTATGATAAAAAGAAATATTAAACATAGGAGCAAGGAAGTGATCGTCAAACAGTATAAAGCATTAGTTAGACCTAGATTTAGAGTACTGTGTACAGGTGTGGAGTCCTTATTGTAGAGGAAATATAAACATGCTGAAAAGGATACAAAAAAAGAGCGACAAAGATGATAGTGGAATTCCAGAATTACAGTTATGAGGAAAGACTCAGCAAAAACCTGCCTAGAGTGTCTAGAAATGAGAAGAATTTGAGGTGACAGTTTTATCAGATAATCAAAGGAATGGACACATTAGACTAAAACAAGTTTTTTCAAAATTCATCCACCTACAAGATCAAGAGAGCATAGCTACATATTAACTAAAGCAAGGTCCAGATTAGATATTAGGACATTTTTGTTGTTAGTCAGAGAGTGGTGAATGCTTGAAATGCATTGCCACAGGAAGTAGTGGAGGCAGGGACAATTGCTGCATTTAAGAATAGATTGGAAGCGCAAAGCTTTTAGAGTAAGGAAATGTTAATGAAACTAGTTGTATACAGACTACAGAATCTTCTAAACCAGTATAAAGACGTAGTTAAGTTAAGATGATCAGTGTCTGTTGTACAATGATGAAAACAAACTGCAAAATCACACAAAAATGTTAATGACAACATGTGACAACCACAACATGCAAATTAACGAGACAAAGAAAGAAGCTATTAGGATCAGCAGAACACCTGGGACAATCAACATAACTGTCAATAACATTGCTCTTCAACAGGTCCATGAGTTCAACAGGTCCATAAGTTCAACAGGTCCATGAGTTCAACAGGTCCATAAGTTCAACAGGTCCATGAGTTCAACAGGTCCATAAGTTCAACAGGTCCATGAGTTCAACAGGTCCGTGAGTTCAACAGGTCCATGAGTTCAACAGGTCCATAAGTTCAACAGGTCCATAAGTTCAACAGGTCCATAAGTTCAACAGGTCCATAAGTTCAACAGGTCCATAAGTTCAACAGGTCCATAAGTTCAACAGGTCCATGAGTTCAACAGGTCCATGAGTTAAAAATAATGATTTGTCAGAAATGGAAATCGAGACTAGATGCCATCATTAATCAACTGTTATCACTCCTTACGCACCAAGGCATTAATTTGTCAACATAGCAACAGTTGATCTATTTATATATGTTCAGTCCACTTGTGTTGTTAGATAGTCGTGGGAAGGTGTGACCTCCTTTGTTTCATATTTTTTGGCAGGTGAAAATCTGCTGGTGACTTGTCAGATCAATTGCCAGTATATGTTACCTACTGTTAGGTTGGTAGCCTCTGGAATATACGATCATCTATTTTTGGGACTGGTGGTGGTGGAAGTGTAAATTAGAGCAAGGTAGACCCACAGTATGTCAAGCGCCATCTATGCCGCTCCGCCAACCACATAACGATAACGAAGACCTGATGTTATAGTCACACAGTCCGCTTTTTGTGACATATTCTCTGTTAGGCAAGAATCCCTATATTCATTTAAGTAGAATTTTAAATTTTACCCAAGCACTGGCTGTTAAACCTACTCTTTTAGCTTTCCAACAGCCAATGGATTTTTAACGTGCGCTCCACTGCACATGATTGTCTGATCTCAATACTCAGAGATCAGGGGACAGTTTTACCGGATGATCCACGTGAAAAAAATCCCGGCCTCCACCGTGATATGAACCCACAACCTCTAGCACCCAAAGCAAACGCCTTACCTTAAGACCATTGGATTCCCCAGTTGATAAACAGTATATTTCTGTTAACTCTGTGCTATCAATGCCAAACAAGCCCCCCCCCCCCCCCCCCCCCCCCCCCCCCTCTACAAGGCACATGAGAGCAGAATTTCAAGATGTGCGATGAAGTCTTTGAGGAAGCTCATCGGTGTTACCAGGAAAGATATCCTGAGAAACGAGACATTCAAAGTATGGTCGGAACTACATTTTGTACTGGTTACTTTTCCAGGCAAAATGATAACTGTCCGTCATTGTCGATGACGACCACCGACATCATCCTTGTTGTATTTGTTCTGTTATGTTTTGTTTGTGCACTGGTTGTCAAGTTTTGTTCCGCTGTTTTCTGGACCTCATGTGGCTTATCAGTCCAATGCAAGCACAGAATGTTCTAATGCATGATTTTCATACATCTTTTGCAGCCGTGAGGTTAGTTTCACTGCTCTTTCTGTCTGGATCAGGTGTTTGGTTTGTGCTGTCTGCATACAGTGACTTTCTCATTCAGCATCGCCTACGTTTACTGTACCCCAGCATGATCTGTTTTATGCGATGCTGTCCCAGTCATCTTCATCTATCTGACAGCATCTTAGAGCTTCCTTCAGGCTGTCCTTGAATCGTTTTTATTTGGGTGACCTTTTTGCAAGCCTTCCCTAAACTCACCATACAGAAGTCTCTTCTGCAGTCTTGTGTCTGGCATGCACACAAGGTGCTCAGCCCATGTCAGTTGTACAGCCTGCAGCAATTCATAATAGATGCTTGCCATGTCTACTCTCTTCAGGACTTTAGTGTTAGGGACATGGTTCTGCCAACAGATGGGGAATATTCATCTCAGGCTGTTTGTGTGGAAGTGGTTCAATCTTTGTGCCTGTCTACAGTCCAACTCTCGCATGTGTATAACAAGTTTGGGAGGATAGCAGTTTGGTAGACCTTGAGCTTTGTCTTGGCGCTAATGACCTAGCGCAAGTCACCCATTTCAGCGGACACAGCAAGAGATATGACTGTCCACACGGCTGAACAAAGAGAGTGGTCTTCATCACTTGTGATGGACAACTATTAATGACCCAGCACTCTCATACTGTCCCACGCATTCTAATGAAAGTCAGTACTGATGTTCATCATTCTGTTGGCCACCTTGTTGTCCAGATTTATGGTTTGCAACAGTGTACTACACAGGTACATGAGCCTGCACACATCCAGGCAACATGTGCACCCTCATAAACTTACATTAATGGTTCACAATGCTGGTAGATCTGGATACACCAGTTTAGAAACATTGCCCTATGGAAGATGTGACACAAGAGAAGATGTGTCACAAGGGAAGATATAGCACAAGGGAAGATATGGCCCAAGGGAAGGAATTTCACAAGGGAAGATATGACACAAAGCAAGATATTGCACAAGGCAAAATACAGCACAAGGGAAGATATGGCACAAGGGATGATTTGGCACAAAGGAAGACATTGCACAAGGGAAGATATTGTACTAGAGAAGATATGGCACAAGGGAAGATAGTGTACATCATGATTGATTGAATCTCACTACTAACCCATAGTGCAATATTTTATAGTTGCAGTTTTCTGTCACAATACACTTCCAGGCATCAACTCGGTTTATATTTAAAGTACGCAGCAGTCAGCCTGAGGCGGTTGCCATCTTCATGAAAATTGTCCAGGGATGGGACTAGTGATGGTCTTATGTAGCTTTTTCTGATACTCATACACTGGACATTTTTTGCATCAGATGTTCAGTGGTCATTATGGGTCACAGTCACCGAGAGGTAAGGCTAAGGCCACTTGCCTCTCAAAACAGCAGGCGATCAAACCCGTTAAGTTTCAACTGACCCCTGTTTTCAAGGGAGGTAAGACCAAAGTGCCTGCATCTTGAGTTAACTCTAGTCGTCTAGATTGGCTGTCGTGTCACTAGGCTAATGTGCTGGAGCAGAAAAAATGGGGCTGAGAACAAGTTATGTTTCTTTCTCACTATAATCCAATTACAGCGCAAGTTACATCCTCAATTCAAAAATAAAACCGACTGATGATGCCACCATCATCCCTTGCAATGGACAACTAACTTTGGGAAGTGAAGAGTAATCAGGGGCAGGTGAAACATAGTGATTAAGATACCACCTCACTTCTTCGTTTGTGCATCCGGAGACAGGCAGCAGTTTGACCAGCAAGGTGAGGATCGACACTGTAATCCTCGTAAAGGTGAGATTACTTAGAAGCCTGGAATTGCACTACAGACAGAAGGATGAGTACCTCATTAAGTATGCTTTTGGAAGCATGAAGAGTATCTAACGTGTTAGCAAGGAAACATGATCAAGAGTTAACTTGGCACAAGAAGCTTCGAAAACATGGCAGTACCGATGTGATACAATTCTAAAAATATTTATTTTAAAAAAGTAAGGACATTAACATGCCCGTATGACATATTGGGAACATGCATGCTGTTAGACCCATATTTTCTTGACTAACAGCACACTAGAGGTGATGTTGCCAACCTAACGGGGGTCACCTTTACTACCCTAGAATATTCTTGTACCAAATTTCTGAGGGTGGGTTGACCCCAAGAGCCGTTTGCGATCGAGAAGTCCTGCACCAACTGGAGGTCAAACCCCAATCAATCAGCTGGGAAGCCAGTACAGCAACCACTGAGCTACTCGGCTCTTAAAAAGATGTATGACCAACACAAATAGAACATATATGTAATTTAGTCAATGTCTATTTACCACTAAATTCTCCATGATTGTTATCTACATAGCTAGCATCTTTGTGTCCTAAGGAAATACCCTGATGCCATGGGAAGAAAATAGTCCAGTACTATACCCTGAGAAAATACTCCAGTACTATGCCCTGAGAAACTACTTCAATACTATGCCCTGAGAAAATACACAAATACCATGCCCTGAGAAAATACCTTGATACCATGCCCTGAGAAAATACACCAATACCATGCCCCAAGAAAATACTCCAATACCATGCCCCAAGAAAATACTCCAATACCATGCCCAGAGAAAGTAGATACTATGCCCCAAGAAAATACTCTAATACCATGCCCTGAGAAAGTACAGATACTATGCCCCGAGAAAATACTCCTATACCATGCCCTGAGAAAATACATAGAGACTATGCCCTGGGGAAATACACAGATACCATTATAACCACTCCTTCCTCTCTCTTCTTACATCCCTGTTTCATTTGACTCTGTCCAACAATCACACTCTTGCACAACTTACTTGCACACGTGCCCTCAAGGTGGCCCTTCCATTGCACTTTGGTTGGGCTGGCTTCTCAGAGCACACAAACCTAACATAGGTACACACAGACGCACACATACATCCAAGCACTGGTGTATGGGTCTTAATATCGCCCAATTGACTATAGTCTGGGGTGGAATTGGCACACTTTTGCCAGTAGAAACTAGTGAGGCAAACATGTAGAAATTGTTGTAATTAAAAACACAGGTACTGTGCGCTGAGAAAATACCCTAATACCATGTCATTAGAAAATACCTCGATACCATGCCCTGAGAAGAAACCCTGATAACATCACTTCATCCGTACAGCCATGAACCTCAGGAGACAAACGAGAGACCCTCTAAGATGACAAGGTGAAGAACCACACAAACAGAAATGAAAATCATGAACAAGATCTGAAGCACCACTGAAATTGAAAAAGTGGCTGCTTTGCCAGTCATCGACCAAGGATCTAAAAAGAAAAAAAGAAGAAACAATTACCTTACCGTTTTTCTCCTGTTGTTTGACCAAAAGGCATGCTTTGTTATGTTCATCAGAGTGGTCAAGACAGTCGATGTAGCCATCACACAGTTGATTCGTGGGCAAACACAAATGGTTGTTGCATTGGAAGAGGCAGTGGTCCACTTCTGTTGAGAGAAAAAAACATGAAATTACATCAAGTTAATATAAGAGCATCACCTAATAACACAACGTAGTCAACTTCTATTATTATTCTTTAGATTGCTTTAAAATATGTGTATATCTGCAATCTTGTCTGTTGTATTAACTTCATTGTCTTTTATAATTCACATATAGATCGATAAAGTTTCTCTTCCAGTGTTGTTTCTATGGACCAGTGAAATTTTCTCTGTATATTATTTTTGAGGCAGTTCCGTAGTACGTGTTCGGTAGTCTGGGGTGCCTGTCCACATGTACACGCAGCTGATTTGCCAATCTTCAATTTTGTTTACATGTAGCTGCGGAGTCAGTTGTGTCCTGTTCTAAGGTGGAACACAACAATTTGTTCTTGTCTGTTCATCTTATGGTAATCGTCTTGTATTACTATTGGCGGCTTTCTGATCATCCTTATCTTCTGTTGGTATGTGACTGGTACATCTGGTTGCTCATCTGCAGCACCCTCCTTTGCCAGTTGGTCTGCTCTCTCGTTTCCTAGTACTTCACAATTAGAAGGTATCCACTGCATGACAATCTTGCACTGCTTACTTCACAATTAGAAGGTATCCACTGCATGACAATCTTGCACTGCTGACTTCACAATTAGAAGGTATCCACTGCATGACAATCTTGCACTGGTTACTCAGTTCAGACAGTAGAGCCTGTAGACCTAGCAGTTTCCCTGACTTCAGTGTTTGGTGTACTGATTGTGCATCTGTCAGAAATATAACAGGTTATGTTTACTGCTATGACTAGGTCTCAAATAACGAAGTCATCTGATGGACAGGTTTGAAAGAATTGTCACCATGCTAAACTATTGCCGTTTGGTCCTATTCAGAAATATGGTCCTCCTTCCCGGGGATGCCCCCCCCCCCAGCTCTTGAAGCAGGCCACAGACATCAAGGATAGGAAACAACCCACTCCGTCATAGTTCCACCCACAAAGCTGTCAACACACTCCTGGTTGTGTCAAAACATCTTCCTCACTGCATGCAGCCTGGAACTCAGCCACTCATCGTGTTCATGAACTGCTGGCATGATGGACTCTTGTCGCCTAGGTGAACTACCTACCTACCTACAAAGTTTGGAAACACAACAGACATGTCAGCCATAATTGTTGTATTGAAGACAGTTTATTGAAGATTTCTATCATGTTCATAGCACACGTGACTGTACTGACTTCCCCTTTCAGACTCAATTTAGAGGAGCCAATGAATGGTCGCTATTCTTGGAAGCCATGTTTGATTCCTAGAGCAATCACCGGTCCATCTACATAGGAGCAAATAATAAAGTCCTCCCTCTTGTTCAAGGAGCTAAATGCTCTTGTGATTGTGAAAAGTAACTGAGATTTTCCAAGAACAAAAAAGAATTCGATATGACTAAATACAAGTGTATAAATTAATAAACGGAAAGGATAAATTAAACTATACAAAGTTTTTCAAAGTACGACTGACTACAAGAACAAGAGGGCACAGCTACAAAATATTTAAAGACAGATCTGGATTGGATATTAGGAAATATATTTTTAGTCAGAGAGTGGTGAATTCTTAAATTAAGTTCAGTTAAAAGCTTTTATTGTTCTTGACACAAGCAGCTCCGCTTTGGCCTCGGACAGCTCCACATCATGAACAAGACTGTTCAGTTCATCTGGGTGAGAGTGTGTGGGGAAGATGATGCATAATGTCAGATGTGTGGATAATTAATAGATGCAGAAGACTGCATATGTTGTTGTTGTTATCCCATAACTGCTGAGCAAGCCTGCTCTTGGCAGCCCAATGCCATTCTTATATAGATACAGGTCTTCTTCAGTTGTTTCACTGCTCCGTACAGTGTGTTGGCAATTGTCAAAAGTACTTGTAAGAATCTTTTCCTCATGTCTGCAAGAGTCTTGCACTCAATAAGTAGGTGTCAAACTGTTTCCTCAGGACGAGAGCAAGGCCTGCACAAGGGCAGGTGCTGGGGATTGATGTGGTTTAAGTGACTATTGACTCTGGTATGTCCTGTTCGGAACTGAAAGATGAGACTTTGATCTCTTCTATGTAGTTTATTTATGTCATCATTACTTTTTGGCATGGACATTTTGCTAAATACACCGCGACCTGTTGTTCCCGTCACCCACCTGTTCATCCAGATTTCTCAAGTATTATTCTGAATAATTCTTTTTACTGTGTGGTTACTGCAGGGTCTATCTAATTGTTGTTTCGAGGCTCCTGTTTTTGCCAGTCTGTTGGCCGTCTCGTTCCCTAGTAGCCCACTATGTCTAGGGATCCATTGCAAGATAACATTTATCCCGTGGGCAGTGATGTTTTTCTTTGTATGGTGTGTTCTTCAGCGCCTCCAGAACCGACTTGGAATCACTAAAAATTACAAAATCCATCTGCAGCAATTTGACCAAGTCTCGCTGTTGATGCAAATTCGCAACTGCTGTTTTTATAGTCTCGACCTCTGCTTCATAATTTGAACGCTTTTCTCTGCATAAATCACAGAACTCGTAAATGGACCCATCCGGGTATTTCATATGGATACCATACCCTACAAAAGAGGTAGATTTGAATGCTGATCAATACATATTGACCAGGACTGCCAATTTTGAGTAGCTAGAGACTGTCTCCAAGGCACATGCCTTCAGGATATTAGGTGTAGTCTCCTTGGTGGCTGCCTTTTCTGTCAGGTGTGTTTTTATGACTGATAGGCAAAGATTTTCTCAAGAGTGTGGTCCAAAAAACCTATTTTCCATTTCTCTCTCCTCTGGTAGATGGCGAATATGGCTTTCCTCTTCTGCTACATCCAGTGGGGACAATTGCTTCAGTCTTCTCTTTTGCTTCCAAGTGTCTATTTGTACCCTATTTGGATGGTCATTTTCTTGTTTCTTGTATATATCTACCACTTCAGTCAGTGTCCCATTTCTCCTGATATCTTACGGTTCTATGTTGGCCTCTATCTCGCACGCAGCTGTAGGTGTTGATCTCATCCCCCCACAAATTATTCTAAGATCTTGATTCTGCACCCGGTCAATAGATGTTATTTGCACTCACAGTGGCTTGTATGGGAAAGCTGTAGTCTATCACCAGTCGTGCATAACCAAAGTATAGTTGTCGAAGAGTTTGTTTATCAGGAAATTTAACATTAAACAGTTACAAAAATGAAAGGCCTATAATTTTACCCTCGGGCCTTAAGAAGCTGAAGTCCAGAGAAAAGCCACTACGGCTGTGTCTGTCCCAAACATAGGTAATTCTTATTGGCACACTGTACTGAAAAACAATGGGTATTTTTGTTTGCCAGGACTTTCCCCAGCAAATTACTTGAGGATTTGACTCTGACGTTCCGTTGACCTCTTCAATTATAAGCTGAAAAGATAGAGATAACAAAATATTAAGGAAAGTCCCAATATAGATTCCACAGATCATTCAATCAATTAATCAAACAATCAATATTTTTCAGTTCCCTGGAGAGCGCAGGTCTTCAACAAATACACGCTAAGTCTTCCAGCCCTAGGCAATCCATTTCAGCTATGTCCATATACTCCCTAGGCAATCCATTTCAGCTCTGTCCATATACTCCCTAGGCAATCCATTTCAGCTCTGTCCATATACTCCCTAGGCAATCCATTTCAGCTCTGTCCATATACTCCCTAGGCAATCCATTTCAGCTCTGTCCATATACTCCCTAGGCAATCCATTTCAGCTCTGTCTATATACTCCCTAGGCAATCCATTTCAGCTCTGTCCATATACTCCCTAGGCAATCCATTTCAGCTCTGTCCATATACTCCCTAGGCAATCCACTTCAGCTCTGTCCATTTATTCCCTGTTTCCATTATGTTTGTCTTGAGATATTTTCTCCATGCGTGTACTAGTCTGCCACCACTTCTCTTTCTTTGGGGATTCCAGAACAGAGACTGTCTTGCAATACTAGATACTATCACCTAACTTTCTTAATGTGTCTTACCCAACACTAGCACCTTCTTTCCCCCCCCCCTCCCCCCTACATTACTCCTCTGAAATCTGAATGGTTTGTCCCAACAGCTCCACATTAGAGATCTTATCATGCCATAACTTTCTTCTTTTTTTTTTTTTTTTTTTTTTTTTGTGTGACCTTATTTTTCTATTTCCCAAGGTGGCATGCATTGCACTACGGTTTTTCTTTTGCGCCTGTCAGCCCAGTGCATCCGACTTCGGCGTGGATTTTATGTAAGGGTCTGCTTCCTGCTGCATTTTCTAAGAGTTCGGGGTAATGGACGATGCTGTGTTGGGGAGCGAACCCAGCACACTTGGGTTGTGAGCCATGTCACTTAACCACTTGCCCACGCTGTGCCCCCGACACGCCATTACTATATTTTTATTCTGATCAGGCACCCATTTATGAAAGTAGGTATCTTTTACATTTTTACTTTTGCTGTTCTCCATGTTTTACAGCCATACAATAGCATGGACTTTACAATGGAGTTGAAGATTTCGATGTTCGTGTTCGATTTAATTTCTTTTGATTTTTATGTGCACCCTAGTGCAATGAAATGGCCTTTACAGATGATAAATTATTGGAACAATACAGTCTTCTATGCCTGTTACAGAAGGCGACTATGTAGCTGTTGGTACTGCTGGTCACCTCATAAAAAAAGATCTCCAAGCGCAGATACATTCTTGGATGCAGGCTTACTGCGAAGAGGTAAACTGTAATGACGGTGAAATCTTTTTACTGGGGTGAAACAATTATTTATGATGATGATGATGAGTGGCCGAGTGGTTTATGATACTAGTCTCCTATCCATAGTGACTCGAGTTTCAAACCAATTAAGGGGTAGATTTATTTCCTTCGATTAGAATATAAAAACTTAACTTATACACTATAAGGTGACTCCAAGAGACTTTATTCCACAACTCCATAAATCCTCTTGATGGCAGCATGGCTTAGGGTTGAAACATGAGTTTCACAATTTCAACATAACGGACTTGAATCAAATCATGCCATATTCAGTTTGGCAGACACAGACTTTTTAATTGGTGTGATCGCACAAGTGTTATCCTGAGTTACTTTCAATCATCTTGACTGATAGTCTTGCCACTGGTCCAAAGTAGCTCGAGATGAGAGAGATAGGTTGATGTTCAGTGCATTTTCTTCTTCACTATAATCCCAATATAGCAAGTTACATCATCAATACAAAAGAACATCTGATGATGTCACCATCACCTTCAGTAATGGACAACAAACTTTGTTTTTAAATCAATCACTTATTGTTTTTGGGTCCTTTTCAGGATGAACGGCGAAGAAGACGAGTTTGTTGTTGGTGGTCAACCATAAATTTGATGACAGGATATATGGAAATATAGCTATTTAGAAATGTTTTGCTATGTCATTTCCAGCACTTCTTAACATACAACAATTGGTTCTTTGTATTGTGTCCCCAGATTCCTCTTCCAAGCTGATCTTTTCTCAGTTCCGAAAATATTTCAAGATGTGTAAAAGGGGGCAAAAGATGCAGTAGTCAACAAACTAACAGCTGCCAGCAAACCACAGCTGACCAAGACCTATTCCACCTGAAAGTGGAGGCCTGGAAACAGGCTAAGACAACTCAATCAGGCTGAGCGAATAGGGATTGAAAGGGAAGATTACGAAACAACAAAATGAAGCCCATGGTGGAAAGCCTAAGCAAGACAATAATGCAAGCCGCCACTGAAACCATCCCAAGAGGGGCCAGGAAAAACTATAAGCCCTATTGAAATGATGAGTTGCAGAAAGCGGAAGATCCAGTAACACATGCTAGGAACATCGCAGAGCGAGAACAATCTATGGAGGCAAACATCGCCCTCAAAGCCGCCACGGCGAAATACAAATACACTCTCAAGCAAACAGCAAGAGAGAGCTGGAAAAACAAAACGGAAAGCCTAAACCTGGACAAAGAAGGGAACAAGCTATGGAAGCTAGTCGAGCCATGAATGACAAAACCCCGTCAAACAAACAAATTACCATCAAGCAGGGCGAAAACTTGCTCACTGGTAAAAAAGCTGCAAACGCTTTTGTCGATCACTATGCCAGAGCAAACCACATCGAGGCATACAGACATTAGTGAAGAGCAAAAGGGGCACGACAACATCAGTACGGCTCCTGAAGAGCATATGATGGCCAAATTAACAATGAGCGAAATGGAAGAGGCCATGAGAACATTAAAGAAAAGGAAATCTCCCGGAAAAGATGGGATAACAAATGAAATGCTGATGGGGCTGGGCCAAACAGCGAAGAGGAAGCTGCTATCGGTCCTGAACCAAAGCTGGAAAAGGGGAATTGTACCCCAGGCATGGAAAGACGCAGTACTGGTACCAGTACCAAAAAAAAAGGAAAGGACAAAACAGATCCAAATGGATACAGGCCTATCAGCCTACTGAGCTGTGTCGGCAAGCTGATGGAACGTATGATAAACACCAGACTGATGTGGCAACTGGAAGAAAAACGAATACTAATTCCACAGCAAGCCGGCTTTAGACAGCACAGATCCACTGAGGACCAGGTCATCCTCATAGCCCAGGAAATAGAAGATGCCTACCAGGCACAGAAACACACAGTAGCGGTTTGGGTGGACCTGGAAAAGGCATTTGACAAAGTCTGGAAAGATGGACTTAGAGTCAAGCTAAGAAGAAGTGATGTCTGTGGGAAAATGTACAAGTGGATCAACCACTACCTCAAAAACAGAACGGCCAGAGTCCAAGTACAAGGGCAGATGAGCAGAAAGGTGACACTCGAGCAGGAAGTACCCCAAGGGGGAGTACTGTCACCCACACTCTTCCTGGTGTATATAAACGACATTACAGAGAATATACCAAGAAGAGTCCATAGCTCAATGTTTGCAGACGATCTGGCTATGTGGACCTCTGAAAAGAATCTCACCATAGCAAGAAATCGGATGCAGCAGGCCCTAACATCGCTGGAAGTGTGGGCGAACTCATGGCTGGTCAAAATAAACGAGGAGAAAACCACATGCACAATATTCTCGCTTTCAATCAAACCCCAAAATACCAAGTTAAGTTTAAATGGCAAATTCCTGCAGCCAAACGACAACCCAAACTATCTGGGAGTCACATTTGATCGGCGCATGACATGGAAAAGTCAGATCGAGAGAAACCGAATGAGAGCCAGAGAAAGAATGGCAATCATGAGGAAACTTGCTGGCACAAGCTGGGGAGCAGACGAAAGCATACTAAAGAAACTGTACACTGGAAGAGTGAGACCAGTTCTCGAGTATGGCATTGCGGCATGGACAACAGCAGCAAAGGCGAACTTCGATAAAGTTAGCAAACTTCAAAACCAAGCCATGAGAGTTAAAACAGGTGGCATGAAGTCAACGCGAATTGTAGAACTTGAAAAGATTACAAAACTGCAATCCATGTCCGATAGAAGAGACTGCAGAGCCCAGCTGCAGTCAGAGAAACTCCGAAGACTGACCGACCATCCAATGCACCAGAGACTAAACAATTTGGGAAATGGGAAACTGAAGCGGAGAAACTTTGCAGAAATAGCCAAAGCAAAGATGCACGAAGATCCCATAAACGCACTAACAACACCTAAACCCATCACTACTGTACGAAAACCTACCTGGAGGCAGGATATATTTCCAGAGGTGGTAGAAAATATACCAGGTATTGGAAACAAAAACTGCCAGACTGAAAAAGAAAGGAGAGATACTACCCTAAGCTTTATATCGAAAAACTACCCAAGCATGGACTGGACCCATGCATACACCGACGGTTCTGTAATAAACACTACACAGAACGGAGGGGCAGGAGCACTCCTGAACCTACCAAATGGCAGAAAAATAACACTGTCACTCGCTACTGGTAAGTATACAAGCAATTTCAGAGCGGAGGCAGAGGCACTGAGGGCGGCAGTGGAAGAAATGGTGACTCATAAAGAAAATGAAAGCCATATAGTCCTGCTTACAGATGCTCTCACCGTAGTCACAGCGCTAAAAAGCCAGAAAAACACTGAGCTTAATGACTTAAGAGCAGCACTCTGCAAACTGTGCCAGCAGTCCGCACCAAAAAGGGTAGTGGTACAGTGGGTCCCTTCACACTGCAACATCCAAGGCAATGAAGAGACAGACAGACTGGCAAAAGAAGGTGCAAGACTACCACAAACAGATACTAATATGACGTACGAAGAGTCAAAACGGCTTATCAAAGCCAGATACATGACCAAATGGGAAACCAAACATACTGGTTACACCAAAAACGATGCCCTTTACCAGTTGAACAGAAGAGAGCAGGTCGTTGTCTTCAGACTTCGCACTGGCCACAATAGACTGAGATACCACCTATTCAACAAATTGAAGATAGGTGGTACCGACGAATGCCCGTGCGGTACCGATAAAATGACCGCTGAACATCTGCTGCAGAACTGCCCGACATACGAGGATCAGAGAGAGCAGATGTGGCCATCACCAGTGGAACTGCAAGACACGCTCTATGGCAGTGTCGACAGCCTCAGGATGACCGCCGTTTTTTTCGAAAAAATAATGGTTACTGTCTGACTGCGTACGAAGAAGAAGAAGAAGAAGAAGAAAGGGGAGACCTGGAAACAGGCTGAGCTAGCACAATCAGGCTGAGAGAATAGGGATTGAAAGTGGAGGCCTGGAAACAGGCTGAGACAACTCAATTAGGCTGAGAGAATAGAGACTGAAGAGTGAAGTTAAACTCTATGAAAAAAATAAAATATTCTAGCATGTGGAATTCAAACTAGCAGCCTAAGGAGTTCTAAATTTGCCGCCACTCTCGTCCACTCTTGCCAACTGAGCTATCTAGGGTACACTTCAATATTTATTGAAGTAGATTTTTAAAAAAAAATATTTAAAAAAATATATTAGGAACATATGTTTTACTCAATTTAAAATTATTTGATGACAAATTTGTGTGTAAAAATGTGTGTATTTCTCAAAAGAATATTTTATAAATTTTGATAATATCCAATACAATAACGCGTTGGTTCATTATTTCCATGATATCAAGAATTACTATTTGACCTGAATTTGTGAAACCAACGGCTGTGCATATGGAAACACCTGTTTGTATTATTATGCAATCCAATCTGTTCTTGCAGTTATTTTTAGAATTAACATCATGGGAGAGATGAACCAATGAAACGGTACTGTGACTGACGTACAAACATACAAAAGGTGAGAATTATTAGTATTTGATGATAATATGTTTACCTTAAAACTACAATTATGACTGGAAACAATAGGCTCTGTCTGGGTATCTGTGACTGACGGTGTTGAAAATGTACTCAGCTCCAGGTAATTGCCTTGCCTTGATGCAGGTAGGCTGTCAGAACCATTGTTCAGGAAAGATCTATGACTTGTACCTGTCTCCTTTTTAAGGATTTGTTCATGATCTGAACCTACTGATGAAGGTTTATGTGTAGAAGACTGTCTCTTTTGACTTTCACTATTGTTAACACTGTAAGTAACACTGGTGTTGTGTAATCTTTTGGGATGACTGAGGTTAGAATTTTTAACTTTAGTGCTGACTGCGACTGGCACCTGTTGATTATCTATATAGGACTGCAGACTTGCCACATTCTCATCCCGACTAAATGGTTTTCTGATAAGTGACTTGGAAAGTTGTGATGTTGTTATGGGTGTTGTCGTAGTTGTAGTAGCCGCCGCCTGCTGGAGTTGTTGACCTCGCACACTGGGCTCTACCAGCATGTCAAACTGGCTGCGGATGTCGGTAAAGTTGAGCAAGATGAAGCGACTACTGGGAGCCTGGATGATGTATTCACACTGGGAGAAACCACGATGCTGATATGCAGTTGATTCTGCTTCCAAAGAGTGACTCGAGTCAGTTAGATTAAACTGACATTTACCTAGAGGACAAGATACAAAACATAAAATTTAGTTCCAGCTTAATAATAATAATAATAGCTGTCCATCGTTGTCGATGAGGACCGCCGACATCATCCTTGTCACAGATTTCCCTGTTGGGTGTGGGTGCGCATGTGGCTGATAATAATGCAGCTTAATAATACAATTAATGAAATCATCCCTCTTCTAAAATCATCTTCACAAAAAAGTGGGCTGCAATACATCTTCACTGTGAGATCAAGATGCTGAGCAGTGCATGAGCTGTAGTTGCCAGAGACCCAAAGCTAACTGCTAGTGTCAGGGTCAGCAAATCAGAGCTGCCAAAACCCTTCTACACCTCCATTCGGTATTTCTGGATAACAGGCTGTAACAAAGTAAACTGGATAAGAAGAAGGTATCGAAGAACGAAGGCTAACCCAATACCCAACAATGCCTGCTGAAGTCGGATGTGTCGTACAGAAAGATGCAAATAGTCAATATGTAAACTACGACACAACGCATTCCGTTCTCTGGACAACCTCCTGCTACTTGCAAAGCCCTTTTCAGGGTTTGGTTGCGGGAGTTTATAAGAGAAAGGCAAAGAAGAAGAAGGCGATCTTCATTACGCTATGTCTCTTTTCTTGTTGGTAAAAACTTCTGCGTTCGCTCTGTAATGGACATTGTGTCGTAGTTTACATCTAGGCTGCGATATCGGCACATTCTGGCCCGACAAATCCGGTTTCAGCTGGCATTTTGTAGTACCAGATTTGCCTTCCTACTGCAATCCCTATTCTCTTAGACCACAGTGCAGTCTGTATCCAGGGCCGTAGCGTGGGGGCAGAATAAGGTCTTGATCCGCTCTAGTTCGATGACCCTGATGCAAGCAGTCATCTATGAGTTGCTGGCTGCTGTTAAGAAAAGTAATGAAAAGTCTTATTCTTAGTCTTAGTCCACCTGTACTTCTACAGCGTCAGACGTACACGTGCTGGTTACAGTTCTGTGAGCTGGGTGCAGCCGGAAGGAGACTTCCAACTCATCGAGCTAGGTTCGAGCAGCTTATTACTCAACTGCATTGAGACAGGTGACGAGTAGGGTGGTTAACCGATGTGCGAGTCCATCTTAATAGACTCAAACATTAGAGCAATGTAGGCCTGCAGCTTGCCCTGCGCTAACTATGCTGCTCTTAACAAACCACCTAACTATGTCAGGTGTTATGTCATGTCACACGGCCGCCTTTTACGACATGCTCTTTGTAGGGTAGTGGTACTATTCTTGCCCCTGTCATACACAAAGACCCCGGCAGATCACTTGGCCAGCAATACCGTTTTGATTTCAAAGTTAGGGTGTTTCTTAGAGTCTGCTAAAATATTGCAACATGTTATTCTCTAACAAATTTAAGAGATAAACTAAATAATCGTTTGGGCGTGATGAAAGAGACAAACGCAATTTTCTGAAAGTGAATGGAGAAACCGAACAATTCGAGAGTAGGTCAGTAAGTCGGGACTCCAACTGATATAGGATAGCTCAACAATATAGTTGGCTGTTTATAAAGATGTGATTAGATGACAGCGACATCCAGCTATGTGATACTGTAGGTAGAAGACGCTAGATGCCGCATGCACATGCGCAGTCGAAATACAAAATGGCGTCAGTGCTCACAGAGTGTACAATCAAAGAACAGCAAACGGGACACAGTGTTCAATAGAGAAACGCTTCTTGTTTTCTGTGAAAAGTGTTTGTTGCGTAAAACAAAGCATAACTGAGTCGAAACATTCCTCAAGAACTCTCACAAATTGCTGATGAAACACGACCGGGTCGTATTATTCGTATTGCAATAGAAGTAATTGTGCTGCGGGTGAGGGAAATTATTCGAGCTGATGGGCGAGTCACGATAGACAGAGTTGCAACTGCATAGGGTGTTCTCGTGGTTTAACCTACATCATAATGGATAATCGATTACATTTCTCAAAAGTGCGCTGACGTTGGGTACTCAGACAACTGACTGACGACCAAAAATGAACCGAATGGGCATGCCCCTGCACTGGTAAAACGATTGGCTAAGTGTTGTACATTTTGGTTGAAATAATGCTGAGAAATGTAGAACAATGTAAGAGTATTAATAAATTGATTTCAAGGTCGAATCTCATTTTTTTAAAAATTGAATAGCCATTTGTAACCTTCATTTATTTAAAGGACTTCTCCTCGTCATAAAGGTTAGACTAATGCGCTCAGCTTGTTTCAATATTCATCTACGTCTACGAAAAATGGACGAAAACAGAGAAAAAAATCGAGGCCATGCAGGTGAGATGTGTTAGAAGACTTCTAAATGTTACCTTCAAAGACCGTGTCATGAATGATTAAGTACAAGGAGGAACATCAAAAGTGCAAATTGAGTTTACGACGAGACCTCATGATGATCAAAAGACAAACGCTGACTTGGCATGGCCACATTTCGGGGTCTAACGGCCTTGAAAATATGATACTATAGAGCACAGTACACGGGGCAAGTGATGGGGAGGATTGTGGAGGGGGAAGGAGGATTGGGGGGGGATGAGGAACCTCTGAGAAATCGATGGAATGAAAGCTATATTTGAATGGACTAACTTCTGACCAAAGGAGGCACACAAAGCTACCGCAGACAGAGAGAAATTGTGCGTGATTATGAAAGTGTCAGCAGGGTTGCCCCATCGACCTCAATGGTCAAGGAATGAACTGAACTGAACCTACTTACTGAGTTTCGCTCCTATTTCCTCTGACAAGATATTGTTTTAAATTGCTTTATCTCAGGGTAATATGGTGGTCCGTATATATCCCAGAAGCAAAGATTACGATGAGTGAAACATCCAAGCAAGCCTAACATTTTTGTTTTCATTAAAAGAGGCTCGAATGGTGGTTAGCAAGAAACGGAAGTATCGGAAGGTGTTCACAATGGGTATCGATATTTCAGTTTCTTGCTAAATACCATTTGAGCTGTCCTTAGCGACACAGCTAATGTCTCTGCTAGCAAACGTAGCGCTGGTGGCGGTTCACCCGAATTGCTGCATCAATTTTGGCGATGGCATCTTCAATTTAAAAAAAAAACATTTTTTTGTTGCGTTCGCCTATTTCTCTATTTCCCAAGACGGTGTGCCTTGCACTACGGTTTTAATGTTGCGATTGTCGGCACAGTGCATCCGACGTCGGCGTCCATTTTCTAAGGGTTTGCTTTCCCGGGGTAACGGCCGGTACTGTGATGGGGATCGAACCCAGCACCTTCGGGTTGTGAGCCGTCTAACTTAACCACTAGCCCACGCTTTCCCCAGATGGCATCTTCTGACCTAAGAATATGCGCCTGACCTGGTCTCAGAAGATCTTCCGTTAACTCACGTCCTTCTTTAAGCATTGTTGTTCAGTTCTTCACTGTTGTCTTCCACACACTTTTGACACCATGCACTGCCTGCATTCTGCGATGAATGTCGACAGTAGAAACCGAATCACCGCTATCTGATCAGCTCTGGATGGATTCCGTATCACAACCGCCATGTTTTCAGCGGTATTCTGAGGAAACTATGAGTCGGAGGATGAAATTTTGCAAACTTGACGGTTGATAAGTGCTGTTTACACCTGAAGTGACGTCATCATGCGCATCGTACGTATGTTCACTTGATGCAGTTAGGTCCGGTTTCATTTGAACACGCCTCGTATATTTGTCTGGTCATTTCCACCATTCTTACAGCAGCAGCGGGATGGTTTAGCTTCCAGCGTATCAAACCATTACTTTGTGGGCAAGGTGTAGCAGTAAATGAGCTTACAGTAATCAGCGACTCATAACTGGCTGCCTGCATCAGGGTTAGCGAACCATAGAAGACCAAACCCCTATTACACCGCCATGTGGCGGCTCTGCAAACAGACTGCACTAGTCGCTAGTATAGTCTGACCAAGAGGTAGAGATCGCAGTGGAAAGGCAAATTCGGTACTCAAATACGCCAGTAGAAATTGGATGTGGCTGGTCGTAAGACGCAGATATCGCAGCCTCACTGTAAATTACAATACATTATCACAACGTTCTTTTCAGGACGAACGGTGATAAAGAAAATAGCCTATTACTTCAACAGTTGAGAAAGACAAGAGAATAGCTCACACATTCAACAGGGCATTGTTACTTCAGACATGGTCAATGGCTGAGAAGTATGGAACAGGCGTAAAGCAGATGCAGAGAAGCTCCGAACCACTCAAAGGGCAATGGAGGAAAGAACTGACAATCTTTTTAAGGAACAGAATTCGAGACCCATAATTCAGCCGCCATACTGCCTTCGCTTCCGTCGTAGAAACTGAATGTTGAATAAAACGCAGATAGACGGGGCATGTGATGCATTCACCTGACACCAGATGCACACGAACATTTATGGTGGTCCTATAACTTTAATTGCCCACGCGAACGTCCACAAATGGGATGGAAAGATAGCCTGAGTGAAACCTTGCTCCAACATAGTATTTCACGACAAAAGAACACATTGAGTTAAACAACATTTGGCTACCTGGAGTCAGGCACTTCCTGTGCCAGATTGAATGCCAGGATTACAGTGTGCCGGAAACAGTCTTACTTCCAGTCCGTTGAAATTGTAGCTGGTGTTCATGAATGTCTCGGACATGCTGTCCAATTCGTTGTTATTAATGGTATCTAATTGCCATTTGACTGATGGTGAATCAATCAATCTATCTATCTATCTATCTATCTATCTATCTATCTATCTATCTATCTATCTATCTATCTATCTATCTATCTATCTATCTCTATATCTCTATATCTATCTATCTATCTATCTATCTATCTATCTATCTATCTATCTATCTATCTATCTATCTATCTATCTATCTATCTATATCTATATATCTATCTATCTATCTATCTATCTATCTATCTATCGATACGGCGCATAAGACAGAAACAAATTATCTCCAGTTGGAACCGTGCGGCGCCACTGCTTTTATGTTTTGTATGGTGCTGAGACCCATAGTTGAGCCATGGCCAACTGGAGTCTATTACAGATGGCCATGGTTGAGCCCTCTCGGTTATTGTTCTTCTGAGTGTTTCCTTGGGTCTCTCTCTGTTCTGATCACCTCTTTGTGTCTATTCGAGTGCCTGCAATAGAAGACGGCTGTTGTCCATTCTAAGGATATGTCCGATGATTGTCCATCGTTTTTTTGTTTTCCGGATGATGGTCGACACGTACAGTTGGTTTATCTCTGTTCTTATCGAGCCATTTATTATGATGGTGAATATGTAACGAAACATGTCTTATTTTAGTAATGATCTCTAGAGTAGTTTGAGAATTTTCCACTGTCCAATGAGATTTGGATTTTCTGTCCCATATTTTATTTTGTGAAAACGCCTCCCAATCGTAGCTCTCATTGCAGATCCATCTGTGTATTTGTGATTCCATTTTATGACTGGGTATGTTTTCTTAATATATTCCAAGGATGTATATATTCTCCACATAAATATTTGGGTGCCGTGTTCTGCAATTCTGGTATTGTCTTTCAGCTCTGGGAATTGTGTTTTCTTCCATGGGGGAAGTGCGTTGTTTGTCATTATGCGCTCTTAATTTATCTGTTTGAAGCATGGCATGACGGAGTGAAATTGTATGTTTAATTACTGTGGTTCTCTAGAGTCTGCTTCAATCATATTTTCCAATTACCTATTGGATGATTTGGGAATGTTTTAATTGGTAGGCCAGTCTCTAACTCAATTGAACTTAACTTGACGTTTTTATACTGGTTTAAAAGGCTCTGCACAAACTGTATTATGTATACATCCAAATTATTCTACTCAATTTGATCTAAAATTAATTAGTGCATCCAATCTATTTTTGAATGTACTAACTAACCCTGCCCCCACTATTATCGGTGGCAATGCATTCCAAGCATTCACCGCGCTCTAAGTAAAAAAATATCTCGTTAATATCTAAATAAATTGTATCATACCTAACATTGCATTTGGCTTTTTCACTGCTACCTGGACTTGCTCCCTCGCCTTACCTGTATGATCTATTATAACCTATAGGTTTCTTTCCTTTTCTATCTTCCCAATATTATTCTCTTTCTTACTGTATTTATATTCTATATTGAATTTACACATGTGAATCTGTGATGGGAGCGAAGTTTTATAAAGGACATGCTACATGATGTAGGATGAATATACATTTATCTGCAATAAACTCAATTAGTACTCTGTACTCTCTTTTTCCAATCATGGTTTGTAGCTTTGTTGTTTTTCTTATTTATTTCACATTTCTGTTGTAGCTCATGTGACTCTTCTTCTTCTTCTTCTTCTTCTTTGTCGATCAATTTATGCTATGCTTCTAGCTCGGTGAGGCATTTTTGTGCATAGTTGCTTCTCCCGGTCCAGACTGCCTCTCTATGATCTGTATAAGTGTGACAGTCCTGCAGGACATGTTCTGGTCTTTCCTTGGGTGCTTCATAATCGCACGACGCGGTCTCTGAGATCCATTCTATGGAGATAAGCCTTGAGTCTACAATGTCAATTCTGAGTCTGACGAACCTTGTCTGTCCATCTCTGCCAAGTTTGTCTATGCTGTCATTGTCTAGCTTGTATTCTTTGTGCTGGTCTCTCCAATACGTCATCATGGATCGTTTGGTGAGCGCCTTTGCTTCTTTACAGCTCTGTGGATGGCGAATCTGCGTGTCGCCACTTCCGAATTTTGATAGCTCATCTGATGCAGAATATTGAATATTGAAATTGCTTTAAACATGTAATGTTAGACCAGCTTTAGAATACAGAATGCCAGTCTTGGCTTCAGCTTCAAAATCCAATTTAATAAAACAGTCACAATTCAAAATCGGCAAAAATAATTGGCCAACGAGGGACAATCTGGCCCGAGGGAGCGACTTTTGTCGAAAAGCTGTGGGGGACCGGCGAAGACCTGAAACGCAGTCTCCACGTGAACCTCACCAGGCTAGAAGCGTAGTATTAGATGCATGAAGAATATATTCTGGTTCCCATACAGTTCCCGATAATTTTGTCATTAGTCGTTCGCTGTTAAGTTTTTGTTGAGACATATCAACTGGATTTGTCCATGTTATTCTTCTGTCCATCATTATTCCTGGATATAAAGGGATATTTATTGTTGATAGTTTCAGTACGGCGCCCGCTAATACTTACATATCTATCAGGACCCCTAAATGGGGTCGTAATCCCAAAGTTACGTACCACTGCTTGTTCATCCATAAACAGCTTCATCCATCCTTATCTGATATACCTCACAAAGATACTGAGTGGCGCAGAGTGTTCGCTTCTTGCTCCAAAGATACCAAATTCGATCTCCGTTATCTACGCGCTGTAGTCGACCCACCTGTGAATGGGTACTGGAGTTATTATTTGGAGAAGAAATTCTGGGACAAAGGAAACTAACAATTCATTTAAAAGATTAGATTTAGTGCAATAAAGACTAACTCTTCATCCCTGACAGCAATGTCTACGGGGGACAAATGGTACTTGTTCCTTAATTCACCCGAACAGAGATCTCTGGGTTCCAATCATGCGTATTTGACAGCTGATGACTGTAGCGGGACATTCTATTTCGGGTTAAGGGAAGGACAGGTCGACATAATTTTATTTTAAATAAATATGTAAAAACTTAGATGTGTACAAATATGGTTATATTCAGTTTTAGGGGACAACCTTGTGGAATAACGTAGGGCCCTACAACAGAGCAGAAGGTAATTTCCCTGCTGGATTGAACTGCCTGATTAAAATAATTGGACGACCAAACACCGCAATTTTAGTTATTTAGGTGGCCAGAATAGAACAATGTCGGCAAGAATGGGACTGAAAACGTCCAAACCACTTACTTTGATACGTGGACGCTACGTGAGCTCGCACATGTACGAATCAAACATTTGTCTGTGCCATATTTGCTCTTGTCTTTTACAGTTTGATGATTATATCAAGGTGTATTGGCAATCCAGTTATATGTGCGATATTTGACACCCACACAGTTGAAAAGTGGACTATTCTGTGACGTCTCGTCTTGTCTCTTATCCACTTATGCCGTGAGGCGGCGTGGGGAGCCGTAGTTTTCTGTCCTGGGCCGGAGGCGTCACTGCGGTAGTCACGTCGTGCGTTATAGGCGGTGCTAAAATATATACCCGGTGCTGAAAATATATATATGTTTGGGATGAATTAAGGGACAAGTAATGGACTAATTTTGACCTTAGCGTCACAGAAGCCATGCACTTACCTGTTGCAGGATCAAGATGTAACCCGTTATTCTCAGTCTGCTCTTTGTCAGACGCACTTCGAGTGGTCCTTGCTAGGGCTAGTGGTGTAAACAAGATGACGGAAAGCAGCAAACAGCAGCGATGAGCCAGTAGCCGAGCAGAGGAGATGCTCATCCTCTGCAACTCGGATCATGAGTCCTGAATTGGTGACGCCGGAGCGTCCCACAGACCATTTGTCCCTGCAGTCCCAGTCTGTGTTGCTGACCAAGGCAAATTAAGAATATTCACCTATTCCCTGAAATAAATCCCCCAGTTTCTCTTCCCTTGAAATCAACAAACAATTCCAAAAATATTCAAGGTCTTTCTAGTTTTAAAAAAACAAAACAAGATGCAAATATATCAACACTGGGAATTTACAAATATATATCTAGTTAACTAGTTCCAGCATGTCTTCAAGACGCAGAATGATGCACAATAATTTAATGGCTTACATTATCTAACTTCACAATACCAACTAAACCTTCTACAAACGTTTTTCATCATCAGTATACGAAAGTACGGTTCGCTAAAATTGTGAATTATTTCGTTATGCAAATTTACAAAATAATACAATCGAACTGTGAGAATATCGGGTATGTATGCAAAAAAATTATTCCAACCTTGGTCTCCGATTTCAAAATGAATATTCCAATGAGCTCAAATTTCCGTAACTAATATTCTGAAGTTAATTTATGTTAGTCAGAAAGCACACCAGTTCTCAGATAACAAAATGTCTACATTATCTAACAAGGCAGCAATCACACATCCGAATCTGGTATGTATTTCTCTACACAATGTAGCACGTAATCACTTCTAAAGGAAAATGTAGTGCTCAGTATTTGATAGTTCAGGCACAGCAGGAGAAAATTATATCACGCAATGGTCGGACTTCTGTCTGCTTCAGATCCCAACTGATCCACGTACAAAGACAGCTGTCAGTAAATAGATCCTCCTCAGCAATTCGACAGGCCGCATTTGATGACGTTACTTGGATCTGAAAGAAGAAAAACGATATATATTTTAAAACACACGCTTAAGAATTTCTTGTTTATCGTCTTCTTCTTCTTCTTCGTGGTCGTCGTTCATTCTGAAAAAAAACGGCAATCTGTTTCTTTGTACCGTAGCTTACAGCGAGGCTACGATATCTACATCTTTTGATTTGACATATTTGGTTTTCATATGTGTGTGAAAGCAGCGCATGAGCTGCAGCGGTCAGCGACCGATAGCTGCTAGCATCAGGACCATCGAACCAGAGCTGCCAATACCCTTCTACACCTCCACGCGGTGATCCTGGATAACAGGCTACAGCAGGGCAAGACTGGCTAAGGAGAAGGAATCGAAGAGGGAATGCTAACCCGGTACTCAAAAATGCTTGCTGAAGTCGGATATGTTGGACCGCAAGGTGCAAATATCGCAGTTAAGCTGTAAACTACGACACAACGCATTCCGTTCTCTTGACTACATTCTGCTACTTGTCCTTTTCAGTTCTTGGTAGCGGGAAATTGAGAACGAACTAAGCCAAGCCAAGCGCAACCAAACCAAGCCAAGCGAAACAAAACCAAATAAAACCAAGCCATATACATGTGTGAGACGCGGTTTGCTTTGCACACCTGCATAACGTGAAGTATTTTTGACTATTCAAAAAAAAAATACCGAACGAATTGCAAATATGCATCAAAATAATACACCAAAACGCAACCAGCATTTACATTGTTTTCACTATCTAGCCTGGACTTTTGTTTTAATTTGTAACGTTTTAGCGTAAACATTCACTTCTGTCAATCACGGGCAAAGTCTTTTGGTTATCGTCTTCTTCCTTGTCGCATATTCGCAATCTCCCGCTACCAAGCTCTGAAAAGGATTTTGCAAGTAACAGAATGTAGTCTGAAGAACGGAATGCGTTGTGTCGTACTTTACAGTCTGATTGCGATATTTGCACCTTTCGGTACGACACATCCTACTTTAGCAGGCATTTGTGGGTTCAAGGTTAGCCTTTCCTCTTCAATCCCTTCTCCTAACCAAATATGTCCTGTTGTAGCCTTCTATCCAGGACCACCACGGGAGAGTGAGAAGGGGCTTCACAGCGCTTGTTCGCTGGCCCGGACGCTAGCAGGTTGCTCACCGCTACAGCTCATGCACTGCGCAGTTTCTTGATCACGTCTTTTGATTATATCGAAGCTTGAGAACGTACAAATATAATCTGCATCCAGAACTAAACACTTTTGCGGTGCTAACAAAGTGCTAAATGGAGAAGACTTACAATACCACCTAACCTATCTCAATATCGCTTGTAAGGAATATCGCATGAGATCAGCACAGACAAAATAGAAAATATTTTTAAATCGCGTGAACATGTGCAGAGAAGTTTTTAATGCAGTGACATAAAAGTATCAAGAAAATAAAGAAGTTCAAATACCTCGGTTGTAAATTCGGTGATGAAGGCAGAGGGAACAGAGAGATTGCACATATAATTTAGAAGGTTAACAGTGTCCACTATCGAATAGCAGGTTTTTTTTTTAACTCTCTAAAGTGATTCTTTCAACTAAGAGGAGGCTGATAAAAACTCAGTTTATTTTTACATTGTGTTGCCAATGTCAATCTCGGTCCTTACTAGAAACACATAAAAGCAAGATTGGTAGCTGTGAGATGTGTTGTGTTAGAAGTGCAGCCGGAAAGACAATCCGTGACCGAATCCGCAACACCACGGTGAGGCAGATAGTGGGACAACCCCAGTTAGTGCCTACATTGACGCCTTAAAAAAAAAGCAAGTCGTTTGATCATTTAATCAGAATACATTATGACCAACCTGTAGCGAGAGCATATTATAAGCAGGTCTCCATTAGGAGGACAGAAGCAACGCTATAGAGACTCATTGAAAGTGGGTTTTTTTTTAAATATATATTTTCCTTATTTCTCTAATCCCCAAGGCGGTGTGCGTTGCACTGTGGTTTTTATTTTGCGCCTGTCGACCCAGTGCATCCGACTTCAGCATGCATTTTATGTAAGGATCTGCTTCCTCCTGCATTTTCTAAGGGTTTGCTTCCCCGGGGTAACGGCCGGTGATGTGATGGGGATCGAACCCAGCACCTTCGGGTTGTGAGCCATGCCACTTAACCACTAAGCCACGCCGTCCCCGTGAATGTGTATATGAAAAGATTCAACATTGATGTCCCCTCCGGTGAGTTGCTTGCACAGAAACGCTCCACCTGGCTCGTTAGCAACACTAAAGGTGCTCAGATCGTATGATGAGGATCGAACCTAGCACCTTCGGGTTGTGAGCCATGCCCCTTAACCACTAGGCCACGCCGTCCCCTTGAATGTGTATATGAAAAGATTCAACATTGATGTCCCCTCCCGTACGTTGCTTGCACAGAAACGCTCCACCTGGCTCGTTAGCATCACCAAAGGTGCTCAGATCGCAGAGCGAAACTGCATCGCGAAGGCTCGGAGTAGACGTGCCGTCCGAAAGAGCAGAACACACGACGACTACACAAGCGAGTCCTCGAATGAGTGCCCCGAGTGCCGCAAAGTCTACCGTGCTAGAATTGGAGAGAACACATATTGCAGCACGTCTAATTCTGCCGTCATCTTCGTTTGCGATGAGCAGCTGTTACTTGTGTAGGCTCTATACGTCAGGTTCATCCCTCACGTAATGCTTCCCTGACATCTGTCTGGTTCTTCCCTCGCGTGATGATTCACTGACATCTGTCTGATTCTTCACTCACGTGATGCTTCATTGACATCTGTCTGGTTCTTCCCTCACGTGATACTTTACTGACAGCTGTCTGATTCTTCCCTCACGTGATGCTTCACTGACATCTGTCTGGCTCTTCCTGCACACCCTGTTTCCCTGACATCTGTCTGGTTTTTCCCTCACGCCATGCTTCCCTGACATCTGTCTGGTTCTTCCCTCACGCCATGCTTCGCTGACATCTGTCTGGTTCTTCCCTGACGCTATGCTTCCCTGACATCTGTCTGGTTCTTCCCTGACGCTATGCTTTACTGACATCTGTCTGGCTCTTCCCTCACGCCATGCTTCCCTGACATCTGTCTGGTTCGTCCCTCACGCCATGCTTGCCTGACATTTGGCTGGTTCTTCCCACACGTCATGCTTTACTGACATCCGTCTGGTTCTTCCTGCACACCATACTTCCCTGAGATCTGTCTGGCTCTTCCTGCACACAATACTTCCCTGACATCTGTCTGGCTCTTCCTGCACACCATGTTTCTCTGACATCTGTCTGGTTTTTCCCTCATGCCATGCATCCCTGACATCTGTCTGGTTCTTCCCTCACGCCATGCTTCCCTGACATCCGTCTGGTTCTTTTTGCACACCATGCTTCCCTGACATCTTTCTGGTTCTTCTTGCACACCATGCTTCCCTGACATCTGTCTGGCTCTTCCCGCACACATGCTTCCCTGACATCTGTCTGTCTCTTCTTTCACACCATGCTTCCCTGACATCTGTCTGGTTCTTCCCTCAAGCAATGCTTCCCTTGACATCTGTCTGGTTCTTCCCTCACGCAATGCTTCCCTGACATCTGTCTGGTTTTTCCCTCACGCAATGCTTTCATGACATATGTCTGGTTCTTCCCTCACTCAATGCTTCCCTGACATCTGTCTGGTTCTTCCTGCACACTATGCTTCCCTGACATATGTCTGGCTCTTCCTGCACACCATGCTTTCCTGACATCTGTCTGGCTCTTCCCTCACGTCATGCTTCACTGACATATGTCTGGATCTTCCCAACAGTTCTACATTAGCGATCTTATGGGCCGAAACACGCAGACATCGCAACCTCGCTGTAAACACGACGTCCATTTTAGAACCAACACAGAAGAAGAAGACAACAATTAAAACATTTCATTATATTTATTCTGCGCAGGATCTCATATATGAAAGTATGCACATGTTTCGATGATTTTTGTTGTTGTTACTGTTCTCCGTGTTTCATGGCCATTTAATAAAACAGATAACAGACTCCACGTTGGACTATTTAGCTCATCACACCGAAATTTAGGGGAGAAAGCACATGACGACGTCCAAGAAACAGTTGTATCACACTGGCTTGCAAGAACATAAGGGTGTAGACTTATAATGAGCTGAATAGATCTACCGAGAACAGAGGAAAGTGGGGTGACATGATCAGAAGACTTCAACACCAGTCTCCGAACCAACTAACCTGCTGATGATGATGATGTTGACGATCGGTAATGAATCAGCTCGCTCACGAAAGGTCATTATTCTGACCCCATCTACCCTCAAGCCATGCACTTGTAAACAGGAGGCGCTACAGCAGCCTTGTCAACTAGTTGGAGATAAACACTCCTCCTAGAGATCAGAAAAGTGTGTGTAACAGTTGAGAAAGACAATCCCGAGTGTAAGATTCAGCAAGTGTTGCTTCAACACGAACTGAAACCCAACCTGCTGGGTCGACGAACGTTCACAGCACACAAACAGACAGGAGAAGAGAGTTCCATCCGACCGACCGACAGATCCGACCGCGACAAGTTGTGGTCACGCTGACCGAGACACAGATAAGCGCATTTGCCATTATGACACAAACTGTAAACACGCATATCTTTGGGTTCCTGTTAATGTTTGTGTTTTCTACCTCAAATTTAGTATGATCTAGAAAACACTGTTGTTGTGTAGCAGACGGTCGTATTAGATTGTTTTTCGTTACGTTTATTGCTGTTTATTTAACAATTTGCCTTGTGGGATTTCCCTTGGGCTTGACTGATTCCCTTCTCTACATTGGGTGTAGAGATATCGTATATACAGATGGCTCGGCTAACAATACTACATCTAGTGGAGGGGAAGGGGTCTACTACAAAGGAGCAGGGAGGAAAAAACTGATACTATATATCTAGTAACGGGTACATACCCCAATCCCTCACACTGTTTCATTAACACTGTCCAACAAGCACACTCTTACACAACTTTCAAACGCGCACTCAGAGTGAGACCTTTCCATTGCACTTTGTTTGGGTTGACCTCTGAGATCGCATGTTCAAATGCTCACGTTGACGTCACTTCTGGTGTAAACAGCACATACCAACCGTTAGGTTTGCCCAATTTCATTATCTTCCAAATCATAGTTTCCTCAGCAGACAGTTGAAAACATGGTAAATGTGATCCGTCCAGAGTTGATCAGCGACCGGTGATTCGGTTTCTAACATTTGAAGGATGTCGACCAGTTGACATTCATCGCAGTGTATGGTGACAAAAGTGACGGTCCACCCGAATTGCTGCATCAATTTTGGCGATGGCATCTTCTGGTGCAACAATATGCGCCTGGCCTGGTTTCGGATGAATATCAACTGGTCGACATCTTTCAGCTGTTAGAAACCTAATCACCGCTCGCTGATCAACTCTGGGCGGATTCCGTATCATACCCGACATGTTTTCAACGGTCTGCTAAGGAAACTATGTGTAGGAGGTTCATGAAATTTTGCAAACTTGACAGTTGGTATATTTACATCAGAAGTGACGTCAAACTGTATAAAGCTTTAGTTAGACCTAGATTGGAGTACTGTGTACAGGTGTGGAGTCCTTATCATAGAGGGGACATAAACATGCTAGAAAGAATACAAAAAAGAGCGACAAAGATGATAGTGGGATTCCAGAATTACAGTTATGAGGAACGACTCAGAAAAACCGGCCTACAGTGTCTCGAAGGGAGAAGAATTCGTGGTGACTTAATACAGGTTTATAAGATGATCAGAGGAATCGATAAATTAGACTATAACAAGTTTTTTTTTAAATACAGCCACCTACAATAACACGAGGGCATAGCTACAAGCTGATTAAAGAGAGGTCCAGGTTAGATATTAGGAAATATTTTTTTAGTCAGAGAGTGGTGTCTGCTTGGAATGCATTGCCAGGGGAGGTAGTGGAGGCAGGGACAGTTAATGCATTTAAGAATAAACTGGATGCGCATAGATTTTAGAGCAAGGTGATGTAAATGTAACTGGTTGTATACAGACTCTGCAGGGTCTTCTAAACCAGTATAAAGATGTTAAGTTAAGTTAAGTAATGTACATCGTACGTACGATCACTTGGTGCAGTTAGGTTCGGTTCCATTTAAACACGCCTCCTAGCATAGGTACATACAGACACACCCACATACGTATCCAAATACTGGTTCGTATGTCCTAGTATCACCTAAACGACGGCCAGTAGAATACAGATAGGCAAACACTTTTAAAAAAAACACCAACAAAAAATCTCCAATAACTTCCGCGCAGAAGCAGACGCACTGTTAGGGTCACGTGATACAAAGTGATTCGTGTCCCTACTTCACGTCCGATCGACCTGCAAACAGGCCGTGTCACAGTAGTCTGGACAACGAGGTGGGGATAGCCTAATATATATAATCAAGAGCTTACCGAGGAACATCATAAAGCCCTACAGCCATACTGCTACCGAAGAACATCGTAAAGTTAATTCAGTAAGATTCAACAGAGACAAGAGCTGTCACGCGACGGGCTCTGTACAACACCTGAATGAAGTTTTAAAAAGTAAAGTAAAGTAACCGACAGCATTAATGCCGTAGGAGTGTGAGGTGTTAGCGATCTCGAAGGCTCGGCTATACGAGAGCGGTAGCCATCTCCTCTCCCTCACCGCTTTTACTTCTCGGACTGAAAAAAACATCTCAACTGGGGAATGCACCCAGGACCACTCAGATGCGAAGCCAGCTCGCTAACCACTGGGCTACGCAGTTTAACTACGAGCATACTCAGAGAGTACTTCCTTTATTTAAAAGTTTGCCTTTCTCAATTCTACTAGACCACTGAGTAAATGTATCAAAATCAGAATACTTCGTTCTAACGACAATTCAGTGCTCGCATGTGGTTGTGAAAGGTGGAAAATTGACAAAGATGTCTGAAAATAAATATTTGAAAATAAATGCTTTTAGAAGTCTATTGGGCATTGCCTGGAAAAAAGTCAGGACTAATGAAAAAATAATACGACTGCAGTTCAACCAAAATTATGTTTCTAATATCTTCAGGATGAAACATTTGGTGTACACGGGGGCACGTACAATAATCGACTCATGTTACAGGCGATTGTCTGGAAAAGTAGAGGCAAAAGGAAGCGAGGTAGACCTAGAGGAAATCGATGCAGAACTATCAGGATGGATGGTTTAAAAACGGGACTAGGGAACATGCAAGATCTACAGAGAGTGGCGGCGGACCGATCGAACTGGAGTTGAATTATACCTTTGACGTTGAAAGACCATAGATATATTCTACTGGTGACTGCACACTGCTTTCAACGCCAGGCCGTAGCCTTAGTTATATCAGGACGTATTGACCAGTGTTTGGATGCGTATCTGTTTGTAGTATGGGCGTATTGGTCAGATATGAGCAAGGAAGTGATAATAAAACTATATAAAGCATTGATAAGACCTAAATTGGAGTACTGTGTACAGGGATGGAGTCCTTATCATTGAGTGGGTATCAACAAGCCATCAAGAGTACAATATAAGAGCTACAGAACCGGTTACGGGATTCCATTATTATAGTTATGAGGAAAGACAGAACAACTTCTCTACAGTGTCTAGAACAGAGGAGAATTCGAGGTGACAATACAGGTTTATAAATTAATCAATGGAAAAGATCAATTAGACTATAACAAGTTTTTCAAATTACAGCCGGTTACAACAAAAGAGGGCACAGCTTCAATTTGTTTAAAGACAAGTCCAGATTACATTTTAGGAAACAATTTTTTGTATTCAGAGAGTGGTGAATGCTTGGGGTGGATTGCCATATGTTGTGGTGCAGGCAGGGTCAGTTAATGCATTCCAAAATAAATTGGATGCTTATTTATTATTAGTATTTGTAGAGAGGAATAAACTGATTTTTGGAGCACTCTAAATCAGGATAATGAAGCTAAGTTAAGTTAGCCCGAGTGGTCCTACGGAACGTTTTTTGTATGACAAGGACAAGAATAGTATGACTGTCCCACAGAGAGCATGTCGTAAGAGGCGATTAACTGTGTGACATGACATGGTTAGGTGATAAATGGTGACTAACAGACTGTGGGTCTACATCGCTCTTGTATTTGAGTCTATTAAGATGGACTCGCACATCGGTTAACCAACCCCGCAGCACTAGTCCCAATGCAGTAAAGTAATAAGCTGCTCGAGCCTAACCCACTAAGCAGAAAATCCTCCTCTCGGATACATACAGCTCATGCCAGAGCTGGGACCTGCACAGCTGCATCCGCCCATTTAGAAATACAGTTCCACTAAGACTAAGTTAATTAACATGATGAGTGTGCATCAGTTTGTAATGTCTACTACTACGGCAGATTCTGCAGAACAGTAGGTTTTGCCAATCCTTTCTGTACGTGGAGAAAGTACGCATACATACGCACACAGAGACAAATCCACGACTTTTCCAGTCAAACTGGACAGAAGAGATTTCGAACCTGATAAGTTGGGTCTCCAAACTAAGCTAACGCTCGATTTTCACCCCTACTGCGGGTTAACTGCCCAGACGTGGAATACATCTGCGTATTCTTCCCTCGTTATTCTCGTCCGCCATCCCCCGCTGCGTGCCGGTATATCTGTCAGGCCCGTCTAGGCGATGTCTGCCACCTCATTGTGGCGGTGTAAGAGGCATGCCGGAGTGTCTCGGTGACCTCAAATGCACGAGCTACCAACCCTCCTCCACCCTCCCCCCCCTCTGCCCTAACCCCCACTTTCCTGGCCGAACTTTGAAAAAAATGGGGAGGGGTGGTTTACAAGAATAAGATACCAGACTCGGAGAAAGAAACGAGACTCGGGAGAAAAACACGCAAGACGCGCTGACTCCTTTCAGAAGGAACGGTCGGTACTAAGGCAGAAAAAACATCATATAAAAAAAAAAAGAATTAGATGCAAATGATGTCGTCTCCGCATCTAATGTTGGCTGCAAATGGACATCTAACATGTTTCGTGCCCTGTTGGTACACTCCGGCAGGTACTTGCGTCTTAATTCACCCCAAACAAAATAAATGGTTTATTTTTAGCAGCGCGGAATTTGATGTAGTGACGTCACATAATAGTCCACGTTCTTAACAAAGTCAAATATTTTGCGAGAATAAACGAGGATTTCTTGAATCTGTTAACGTTGTTCCGTGAAAAGGAGAGCAGTATCTAGTTTTTACGACAGCATACTACCATGTTATCTAACCTTAACCCTAATCATGACCCTAATCCTAACCTTAAACCTAACCATAACCCTAACCCTTCGTAAAACTAAATTTAAAGATCTTTTCTATACTTCTAACTAGCTGCCAGAACACCATATGAGCATACGTTATGAAAAGATCAAGAGATATCAAGAGCTATAATGACAGCTTTACTTATTTGTTTAAAGTGAAATTATATCGCCATGTCAACCCCTTAATCCGAAATGGAATGTTTACGTTTTTTACGTACGAATGGAACATGTGGAACTCTGTTTGGGGTGAATTAAGACGCATCCTTCAACCCCTCCTTTCATTTCACCATGAAAACTACAAGCAATCTAAGGGTTCAGCCCCAAATAATGCGAAATATTTTGTAGATAGCAAACGACTCTGGAGTCGACCCAGTCTCAACAGCTGGGTACACGAACAAATCTGGGAAGAAAAAGGCAGCCGGCATGATGCTCGCCAAGTCACTCATAGTTCACCCTTAGTCAAGAAAATATTGACCTAACACCAAAGTCCTAAAATGCTACACGGCGTATAAACGGAAGCTTTACTAATTTACTTTTACTCGGAAAACTGATATAAAAAGTCATATTACAGAAAACTAATGTAAAAAGTCATATTACTGACAACTGATGTAAAAGGTAATTTTACTGAAAACTGGGATCAAGATGTTGAGCAGCGCATGAGCTGCAGTGGTCAGCGACCGATAGCTGACTGCTAGAGTCAGGGCCAGCGAACCAGAGCTGTCAAGACCCTTCTACACCTCCACGTGGTAATCCTGGATAACAGGCTGCAGCAGGGCAGACTGGCTAAGGAGAAGGGATCGAAGAGGGAAGGTTAACCTGGTACTCAAAAAATGCTTGCTGAAGTCGGATGTGTTGGACCGAAAGGTGCAAATATCGCAGTCAAGCTGTAAACTACGACACAACGCATTCCGTTCTCTGGACTACATTCTGCTACTTAAGCCCTTTCAGGGTTTGGTAGCGGGAGATTGAGAACGAACGAAGCCAAGCCAAAACAAGCCACATTACCGAACGCTGATGTAAAAAGTCATATTTCTAAAAACTGATAGAAAGTCATTTTTTGTTGCGTTTGCCTTATATCTCCATTCCCTAAGATGGTGTGCGTTGTACTGTGTTTCTATTGTGTGCCTATAATAGGCCCAGTGCACCCGACTGCGGCATGAATTGTATGTAACGGTCTGCGCCTTCGTGCATTTTCTAAGGGGTTGCTTCCCAGGGATAACGGCCGGTGCTGTGATTGGGGAACGAATCCAACACCTTAAGTCTTGTGAGCGAGCCGTGTCCCCCACAGCCATATGACTGAAAACTGATGTAAAAAGTCAAATGAATTAAAACTGATGCAAAAAGTTATAATACGAATAACTGACGTAAAAAGTCATGACTTAAAACTGATGTAAAAAGTCATATGACTGAGAACAAGCATGTGGCATTAATTACATATGTGTTGGTTGACGAAGTTATGTGTATCCACTCAAAAATTCAGGCCAGACGGAACTAAAAGTTTTATTTAACACGTAAATATTTTTTGTTTAATCCACGTTTTTAAGTACAGGTTTTATTTGAACTTTTTGGTGAATTGATGTATTGGTGCTTTGAATTTGTGTTCATTGATCGTTGTTTGGGTTTGTTTTTTTGTCTCATTCACAACTTTTTTTTCTGGACGTCTTGATTAACTGTATTCGTATTCTTTTCCTTATCCTTCTGGTTCTTCTCAATTTTCATCAGTTACTTCTTTTCATATTTATTCTCTCTCTCTCTCTCTCTCTCTCTCTCATAGTTATGAGGAAATACTCTACCAAATTTTTCAAACTGTAACTGGCTACAAGAACTAGAGAGCACAGATTCAAATTGTTTAAAGACAGGTCCAGATTCGATTTTAGGAAATACTTTGTTTATTCAGAAAGTGGTAAATACTTGGAATGGATTACCGCAGGGTTTGGTGGAGGCAGGATAATGCCTTTAAAAATTGGATGATCAATTTGTATTATTTTGGGTAGTGGAATAAACTGATTGTAGAACATTCTAAACCAATGTAATGAAGTTAAGTAAAGTTAAGCCGAGTGGTCCGCCGGGGTCTTTGTGTATGACAAGGACAAGAATAGTATCACTGTCCCACAGAGCTCATGTCGTAAGAGGCGACGAACTGTCAAAATGTGACAGCTAAACATGTGGTCTAGTAGAGACTGTGTATAAAATGGCAGCTTTCTTGTTTATGAGGAAGTGATTAAAATAGGAGAAATAAAAGATTATGCAAACGGGCATAGGTCATGTCAAGTTAAATAAAAGCTTGTAAAAACTTGTAAATATAATCCCATACCCTACGTTGCCGTCAAGGATGGCGTGTCTGAACTATAATGTTCTAGAGTGTAGCTTTTTCTGAGGTGGCGTTAGCAATTTCCATCTTCGATGCATTGACTTCTCCATTTTAAAGTCAAGTACTCATTTACAGGTGCGTAGACCGGAAAATTCCCTGTGTCGATACTGGGGAGCAAAGAATAGGACTGCTACTCTTACATGCTTGTTGCCTTGGATGTTGCAGTGGGATAGAACCCACTGTACCACTACCCTTTTTGGTGCGGACCGCTGGCATAGTTGACAGAGTACTGCTCTTAAATCATTATGTTCAGTATTTTTCTGACTTTTTAGCGCTGTGACTACGGCCTAGGCATCTGCAAGCAGGACTATATGGCTTTCATTCCTTTTACCTGTCACCATTTCTTCCACTGCCGCCCTCAGTGCCTCTGTCTCCGCTCTGAAATTGCTTGTGTATTTTCCAGTAGCGAATGACAGTGTTATTTTTCTGCCATTTGGTAGGTTCAGAAATGCTCCTGCCCCTCCTTTCTGTGTTGTGTTTGTTACAGAACCGTCGGTGTATGCATGGGTCCAGTCCATGCTTGGGTAGTTTTTCGTTATGTAGCTCAGGGTAGTATCTCTTCTTTCTTTTTCAGTCTGGCAGTTCTTGTTTCCAATACCTGGTATATTTTTTTACCACTTCTGGAAATATATGCTGCCTCCAGGTAGGTTTTCGTACAGTAGGGATGGGCTTTGGCAACACCACTCGATCGCTAACTTATTCCAAATTAACGTCTATACCCCCAGTGATAGAAAATGAGCGAGTACGAGAAGGAAAGAGAGAACGAGATAGATATATACGCTACTGGCAATGCGGGCCTCAGGATAGGGTTTGGATAACACGTGTTTGAGAGACCTTGATGTGCATCATTTTACGCTCAGCACCAGTTACAGATAATGTAAGATTCTTCAATTGTGTTGGTTGGCAACAGGTTGAGAGAGGCTTTTGTAAATGTAAATTGGTATAGACGCTTGCAGCTATGCAGTGTTCGTATGTCGTCATGTGTATCATTCATTACATGTGTATTTTTATGCGTATATTTTAATTTTTTAATCGAAAACGACTTAGAATGAGACGAACATAATGTATTATGATAAATTATGCAGCTTCGTTAATTAATGCATTTTTTCTAACATGGCGGTATATGTGTAATTAGTGAGTATGTGATGGGAACAAACTGTAAAGGCGATCCTAAAAGCAGTTACAGTGGTTGGGGGGATGAAGTTATTGAAACTTCAACGTCGGACTCCAAATACTCGTATGTACGCTCGGACTCCAAATACTCGTATGTACGCTCGGACTCCAAATACTCGTATGTACGCTAGGACTCCAAATAATCGTATGTACGCTCGGACTCCAAATAATCGTATGTACGCTCGGGCTCCAAATAATCGCATGTACGCTCGGGCTCCAAATAATCGTATGTACGCTCGGACTCCAAATAATCGTATGTACGCTCGGACTCCAAATAATCGTATGTACGCTAGGACTCCAAATAATCGTATGTACGCTCGGACTCCAAATAATCGTATGTACGCTCGGGCTCCAAATAATCGCATGTACGCTCGGGCTCCAAATAATCGTATGTACGCTCGGACTCCAAATAATCGTATGTACGCTCGAACTCCAAATACTCGTATGTACGCTCGGACTCCAAATAATCGTATGTACGCTCGGACTCCAAATAATCGTATGTACGCTCGGACTCCAAATACTCGTATGTACGCTCGGACTCCAAATAATCGTATGTACGCTCGGACTCCAAATAATCGTATGTACGCTCGGACTCCAAATAATCGTATGTACGCTATCCGGACGAGGTTGGAGTGCTTGTGCACGCCAATGATTCCTGTTGTTTGGTTAAGCGTTTGCCTTTTTGGATTCTACTGGTGAAAGTACGGCCTTTCAATATCAGACCGCAGTCTTTTAGATTATCATCATCGTGTTCGACGTTATTTACAAAGCGTCGATCTCATAACTGCCGATCTTTAGGACTCTCGATCTCTATCCAGAACTCCCGCCTCTATGTCGCTGTCAGCTGCAGGACCTCAGTAATGTCGTGTGTCCATCATCTCCTTGGTCTGCCTCTGCCCCGCTATCGAGGCATCATAACCTCTAGTATCGATCTCTCTCGGCCATCATGGCGTTATGTGGTCAAAATATTATAGTTTTCTAGACAAGATATTGTTTACTAACCAATTTTCCTCGATACCCAATTCTTTTAGGATATCTGCATTTTTCCTTTTCGGTATCCGTGGTATTTTGAGCACTTTAATTCAAAGGATTCAATCTTTCTCTGCAGTGTTTGTGTAGTGGTCCATATTTCACATCAGTACTATCATTTGGGAAGATGCAAGTTCGGAAACTCATGGCTGGTCAAAATAAATGAGGAAAAAACCACATGCACAATATTCTCGCTTTCAAACAAACCATAAAACACCAAAATAAGTCTTAACGGCAAATATCTGCGGCCAAACGACAACCCAAACTACATGGGAGTCACATTTGATCGGCGCCTGACATGGAAAAGTCAGATCGAGAGAAACCGAATGAGAGCCAGAGAAATAATAGCAATCATGAGGAAACTTGCTGGCACAAGCTGGGGAGCAGACCAAAGAATACTAAAGAAACTGTACACTGGAAGAGTGAGACCAGTTCTCGAGTATGGCATTGTGGCATGGACAGCAGCAGCAAAGGCGAACTTTGACAAAATTAGCAAACTCCAAAACCAAGCCATGAGAGTTATAACAGGAGGCATGAAGTCAACGCCAATTGTAGAGCTGGAAAAGATTACAAATCTGCAATCCATGACCGACAGAAGAGACTGCAAAGCCCAGCAGCAAGCAGAAAAACTCAGAAGACTGACAGACCATCCAATGCAGAAAAGACTAAATAATTTTGGAAATGGGAAATTAAAGCGGAGACACTTTGCAGAAATAGCCAAAGCAAAGATGAACGAAGACCCTATGAACACATTAACAGCCCATGCCTACTGTACGCAAACCTACCTGGAGGCAACATATATTTCCAGAGGTGGTAGAAAATATACCAGGTATTGGAAAAAAGAACAGCCAGACTGAAAAAGAAAGAAGAGACATAACCCTGAGGTAAATAACAAAAAACTACCCAAGCATGGACTGGACCCATGCCAACACCGACGGCTCTGTAACAAACACAACACAGAACGGCGGGGCAGGGGTATTCCCGAGCCTACCAAATGGTAGGAAAACAACACTATCAGTGACAACTGGAAAATACTTAAGCAATTTCAGAGCGGAGGCAAAGGCACTGAGGGCTGCAGTAGAAGAAATGGTGTCATGCAAAAGAAATGAAAGCCATATAGTCCTGCTTGCAAATGCCCTGGCCGTAGTCACAGCACTAAAAAGCCAGAAAAATACTGAACTTAATGACTTAAGAGCAGTACTCTGTCAACTATGCCAGCAGTTAGTACCAAAAAAGAGTAGTTGTACAGTGGGTTCCATCCCACTGTAACATCCAAGGCAACGAGGAGGCAGACAGACTGGCAAAAGAAGGTGAAAGACTACCACAACCAGATACTAGTGTGACATACGAAGAGTCAAAAAGGCTTATTAGAGCTAGATACATGACCAAATGGGAAACAGAACATACTGGCTACTCAAAAAACGATGCCTATTACCAGTTGAACAGAAGAGAGCAGGTCGTGGTCTTCAGACTTCGCACTGGCCACAATAGACTGAGGTACCACCTATTCAATAAATTGAAGGTAGGTGGCACTGACGAATGCTCGAGCGGTACTGGGAAAATGACCGCTGAACATCTGCTGCAAAACTGCCCGACATACGAGGATCAGAGAAAGCAGATGTGGCAACACTACCCAAGCTCTATGGCAGTGTCGACAGCCTCAGGATGACCGCTGCTTTTTTCGAAAAAATAAAGGTTGACGTCTGACAGCGTACGAAGAAGAAGAAGAAGAAGAAGAAGAAGAAGAAGAAGAAGAAGAAGAAGAAGAAGAAGAAGAAGAAGATACCCAGTTCGTTTAGGATATCTGCATTTTTCCTTTTCGGTATCCGTGGTATTTTGAGCACTTTAATTTAAAAGATTCAATCTTTCTCTGAAGTGTTTGTGTAGTGGTCCATGTTTCACATCAGTACCATCATCTGGGAAGATGCAAGTTCGCAGGGTTTTTGTTGGTGTCACTGTAAGTGTTCTTTTAGATTATATCAGAACGTAATGTCCAGTGCTTGGAGCTATGGCTAGCAGGAGTTATACTCGTGGCAGAGTCACTAAAAAACGGGCAGGTTCTAAGAAACGGAGCAGACTAAAAGTCGGAGGAGAAAGTTGTTTCCTATAGGTACAGCTGCAAAACTCAACGCAGAATGGGATATGCTACGGACTACACCAATCTACCCCATTCTGTGGGTGAAATACATTCTTGTCTAGTTCTTTGCTGTCTGGTCTCTTTCAATTATCCCCACGGAGAAAGACGAGAAGCAGACCAATGGATATTACATCTCTATCCCTTTGTGATATCTCCCAGGTGACGCTGAATGCCAGACGCACCATCACTACAAAAAGACTAACATAACTGATTGAATAGTGATGAGAGAACCGACCAAGATTAATATGCTACTTCCCTGGCAGGACGTAACGATTCTGGAACCCTCAGCACCATAGACTGCTTCCTTTCGGGAATACTCGAAAAATGCATTAATACAAACCCCCCCCCCCCCCCCCCCCCCCCCACGAAATCATCATGCCTCTAGGACAACAGCTTACATTATCACATCTGCTGAGAGGACCTGTGCTTTTGCCCGAGAGGCATTGGGCTGTGAACAGCTACTAACTCATCATCATTACATCAAAACTGTAATCCCAATAATCATGTAATCTTGGCACTTTGAGGTGTGACAGTGAGACTTGAAGCACTCACACTAAGCAGGAGCGACGGATCAACACGTTTCACATGATGTGCCTCTGGCATATATTGATGATTGGGTGGCAATAGATAGTGGCACGTAATGTGATTTGACAGCGAGCAAACGCGTTGATCTAACGACGCCTTCAATGTTTGGGGCATGTTTACTGCATGGATCAGATGCTGCCATAGAATATCATGTATAGGTGGCAATAGATAGTGGCACGTAATGTGATTTGACAGCGAGCAAACGCGTTGATCTAACGACGCCTTCAATGTTTGTGGCATGTTTACTGCATGGATCAGATGCTGTCATAGAATATCATGTATGGGTGGCAATAGATAGTGGCACGTAATGTGATTTGACAGCGAGCAAACGCGTTGATCTAACGACGCCTTCAATGTTTGTGGCATGTTTACTGCATGGATCAGATGCTGTCATAGAATATCATGTATGGGTGGCAATAGATAGTGGCACGTAATGTGATTTGACAGCGAGCAAACGCGTTGATCTAACGACGCCTTCAATGTTCGGGGCATGTTTACTGCACGGAAGAGATGATGCAATAGAATATCATGTATGGGCAACTGATCATTGGGGCTAGAAGAATAGGCCGTCCAACGCAGCGATTCAAGGACGTGTGGAAGAAGGACAGAAAGACATCCCATCCGAGGACTGGGAAAAATTGTTCAGGGTAGTGCTGTTAGGAGATAGTCAGTTGGAGGGGTATAGCGACTGATGACGCTCGTAGAAGCCTTCTGGTTGCAGAGAAAAGAGAAACACTGAAGAGATCATGGAACAGCCAGGCAATCCAGCCTACTCAGCGCGGTTGCAAGATCTGTGAAAGAGAGTGTCAGTCGTGGATCGGCCTTTACAGTCGGGATACAGGTGGCAGGACTGGACAAAAGTCACAGGGCGTCACATGTCCTACTGAGACGCTAATGATGATGGTGAATCCAAATAGGTGGTTGTTGTTGAATGACCGCAATGAGCAATCTCGCTTTTGCGACCTGAAAATCGGCGTTAAGTGGTTGGTTGCATAAGCTTTCCTCACACCCAGAGCATGCCGATGAAGAAGTACTGGGGTCCTACACGCGGTTGTGCTATGCTTGATTCTACGAGTCGCTGACTACTACGGGGATCACGTTGATTTCCACGACGTTAGCCAGGCTGCCACGAAAACAGCTCGTTTCCAGGCAGACATACGTGGACGTAATATGGGGTTTTTGGTCAAGTATATTTTACTTGAATCTGACTAACTTGTCTCATCAGTACGTGTTACCTGACCCTGACTAACTTGTCTGATCAGTACGTTTTGCCTGACAAGACGTTATACTCCTCCCGACATCACAATAGGGTAAAAGACTTTCCAACTCATTGTTGCAAAAGCAGCAAAGCGCATGACCTGGACAGCAGCCAGCGACTTGTAGCTGACTGCTGGCATCAGGTTCTGAAAACCCTTGCTGACCAAGGCCCTATTTCGCCTCTATGTAGCGGCCCTGGAAACAGGCTGGACTAGTCCCTCGTGTGGTCTGACTAAGGGATATAGATCGTATTGGGAAGGCAAATCTGGTCCCCAAAACATCAGCTGAAATCGGATGTGTCGGGTCGATAGGCGCAGATGTCGCCGTCCCGCTGTAAACTACGACACAACATTATTTTCAGGGAAAACGCAGGAAAATAAAATAAAATAATAAATAATAAAGGCCACCATTTGTTTTCAAATTGAGTTATCTTTTTTAATAGGTTAATAATATTTAAATAAGGGATCAAGATGTTGAGCCGTGCATGAGCTGTAACGGTCAGCGACCTAGAGCTGCAAGATATATCTACCACCTTCACATGGTGATCCTGGATAACAGGTTGCAACAGGGCAGACTGGCTAAGAAGAATGGATCAAAGAGGGAAGGCCAACCCGGTTCCCAAAACTGTCATGATAAATTCGGATGTGTCGGACCGAAAGGTGCAAATATCGCAGTCAAGCTGCAAACTACGACACAATGCTTTCCGTTCTCCAGACTACATCCTACCACTTACAAAGCCTTTATCTGAGTTTGGTAGCGGAAGTTTGAGAACGATCGACGAAGAAGAATATACAAATAATAATGAATTATTTATAGCTTCAGTGTTTGTTTTTAATTACTAAGTGTATGCATTTTGTTTACAAACCATTGTTGGTGGATTATTATTGAATTCCTAAATAGGTCACGTCAATTTGGTCGTATCGATTTCGAATCAAGCGTTTGACGACCCCATGTAGCTAGCACGAGAGACGTGTGTGTATTTAAGAGATTAATCATCATCATCTGGTTGATTAGTCCTGAGACTAGTTGTAAGTTTGTCTGAATATGTCTCTCCATTTGATCATTTCCTCTGGTTGATCAGTCCTGAGACTAGTTGTAAGTTTCTTTGAATATGTCTCTCCATTTGATCATATCCTCTGGTTGATCAGTCCGGAGACTAGTTGTAAGTTTGTTTGAATATGTCTCTCCATTTGATTATGTCCTCTGGTTGATCAGTCCTGAGACTAGTTGTAAGTTTGTTTGAATATGTCTCTCCATTTGATCATATCCTCTGGTTGATCAGTCCTGAGACTGGTTGTAAGTTTGTTTGAGTATGTCTCTCCGTTTGATTATGTCCTCTGCATTTCTTTTCATTTCAGCATAAGTTCGTACTTAAATATCGAGCAAGCCTGAGATGTAAAGGTGAGTCTTGGTCGCCCCGGTCCTCTCCTCCCTTGAATCTTGCCCTCTAGTATCTTCTGCAAAAGACTTTCATGTCAGCCAACTGACCCGAAGTTTTTGTATCATATGTAATATTTGTCTTTGTGTGCCCACATCAGTGAGTACATTGTCATTGGATCTTCCTTCTGTTCAGCTCACTCTGTCCATACTACGGTTGCACCACATTTCAAACGCTTCCGTTTTTTTTTCCACCCCTCTCTGCGTTTCAGCCACGTTTTCAGCCCCATACAGTGCAGTTGGTCATGTTTGACTGGCGATTATTCTTTTCCTCAGTTCTATCCTGATATTCTTTGAGGCTAACGATGTATGTTTTTCTCTAAAGCCCTTTTTTTGCCACTGCAATCCTTGTCTTAATTTTTGTCTCATTACGAGCACCTTCTGTTATAGTTTGGCCTAAATATGTAAACTTGTGTTCTTGTTCGATTATTTTTCCATTGACGAACATATTTTAGTGTATTCTGCTAAGAGAATATGGATGACAGTGGGAAGGCATACCGGTACCCGAAGAGAGCAGCTGAAACCTGATGTGCCGGGCCGAAATGCGCAGAAACAGCAGCCGTTCTGTAAAATACGACACTGTCCTTTTCAGAATACACGCAGAAGGAAGGAAGGAAGGAAGGAAGGAAGCAAGGAAGGAAGGAAGGAAGGAAGGAAGGAAGAAGAAGAAGAAGAAGAAGAAGAAGAAGAAGAAGAAGAAGAAGAAGAAGAAGAAGAAGAAGAAGAAGAAGAAGAAGAAGAATATAGGCAAGTATTTGTCGGCATTGAGTCATCATTATTGAATCATTCGGTCCCTGAGACTGGATAGCAAGTTCAGGATTCCGTATTTACATGTGCTTGTCATCTGCGGCTGTCTTCGGCTCAGCGTAAGTCTTCGCAGTCATGTCTGCATGCTTGTGCACCAATGTCATTTCTTGGTCCGCCCCTTTCTGTGTGCATTCTTCCTAGACCTTCTTCACTGGGTTCTCTTGGCGTAGGTTGAGGCCAGCCAGTAGTTGTTCTCTTGGCGTAGGTTGTGGCCAGCCAGTATTTGTTTTCTTGGAGTAGGTTGTGGCCAGCCAGTAGTTGTTCTCTTGGCGTAGGTTGTGGCCAGCCAGTAGTTGTTCTCTTGGCGTAGGTTGTGGCCAGCCAGTGGTTGTTCTCTTGGCGTAGGTTGTGGCCAGCCAGTAGTTATTCTCTTGGCGTAGGTTGTGGCCAGCCAGTATTTGTTTTCTTGGAGTAGGTTGTGGCCAGCCAGTAGTTGTTCTCTTGGCGTAGGTTGTGGCCAGCCAGTAGTTGTTCTCTTGGCGTAGGTTGTGGCCAGCCAGTAGTTGTTCTCTTGGCGTAGGTTGTGGCCAGCCAGTGGTTGTTCTCTTGGCGTAGGTTGTGGCCAGCCAGTGGTTGTTCTCTTGGCGTAGGTTGTGGCCAGCCAGTAGTTGTTCTCTTGGCGTAGGTTGTGGCCAGCCAGTAGTTGTTCTCTTGGCGTAGGTTGTGGCCAGCCAGTAGTTGTTCTCTTGGCGTAGGTTGTGGCCAGCCAGTAGTTGTTTTTGTATCTTGTATAGCAACTTTCTTTTCTCTCCCACTTTCACAAACAACCTTATTTTATATTTTCTCTCTCCCCAGCTCACTTTATTCATTTTCTGTACTACCACATCTCAAATGCATCAAAGTATTTCTCCTGTCTTGTAATTATTTAAGTCCATGTTTCATAAATGTACAACGGCATAGACCAAACATACGTGGTGTCAATTCATTTCCGTAGTATCATATTAATTCCTCCTGATATTACGACTCCGTTTCTCTCTAAATGCCTTATCTGCCAACGCAATTGAGGTTTTGAATAGCTAATAAAATAGACGCATGCATACGAGAAATGATGGAGTTAAAACTAATCAAATGGACACATTGATCAGTAGTGCCAGTACACTACCTTGTGCAAGATTATTTCTAAGGAGTCTCAAAGATAAAGATATCCACCAATCAAACATAGTATTCCTGGCTGAGGTTGGTCATACTGTGTGTCCAATCCCACTGCAATATTGACGGCAATGAAGCTTCAGACAAACTAGCAAAGTGTGGAGGAGCATCCCCACAAACAGACCTGAGTATCACATATAATGAGGCCAAGACCATAATTAAATCCAATATCAGGGGGAAATGGGCAGATCAACGCCCAGACTTTCGAAAAGAAGACAGCTACTTTAATTTAACTAGAGAAGAGCAAGTCATCATCTTCAGACTGAGAACTGGGCATAACAGACTTAAGGGTCATTTTTACAACAAAATTAGGATTTGGACAAGAATCCATGTGGGGAGCATGACCGTGGACCACATGCTACACATCATTCAAAGCTGCATGCTCACGCAGGAAAAGAGAGAACAATACTGGCACGTGAGACAGATATAAGACAAAAGATGTATGGTATAATAACACAGCCTTACAAACAACGGTGTCCTTTGTAAGAGAAACCGGGACCTTGATCTTTGGATGAACGAAGAAGAAGTTTCCTAGGCCGACGCAGAAGCGTCTATTTTGTAGTAGGAATTGTATTAGTGTCCTAAGACCCTGCTCTTGTTATTGTGTATATCTTGTTCGTTAGCTATCTGTGGTTTACTGTATCGTACTCGGGGCTCGGGTCAACATATGCGACTCCATTTGTATTATACACACTGCTGTAACACGAACTATATCCTGGGGTTGGAAGGAGGGAGATATGTTGGTCGTTCTTCCATTGTATCATTCACCATTATCTGAACCAGCATTGAAAGTTAGTCGTTCTATCATAGTAACCTTGACCCTTCCTTTCTCACCCAACATTTAATGTTAGCCGTTCTATCATAGTAACTTTGATCACTATATCACCCAACATTAAATGTTAGCCGTTCTATCATAGTAACTTTGATCACTATATCACCCAACATTAAATGTTAGCCGTTCTATCATAGTAACTTTGATCACTATATCACCCAACATTAAATGTTAGCCGTTCTATCATAGTAACTTTGATCACTATATCACCCAACATTAAATGTTAGCCGTTCTATCATAGTAACTTTGATCACTTTATCACCCAACATTAAATGTTAGCCGTTCTATCATAGTAACTTTGATCACTATATCACCCAACATTAAATGTTAGCCGTTCTATCATAGTAACTTTGATCACTATATCACCCAACATTAAATGTTAGCCGTTATGTCATTGTAACTGCACCCGTATCTCACTCAACAATACATGTTTCAACTGTGCTTATTAACAAGAGGAGAATCGAGTAGAGAATATATGTGTCTTACTTGGGTAGTTGAAGCACGTAATTCATATGTTATTATTCTAGAAACGGAACTCTTGACTGTCAACTGCCTTACAGGTAGTCTGTTGACAGCCAAAGCTTACGGAGAGTAACCACACATAAAAGAGATTACACACAGCAGATGTGCTGGGCCAAAAATACGCTTTAAAAATTGCAGACTAAGAAATCGAAAAGACAAGAGAGACGTGTTTGACAGTAAGATTATGCACCATAGGGCCTTTGGAATAAGGTTTGGCAGTACTGCCAAAATCGAAAACTGTTGGAAAAAATGGTATCAGATCTCTGCAAATTTAAAATCCGGTCCATGTACCCACATTAGAATGGGTCTTATCCATGGAGGTCCACGTGCTCTCATAAGAATGGGTCTGGAGGTCCAGGTGCTCACATTAGAATCGGTCTTATCCATGGAGGTCCACGTGCTCACATAAGAATGGGTCTGGAGGTCCAGGTGCTCACATTAGAATGGGTCTTATCCGTAGAGGTCCACGTGATTACATTAGAATGGGTCTGGAGGTCCACGTGCTTACATTAGAATGTGTCTAGATGTCCACGTGCCTACATTAGAATGGGTCTTATCCTGGAGGTCGACGTGCTTAAATTAGAATGGGTCTAGAGGTCCACGTGCTCACACTAGAATGGGTCTTATTCTAGAGGTCATCGTGCCCACATTAGAATGGGTCTAGAGGTCCACGTGCTCACACTAGAATGGGTCTTATTCTAGAGGTCATCGTGCCCGCATTAGAATGAGTCTGAAGGTTCACGTGCTCACGTTAGAATGGGTCTTAACCTAGTGGTCCACGTGCTTACATTAGAATGTCTACAGGTCCACGTGCTCACATTAGAATAGGTCTAGGGGTCTACGTGCTCGCATTAGAATAGGTCTAGAGGTCCACGTGCTTACATTAGAATAGGTCTAGGGGTCCACGTGCCCACATTAGAATGGGTTTTATCCTAGTGGTTCATGTACCAACATTAGAATAGGTCTGTTTCTCATCTCATGCCTCTATATAACCGCTGCACAGTGACTTTATATACCTTCATGAGCCTAACATATTGTTGGTTATCTGTTTACGGGAAAGGCTTCGGGAGTAAACCCTGAGGAAAAATCTGTATTGCCTGCTACCTCCAGTCGTCTTGACTTTGTGTTTTCACCGGATTAAGTAGCAGGGAACGAGAGAGTGGGGCGACACAAGCGAAAGTCTATCCCTCGTTAATCTTTTCAAGAATAAGGTTGTATCATATGACGAATCTGCGCGAAAAAGTGCAGACTTCAGTTTAGTTCAAGTGCCATTTCCGTATCAAAACTTGGCTGCAATGTAACTATAGTGTACTATAACTTTTGCCTTTTTGGTGCAATGTGATGGTCTTTTTCCAGTCCATCTCCTGATTATATCCACCTACTTAAAATGATGTCTGCCTTTTGAACGACTGCCTTCCACACTACCCTCTAGTACGGTCTTCAACAAGGAGGTATGTATGTCTTCTTTCATTGCCAAAATAACTTAACTGCCTAACGACGACGACGACAACGAAGAAGAAGAAGAAGAACAAGAAGAAGAAGAAGTAGAAGAAGATGATGAATTAAGAGTGACAGAAGGGAAGGAAAATTAATTAATTTAGATTTAATTAAAAGATATTGACATGCAAAATAAATGTATTGATATATACATTATAAAAAGCATTTTTTTTTTTTTAATGGACACATATTATTCACTGAGACATAAACAGACAACGCGTGCAGAGCAAACAAGTCACAGATTATTCACTGGCGGATGCAAACTGGCAGGTCATTAATATACGATTCAATAACGGACAGACGGGGGGGGGGGGGGGGGGGGTGAAGGTCAAAGCGTATATCTACACAAGTGATTCAATGACTAATACAAAAAAAAGATTATGATAAACAAGAATTGTTCAAACGCGGTATAACTGACAAACAGATAATTCACTCGCAAATGGCTCGAGACAGACATACACATTGCCCGTTTACAGACGGACAAATTTCACACGAACGTTTTCAAGCTTGAGAAACACACAGACGGGCAATGTGTGTGTATGCATATATCCGAGACGTGTTAAAATTAAACCGGACTAAACTGCAACAAGTGAACATGATCGGCATGATGATGTCACTTCTGGTGTAAACAACACATACCAACCGTCAAGCTAGCAAAATTGCATTATCCTCTGACTCATAGTTTCCTCGGCAGACCGTTGAAAACTGGCGGGTGTGATATAGAATCTGTCCAGAGTTGATCAGCGAGCGGTGATTCGGTTTCTAACAGCTGAAGGATGTTGACCAGTTGACATTCATCGTAGGATGCAGGCAGTGTAGGGTGACAAAAGTGTGTCGACAACAACAGTAAAGAACTGGGCAACCATGCTTAAAGAAGGATGTGAGTTAGCGAAAGATCTTCCGAGACCAGGTCAGGCACTTATTGATGCGTTAACTCACGTCCGAGACCAGGTCAGGCACTTATTGATGCGTTAACTCACGTCCGAGACCAGGTCAGGCACTTATTGATGCGTTAACTCACGTCTGAGACCAGGTCAGGAACTTATTGATGCGTTAACTCACGTCTGAGACCAGGTCAGGCACTTATTGATGCGTTAACTCACGTCCTTCTTTAAACATCACTTTCCACTTATTCACTGTTGTCTTCGATACACTTGTCACCATACACTGCCAGCATTCTGCTATGAATGTCAACTGGTCGACATCCTTCAGCTGTTAGAAACCGAATCACCGCTAGCTGATCAACTCTGGACAGATTCCACATCACACCCGCCATGTTTTTACCGGTCTGCTGAGGAAACTATGAGTCAGGGGAAAATGAAATTTTGCGATCTTGACGGTTGGTATGTGCTGTTTACACCACAAGTGACGTCATCATGCGCATCGTACGTATGTTTCCATTTTCATTTTGGTCCGGTTTCATTTGAACACGCCTCGTATATGTATGTATGTATGTATGTATGTGTGTGTGTGTGTGTGTGTGCGTGCGCTGCACACGATTCAAAGACAGACAGACAAACAGGCAAACCACACATCGATTGTGTATTAGACATGCAGTCATATATAGATAAATCAAAGACAGACGCCAGTCATATAAAGATGAGTCAAGAGACACAGACGCTAGTCATATAAAGATGAGTCAGAGACAAGCAGACGGATGGTCGGGGTGAGTGTGTGTGTGGGGGAGGGGGGGGGGGGTTACTTTACGGATGCGTCAAAGTCAGGCAGGTGGACAGTCAAGTATTCAGACGATAATAAGACGAGTGGCCAGACTTAATTGATTCAAATACGGGCAAGTACGGTTCAAGAATTGACAGATAAACAAACACGAAACTAGCATCGGTTGGGAGAATCAATTCGCCACTACAAACCCGGTCTGTACTCTCGCGACGGTATGGCGTCAAATAGCCGACATATTTGTAAAATAAATATACTGCACACGCTGAGCTAATCTACGCGTCAGAAAACCAGTCGTTATACATAGACCCGGCTAGAGCGGCAGTGGCGTACCTAACATTTATGGCACATTGGGCGGATATAGTGCTGACTCCACACGGTCATGGTACCGAATTGGCTACCCAGGAGTCACACGATCTTGTCTATCCATATGTATATAGTTGCCTGGAAATTTTAATTTGGAGTCCATCATAAAATAGCTGAGACGTGTAAGGGTAAAGGTAGTCCCAAAGCGGAGACTGCCATCGGGGGTGAAGTGTTGGACTATACAGTGTACTAAGCCACAGTTTTGTGAGGTGGGGTGTCTAGTTTCCTTCCTCGTTGTCTTTTCCCCTCCGTAGTCGTCAGCCAGGTACCCATTTACAGGTGAATCGACTAGAGCTGGCGGTAGTTGGAGTTGACCCCATTCATTTTCCATGAAAAGCGAATGCTCTATCACTGCGCTAATGAGCCACCCATAGTACAATAAAAACTAACACTTTATCCTTGACGGCAGTGTTTGACGTAACGATTTGATTACATTGTGAGTTAGTGGCGCATTGCATTACCTTTTCCCAATGTAAAACCGATACTCCAAGGTAAATTTGGACCAATGTAAAACAAGTTACTATGTATAAACTAAACTTAATAACTGTAAAGCATGGATCGGTTTTATCAATCTACCCATTAATCACAAAGTAGGCATCCGCTGAATTAGCTTATCCAATCATCTTAAAGTAGACACCCTCGGTATCAGTTCATCCAATCATTTTAAAGCTAAAGCAGACAGCTCTTGTATTTAATTATCCAATAATCTGATAGTAGGCATTCGTTGCTGTTCCAGTTAATCCAATCATCGCAATGTAAGAGTCCGGCGTATACCCAACCATTGTACAGCAGAGGTCAACTATCACAAATTTGACTGTTAATCGTGAAATAAATTCGAATATAAATCAGCCAAAATTGTAAAGTTGATGTCTATCAAATCAATCAGAAAACAACAAATCATATATTGGTTAAGTTTAATAGTTAAGGTGTCAAACGCATACATACAATATCTAAACAAAAATACTATATATTTCGAATCAAACGCGAGATTTCAATGAGAATGTTAAAGATATCACCCATGCAAATTATTTGAGTTTTCTTCGTTTTTCTCTCAAATTCATCTTTGTTGTTCGCTATCAAATTCCCGCTAACAAGGTCTGAAAAGGGCTTTGCAAGTAGCAGGATGTAGTCCGGAGAACGGAATGAGTTATGTTGTAGTTTCCAGTTTGACTGCGATATTTGCACATTTCGGTCCAACACATTCGATTTCAGCATGACATTTGTTAGTACGGGTTAACTTTTCCTCTTCGATCCCTTCTCCTTCACCAATCTGCCTTGTTGCAGCCATGATCACCACCTGGAGGCAGAGAATGGTCTTAGCAGCTCTGGGTTGCCAACCGATACAGCTTATGTACTGATCATCATCTTGATCGAATGTTATATTTAACATTTGCGTTCCCTTCTCGTGCTGGTACATCTTCACGTGTCCGATTTAAGACGTGTTGAACGGGTGTCATATCAGCCTTCGGTGTCGTGTTCCTAGTCTGATAACATTGTCACATAATCTCTTCTTAGAAAAGCCTAGTGTTGTTCCAGCTACGCGAAACCGTAGGTGTTCTCTGTGCCATTTGTATTGTTACTTGTATTGTTATTTGTATCGTTATTTGTATTGTTATTTGTATCGTTATTTATATCGTTATTTGTATTGTTATTTGTACTGTTATTTGTACTGTTACTTGTATTGTTACTTGTATTGTTATTTGTATTGTTATTTGTACTGTTATTTGTATCTTTATTTATATCGTTATTTATATCGTTATTTGTACTGTTATTTGTACTGTTACTTGTATTGTTATTTGTACTGTTACTTGTATTGTTATTTGTACTGTTACTTGTATTGTTATTTGTATTGTTATTTGTATATTTGAACATTAGCTGGCTCTACGTGGGCAGCAACGCCAGGTATTTTCCCAACATCAGCACTCGCCCTATGCTTCTCTGTAGCTGAGTACAACACCAGTTTGGAACAATTCTGCACATGTCAAACTGATTGATACAGCAGTCAAACTGATTGATACAGCAGTCAAACTGATTGATACAGCAATAAATGAGAATGACTGAATAGTTACAGGGTGTCTTCTTCTGTGTTCGTTCTTAATCTCAAGCTTCCAAGACCTAAACAGGGCTATGCAAGTAGCAGGATGTAGTCCAGGGAACGGAATGCGCTGTGTCGCTAGTTTACAGCTTGACTGCGATACTTGCAGCTTTCGGTCCGACACATCCGTCTTCGGCAGTACTGGGTGCCTAAAACCTGCTCCAACTGAAAAATATACTTCATAATTGGTGTATCACCACATGAGACGTGAAAAGTGTCGCAATATAAATTGAAAGACAAATAGTTCAACAACACAAGGCACCCTATGTTTGGATACCAAGTATAGGGCATACGACTGAAACCTAGACGAAGTTTCTTACAGTCAACCCAGCCACTTACAGACTAGTCCCGGAAAACGCTGCATCGAAAAAGCGAATGAACTGACGCAGATCCCCCGGGCTAAGATGCGGGAGGCCCTATCACTGATCAGCACGTGCCTTTCACTACTTGGAAGTCACAAAATAGACTTCGAACTGGTGCATCACGATGCAGGAAGAACTAAAGATATGAGAATACATGTATGACGAAATATGCGATTGTGGATCAAGCAACACAAGACCAAGACCTTGATCTGATCAGATGATCTGTGCAAACCTTCTGGAAGCAAACAATGTCAATCTGATTAGATGATCTGTGCAAACCTTCTAGAAGCATACTTCTTCTTCTTCTTCTTCGTACGCAGTCAGACAGTAACCATTATTTTTTCGAAAAAAGCGGTGGTCATCCTGAGGCTCTCGCCACTGCCATAGAGCTTGTCTTGCAGTTCCACTGGTAATGGCAACATCTGCTCTCTCTGATCCTCGTATGTCGGGCAGTTCTGCAGCAGATGTTCAGCGGTCATTTTACCAGTACCGCACGGGCATTCGTCGGTACACCCTATCTTCAATTTGTTGAATAGGTGGTACCTCAGTCTGTTGTGGCCAGTGCGAAGTCTAAAGACAACGACCTGCTCTCTTCGGTTCAACTGGTAATAGGCATCGTTTTTGGTGTAACCAGTATGTTCGGTTTCCCATTTGTTCATGTATCTGGCTTTGATAAGCCGTTTTGACTCTTCGTACGTCATACTGGTATCTGTTTGTCGTAGTCTTGCCCCTTCTTTTGCCAGTCTGTTTGCCTCCTCGTTGCCTTGGATGTTGCAGTGTGACGGAACCCACTGTACCACTACCCTTTTTGGTGCGGACTGCTGGCACAGTTTGCAGAGTGCTGCTCTTAAGTCATTAAGCTCAGTGTTTTTCTGGCTTTTTAGCGCTGTGACTACGGCGAGAGCATCTGTCAGCAGGACTATATGGCTCTCATTTTCACTGTGTGTCACCATTTCTTCCACTGCCGCCCTCAGTGCCTCTGCCTCCGCTCTGAAATTGCTTGTGTACTTACCAGTAGCGAGTGACAGTGTTATTTGTCTGCCATTTGGTAGGTTCAGGAATGCTCCTGCCCCTCCGTTCTGTGTAGTGTTTGTTACAGAACTGTCGGTGTATGCATGGGTCCAGTCCATGCTTGGGTAGCTTTTCGTTATGAAGCTTAGGGTAGTATCTCTCCTTTCTTTTTCAGTCTGGCAGTTTTTGTTTGCAATACCTGGTATATTTTCTACCACCTCTGGAAATATATCCTGCCTCCAGGTAGGTTTTCGTACAGTAGTGATGGGTTTTGGTGTTGTTAGTGCGTTTATGGGATCTTCGTGCATCTTTGCTTTGGCTATTTCTGCAAAGTTTCTCCGCTTTAGTTTCCCATTTCCCAAATTGTTTAGTCTCTGGTGCATTGGATGGTCAGTCAGTCTTCGGAGTTTCTCTGACTGCAGCTGGGCTCTGCAGTCTCTTCTATCGGTCATGGATTGCAGTTTTGTAATCTTTTCAAGTTCTACAATTGGCGTTGACTTCATGCCACCTGTTATAATTCTCATGGCTTGGTTTTGAAGTTTGTTAACTTTATCGAAGTTCGCCTTTGCTGCTGTTGTCCATGCCGCAATGCCATACTCGAGAACTGGTCTCACTCTTCCAGTATAGTTTCTTTAGTATGCCTTCGTCTGCTCCCCAGCTTGTGCCAGCAAGTTTCCTCATGATTGCCATTCTTTCTCTGGCTTTCATTCGGTTTCTCTCAATCTGGCTTGTCCATGTCATGCGCCGATCAAATGTGACTCCCAGATAGGTTGGGTTGTCGTTTGGCTGCAGGAATTTGCCATTTAGACTTAATTTGGTACTTTGGGGTTTTAATGACAGCGGGAATATTGTGCATGTGGTTTTCTCCTCGTTTATTTTGACCAGCCATGAGTTCGCCCACTCTTCCAGCGATGTTAGGGCCGTCTGCATCCGATTTCTTGCTATGGTGAGATTCTTTTCAGAGGTCCACATAGCCAGATCGTCTGCAAACATTGAGCTATGGACTCTTCTTGGTATATTCTCTGTAATATCGTTTATATATATACCAGGAAGAGTGTGGGTGACAATACTCCCCCTTGGGGTACTCCCTGCTCGAGTGTCACCTTTTTGCTCATCTGCCCTTGTACTTGGACTCTGGCCGTTCTTTGTTTGAGGTAGTGGTTGATCAACTTGTACATCTTCCCACCGACATCACTTCTTCTTAGCTTGACTCTAAGTCCATCCTTCCAGACTTTGTCAAATGCCTTTTCCAGATCCACCCAAACAGCTACTGTGTGTTTCTGTGCCTGGTAGGCATCTTCTATCTCCTGGGCTATGAGGATGACCTGGTCCTCAGTGGATCTGTGCTGTCTGAAGCCGGCTTGCTGTGGAATTAGTATTCGTTTTTCTTCCAGATGCCACATCAGTCTGGTGTTTATCATCCGTTCCATCAGCTTGCCGACACAGCTCAGTAGGCTGATGGGCCTGTATCCATTTGGATCTGTTTTATCTAGAAGCATACAATATCGATAACTTGTCGAGGTAGAATCAAAAGGCAATCCATGTGGCTAAACATTGAAAACATGTCTGTAATGGTGTCTACGACAGAAAAAGTAAGAAAAATGTTTGTATTTGTTTACCTCGCGTCCTGTTTATATTTTGTGTTCTACTTTATCCCCTCTTTGTTGCTGTGTGTTTCACTCCAGCTGAGAAAAGGGTCGTAAAACAGATGGCCTCTTCCGCTGAAACACTTTGCGTGGTCTTGCAGTGACAATTTCTGTAGCAATTTGTTTCTAGCGCCATACATTACTACAACTCCAATTATTCGCCCTTTACAACATGAAGTAATCCTTTATTTCGTCAGCAAGAAAGGCCAAGAATTTACGAGAGAAAGGAATTCCTCCCTCTCTACCTAGCGAATACGCCTTTATAATATTTTTTTAACAGGCGTGGGCAGCGCAAATATGTGTGGCCCGTTCTCGTACCAAAGAGGGAACAGTACGCATTAAAGGGTCGAGATTGAGGGAAAGTGCGAGTGAATGAGTAGAACATTCTACCCCGCCGCTCCCAGCGTCTAGAAGCTCAGACGGGAAAGCCTAGTCGATCCCAGAGATCGTGATGTCTGGACAGACACCCGGGGTTGGCCGGGAATCCGGAATTCGACTGACAGGACCCATCTTGTTTGTCCGCTCGGCGGCTCACGCTAAAGGCACTCAGTCCGTCTAGACAGTGAGACACGATGAACTATGGGGAAGGTCACAGACTCGGGGGCAAATCGTCGGACTTGGCCAGACAAACACCACCAGGATGTGTGTTTGGGGGTAGGAGGTTGGTAAACAAAACAGCGACTAGGATTGCAAATACCAGTTATTTTGAGAGCTAAGAAAACACACACATACGCGCGTGTGTGTGTATATATATATATATATATATATATATATATATATATATATATATATATATAATCAATCAAGACCTTTTCAGTTCCCCGTGGAGTATAGGTCTTCAACAATTACATGCATATTCGGAGACTTGCCTTTGTCAAAGTTTAAGTTCCATAAAGTTGCATGCCCAACCTTTATTAGTTGCCTCTTAAGACATGACTAGCACGTTACACCAGTATCACTATTCTTTGCTTCATCACTTTCGGGCCCCGGTTACACTCGTGCTGATATATACGAAAATCGAATTATACGGATTTTGACAACAAGATTTGATGATGTGGTCATTGGTTATAACTTAGCTCTTCTCTTATTTTTTTTTCCTTATCCGTTCACCTTATTTCTCTAATCCCCAAGGCGGTGTGCGTTGCACTGTGGTTTCTATTATGCACCTGTCGGCCCAATGCATTCGACTTCAGCATGCATTTTATGTAAGGGTCTTCTTCCTCCTGCATTTTCTGAGGGTCTGCTTCTCCGGGGTAACGGCTCTTCTGTTTGATAACCGCGATCAAATGCACAATAAATTAAGTTTACTTACTGATTAGTTACTGAAGTTAAGTATTAGAGCACACAGAGAGATATAACCCCTCAAAAATCCACAGATTATGACAGTAAATGCACAGAATGACAATCATATTGTACAGGGAGACACGCTACTACAAAGTGAAGGATCGACAGGATCTCTGTAGTAGTGAGCAATACGCAGATGAAGCCAAGCATAGGACAACCGCATGGAGGAGCCTGGTCCACCATCTTCAGCACGCTGGAGATGTGAGAAAAGCTACGACAACCCGCGACTTAACGTCCTTTTTAGGGCGCACAAAAGAGTAATTCTTATCAAGGGCATTCAACAACAACAATAACAACACGAGGTAGATTCATTGACATATCTTGGCAGCAATATAGACATGGTCGATGCACTGATAGAGAAATCAAATTAAGAATGCAAATGACGATATCGAATTTTATTGCTTCGTGGATTTTTAAAAAAAAGTCGTAATTCAAAATATACATATAAAAATACAGATCTTGAACGTCTATGTCAAGTCCGTCCTATTGTATGGCTCTGTCACGCGAGGAACAGGGAAAAGTACAATTAAAAAGGTTCCCGACTTCACCAATGAACATTTGCGATGAATTGTGGAGATAAATGATATGATAGAGTCACTAATGTAGAGCTGTTGGAAAGAACCGGACAGATGCCAGTGGGACTAGACCAGCCCGCAGTTACTGCTGCGGTACTACGTTTACAAATTTACTTCTCACGTAGTCATGACTAATATTTTCACTTTCGTCCACCATGGCTGACGGTTGCCACTACCGATACAAAACCAAGTAATGTTTTGATAATTATTTACTTCTTCCTAACACAGACCTTCTGATGATCTGACCAAACCTTCTGGAAACATGCAATATCGATGGCTTGTTGAGGTGGAATAACAAGTCAATCCACGTGGCTGAACAAGGAAAGAACATGTCTGAAGTGGTGTCCAGGACAGGGGAAGTAAGTGAGTCAGCACATCGAAGATGGAAGTTATGATGACTAGGAAATCACCAGGCACAATTAATATATGTGTAAACAATACCAAGTTTTATCAGGACAAAACGTTCAAACACTTGGGAGCAAAAGATGGAACGAGTGCAGCAAAGACAGTGCCTAACAGGTCTCGAGTCTAAGTTTACTCTCGTGTTTTATTCTTTTTTGGATACTACCAGGCTACGAATTTGACTGAAATTCACACTAGTTGACGACTTACACTTGAGTCCACGAAAACGTATTGCTGTTTTTTTTCATTTGGATTAGTAAGTTCGTTTGTGTTGTGCTGTTGTTACCCTCCGATTATCATGGCATTCTCATCGATTATATGGAATAGTATTTCAGTTCACATGTGTCGAATTCCAAGTGTGTAGTGCACTCGTGTCGAATTCCAAGTGTCTAGTGCACTCGTCTGGACTTCCTTAGACTGAGACACACGCAACATGGCGGGAAGAGACACACGCAACATGGCGGGAAGAGACACATGCAACATGGCGGGAAGAGACACATGCAACATGGCGGGAAGAGACCATGTGTTGAATACATTTTGAGGACATCTATAACATGGAGAGTAGAGCCCCAGATGTGTAATACATTTCATGGACACATCCGACACTTGGCGAGAAGGGTCACTTGTGTTAAATACATCGCATACACCAAATACGATTGCTCTAGTATTTCACGAGATAGCAACGTGACCAACTTCGTATTCGCCGCAAGAATATATGCAAAATGGTACGAGAAAGAGCGCATGTCCGATGCATAGATGGTACGAGAAAGAGCGCATGTCCGATGCATAGATGGTACGAGAAAGAGCGCATGTCCGATGCATAGATGGTATGAGAAAGAGCGCATGTCCGATGCATAGATGGTACGAGAAAGAGCGCATGTCCGATGCATAGATGGCGTAATGGAAACCCTACAACACGGGCTTGCAACAAAGGCGCAACACTGTTGGCCCAAGAAAATAAGTTGAAGCTCCCCACGTCGCGTAACTGTACATCTGTGTGGGAAAGTAAGCAAGCAAGGATAGAATAATGGAAACTGGGAGATGTATGACTTTGTGTCTGGCCCTTACCGGTTTCCCTGCCATACCCTACTGTTAACTGTGCCACTATCAGCATAGCTCTTTGGGGGGTCAAAGGGACACAAACGCATCCTACTCCAACAAGCTGGAGACACGAGAAAGGAATTAACATTTTTCAAGAGGCATTACGGTAAGCGCGCGAACTTGCTCACGCAAGCAAGAAACGGATAATGGCCTCAAAGAACTAAACAAATCCAGTATCTTACGGGGTCGGAATCTCTTATCTGCAGCAAATAATTATAACTAAAACACACACAGCGTGACAATCGGGACCTTATAAATAGACCTAGAGTATTATGTTACACAACAGGCAAGGATAACATGGAAAGGGGGGGGGGGGGGGGGGCCTGGTACTTTGTGTTGCAGATTTGTACCCATTCCTGTGTCGGTTTGAAGATTTCGCGCAGATAAACAACAAGGGTGAAGAAACAGCGACTTGAACTCCTAGCGATAAAGTGGGTGTATGTGGGAGATAAGACAGACATGTGTTGTCAGACAGACAGATTCGAGTACAGAGCTGCGGGAAAAAGGCGATTGAATCAGGCAGAACAAAGACACGATTCATAGTGTTCCTTATTTTCATGGTGAAGGTCTTTTGGTCGTAACGTAGACTTCGTTGTTAATGTGTCGTGTTTAGTTCACGCTTATTTTTTTATTAATAAAGTTCAATGATGAATCACCATCCTCGTGAAAGCATGTCCTTTATAGAACGTTGCTCTCACCACAGCCCTTCCATATGAATCTCGATCTGCAGTCAGTCTAACCCCCTGATCCATGTTTATCTTCAGGGTGTACTTCTTTTGTACTGAACTAGTCTGTCTAAGGTGTGGGGGGGGGGGGCGGCTAAGTTCCCTTCCTCGTATTTCATTCCATAATCGTAGGTCAAGTACGAATTTACAAATTAACTTCCTATACAGCTGGGTGGACTGAAACGTGCTGGTAGCGGGAGTTGAACCCAGTACCTTAACCTTGAAAAGCAAGTGCTCTGCCACTTTATTAACCAGACGCTCTACCCTATATATATATATATATATATATATATATATATATATATATATATATATATATATATATATATATATATAAAGGACAAATTGGAAGGAACAAGAGAGGACACGAGTTAAAAAGTAGGGAGCCAAGTGAATTTGAGGCGAGTAATTATGCAAAGAAAAAAGTGACAATATATGTGTTCTTTGCCCTTTGAAGATACATTTCTTTGCGACAGATGATGCTTTTTGTATAACTGAATTATCCATGCTTCTTCTATTGAATCACGTATTGTTTTTAGAGCGTTTGTTGAAATCTGGAATATTATTCCCCACTCAGCAGGCTGTTGACCTGTGTGAATAACGAATCATGCTACACCACAGGTTGCACAGTCTTCTATCATTGAGGGGGACGGTTAACTAATTAAGGAATCAAAACAGTCTGCACATTGCACAGAAAAGCTTATGTTAACCGTTACAAGCAATTGGTTTATATACGTGAATTTACTGTAGATTATGTAGAGCTTTCTTATCTAGGCAAATGTATGCAAAACTGTCAACTGGATCATATTATTCAGAACAGGCTCTATTAACTGGCTCATATTATACAGCAAAAAGCCCTGTCAACTGACTCATTTTACACAGCAAAAGGTTCTGTCAACTGACGCATTTTACACAGCAAAAGGCTCTGTCAACTTGCTCATTTTACACAGCAAAAGGCCCTGTCAACGTGCTCATTTTACACAGCAAAAGGCTCTGTCAACTGACTCATTTTACACAGCAAAAGGCTCTGTCAACTGGCTCATATTGTTCCTAAAAAAGACTAAAATGGCTGATATTAATAACACAACAATGGTGTGTCAACTGGCATAACAGGCTCTGTTAACTGGATTATTATACGCAAAAACCTTCCATTAATTGGACTAGTATATACAAAACTGCCCATTAATTGAACTATTATATACAAAACGTTCTATTAATTGCACTATTGTATTTAAACATATCAATAATCTTCTGATGAAAGGAGAACTTTATATAAAACATTCTATTGAAGAAACACATTTATACAAAACTTTCTGTTGAATGGACAATAATATTTTTTGTAAAACCTATTGAAGGGACAATTTTATATTTTTAAAAAAACCTTCTGTTAGGATAATTTTATATAAAATCTTCTGTTGAATGGACAATGTTATACAATACATTCTGTTGAAGGAACAACTTTATTTAAACTTCTGCCGAAGAGACAAAACTTTATACAAAACCTTATGTTGAAGACACCTTTATAAAAAAAAACATTTGGCTGAATAGACAACTTTATATAAATCCTGTTGAAGGGACAAAACCTGCTCTGTGTAAAACCTTCTATCAGCATGTAGAGTATGTGCAGAATCGAATTTCAACTGAATATATTATATTCAAAAACTTATATCAATTGGAAAATTAGATACACAACTTTCTGCCAACTCAGTAAATTGTAAACAGGATCTAAACATATAGAGATTTATGCTAATGATATATTATATACCGAAATGACTAATGTAGTATATACAAAAACCTCTGTTAATACTACATTTATAACTTTATGCAAACTGTTCGATATATTTTCTTGAGATGCTTTAAAGATTGCTGATGAATCCAGACCTGGTCGTCCTGTTGAGATAGAAATTGAAGCATCTGTGTGACGGTATAGTTCAAGCTGATAAACGAGTAACGTTAGACAGTGTAGCAACGGCAATAGAGCGTTCGCATAGTTTAGCCTGAGGACCTTCCACCGATGACGAAGAGGTTAAACGTGAAATGCAAATGTGGACGAGACCTCAGAGCAAAGACTGCAGCTTTGCTGCAATGATAGGGATCAAGATGCTGAGCACAGCCTTAGCTGTAGCTGTCTTACCCAAAGCTGACTGCTGGCGTCATGGGCCAGCGACCACCTCCACGTAGTGATCCTGGATAACCAACTGCAAGACTACAGAATGGCTAAGGAGAAAGGATCGAGGAGAGAATGTTATCCCGGTACCCACAAATGTCATGCTGAAGTTGGATGTGTGGTACCAAAATGCGCAAATATAGCAGTCAAGCTGTAAACTATGACACAATGCATTCCCTTCTCCTGACTACACCCTGCAAATACCTTTTCATGGCTTGGTAGCGGGAGTTTCAGAACGAACGATGAAGAAGATACATTGAAGAAAGTAATGGGATAAGTGTATCCATGTTGATGGAAATTATGTTGGAAAATAAGGGAAAATGTAAGTGTAATAATACAATAATGTTAAGTTCGTATTTATTTAGTATTGTTTTAATAGTCATTTGTGATCTATTTGCCGACGAATTTAATCTAGCCACGTATCTTCACGTAGTGGCAATGAATGTTATTAAATGTTAGCACGGCTGTTCAGCTTGAAGACAAAAATATACTTCAAATTCAAAGCTGAAGCAAATTTCCCAATTTTTGCAGGAAATGTTTTTTTTTCATCTACGAACGTTCTAATTTTTTCTAATTTGGGACGACGTGGGCTAGTGGTTAAGTGACACGGCTCACAACCAAAGGTGCTGTGTTCGATTCCCACACATCACAGCACCGGCAGTTACCCCGGGGAAGCAAACCTTTAGAAAATGCACGGGGAAGCAGACCCTTACTTAAAATTAATGCTGAAGTCGGATGCACTGGGCCGACAGGCGCATCAAAATAAAAACCACAGTGCAACGCACGCCACCTTGAGGAATAGATAAATAAGGCGAATACAATCAAAATTAAATAAATACAAATTACCCATTAATAAGTTAATATACTTGCGTCTTAATTCACCTTAAACAATTTAAATATATATATTTAGCAACAAATTCATGCCATCTCAGCAATGAATTGCTTGAATCTGTCAAGGTTGGTCCATGATAAAGAGAGGAGAATTCAGTTTCTACAACAGCATGGCATTATCCATGCTGTCAGACGATGAAATAACAATGTTGCATAACCCTCACTATAACCCAAAGCATCGCAAAACTGAATATCACCATCTTTTATATACTTCTATCTTTATCTAAGTCTTTACTTGTTTATTTTTTTTAAAAATCATATCTACCAATTCTCCTCTTAACCAGAAATGGAATGTCTGCCCGGTGACGTACGATGGGAACACATGGAACTCTGTTTGGGGTGAATTAAGACGCAAGTACCTAAATTAACATACGAGGCGTTCTCAAATGAAACCGAACATAATTGCACCAAGTGAACATACATATGATGCGCAAAGGAAAGGATATCACTGCGTGAAGAACGTGCGTGGGTTGTAATTGGCCTAAGCTGAAAGATCTTGAGAAAAACCTACCGACTTGATTATCAAGTTACAGTCAGCCTTGTTCTTGTTTGCGAATGCCAAGAATGAGTAGGTTTACTCATGTGTGCGCCCGCAAAAGGAGGTTAAACGGCGGATTACAGTTAGCTTTCCTCACAACCCGAGCGTGCTGATGAAGGCAGACATGGTCCTCCATGAGGTTGAGCTATGAGTGGCTCCATCTGCGTGTCGCTCACTACTACTGGGATAACATCAATCCCTCACATTGTCAGACAGGCTGCCATTAAAACAGCCCGTTTTCATGAAGGTCTACGAGGTAGCCATGGTGAGGGTCTTTACCAGAATGTTTTGTCTGACCCCGACTAACATGTCTGATCCTGAGTAAAATGTATGATCAGTATATTTGATCTGACCGAACGTTAGTATATTGTCTTTTCACTGTCTTAAAAAAAAAATCTTCGTCTGCTGTCCCGAACACTTTCTGTTGTCTTTAACTAAATGCGACAATCTTTGTTTTGTGCATTGAGTACACCCGCATTTAACCGATGGCGTCTCTTAGAAAACGTTTCTGTTTTGTAAATGTGTATTCAAAGTTGCATTACTTCTAACACGCTACATATTCCCTGACATTCGTGTCCAAACTTTATTATTTATAGTCAATACAATAAAGCACTAATCATGTCGTGAACAGCAGACATCGGCGTGGCAGGCCACGTGTTTGATATCCATGTTTACAGAAAGCCTGTATTCGAGCATTTGCAGTGGTTGATTATAATAGAAATGTACTTTAAATGATGAAGTTCCGAGCCCTAATCACAACCGTCTTGAGTCGCATTTTACAATACTCTCGAAATATTTTTTACATTTTTTTGCATCCGCCTTATTTCTCTATTTCCCAATGCGGTGAGCGTTGCACTATGTTTTTATGTTGCGCCTGTCGGACCAGTGCATCCGACTTCGGCATACATTTTATTTAAGGGTCTGCTTCCTCCTACATTGGCTAAGGAGGGTCTGCTTCCCCTGGGGTAATCGGCATATTGCGTAAGACAAAGGTACGCCAATGCATATTGCATACACACAATTCTATCAACTGGTATTTTGCTTACATTCTTTTCTGTCAACCAGCATATTACATATACAAAGTTATGTAAAGGGCATATTGCCTACACACATTTCTGCAACCGGTATATTGCGCACACAAATTTACTCCAATCGGCATATTGCGCACACAAATTTACTCCAATCGGCATATTGCGCACACAAATTACTTTAATCGGCATATTGCGTACATTAAAGTTACGCCCAGGCATATTGCGTACACAAACCATGCCAAGGAATTTTGCATACACACAATTCTGCCAACCGGTATATTGCATACACACATTTATGTTAATCGGCACATTACATACATAAATGTATGCCAGTCGGCATATTGCATACATAACGTTTCTTCAACAGGTAAATAGCACACACAAATTTATGTAAACAGGAATATTTCACTCATAAATTTATATCAATCGGTATATAGAAAACATAAATTTTTGCGAACCGAAATTTTTTGCATATACATATTTAAATCGAACAAGCATATCCACCCATCTTAAGTGTTCAAGGACGAGTATACACAGTACCATTTGTTAATTAACCTGCATATTACCTACCATATACACGTCTCAGTTAAGATGATGTAACAAAGTACACAACTAGCGAGTCGCTAAACATAAAAAAGCTTCTATTTCACATTTACTCGACCTAGTATATACTGCGTAGTTTATACAGGTCAACAGACACGAGCTGGTAGCGAGCAAAGGATCCATCACACCGATTTAAGTAGGTCCCTCGTCGCGGCTGTTTTAAGGTCACACAACAGCGGTAGAGCCACGTCAGGACCAGTCTAGACAGTTGCGATAACGTTAACCTATTTTTTTTCTTTTTCAGGCTTTCGACAGGTTGTCTGTTCAGCCTAATCCTTCTTCCCAGCCTCCCCTTCCCCCTCTCACCAACTTCCTTGGTGTGTTACGCGTACAGTATCCGCCACTGACTGGGTGGGGGGAGAGACCATAGAACACAGCACGCGTGCTAGACGTGTAGGCACGGGCAAGTACCGCTGTAGCATACGGTTATTCTTAGCTAGCTGCTGCTACACGCTGTTACTGCTTAGTTGTAGCGACGTTGCTTGCACATTCTGTCACACCGTGCGCCAGTGCTCAACGGTGTAATTTTGTACAGGGCGACAGTACAGCAGCTTCGCTGGCCGAGGCAAGGTATGTGCAAACGAGGAGGCAGACAAGCTAGTTAAAACGAAAGGACATAACCAAAGTAAAGACAATTTGAATCAATCAAAACGCAGTTCTCTCCTATGGAGCATAGGTCTTCGACTAACACCCACCAAGTCTCATCTACAAAATCTGACACGTCTCCCTCGTGTTTTCTCAAGTTCTCTCCCGACAAGCGTGCCTTACGCAGCTTCTGTGTCTCTTACTTCCACTTACGGATTCCACTACAGCGACTGTTTCGCTGTCATTTTCCCCTTTACAAAAAAGTATGTCCTTTTAATCGCCTACGACTTCCCTCTATCTCGTGATAAATTTCCCAATTGTATTCAGTAGATCAACCTTAGCAGTCATATCGTACAATGTAAATCTTAATATTCTGCGTAGGCATCTGTTTGTGAACGCTTGCACCAGCTGTGTCAGTGCCTTCTTTGACCGCCAAGATAGATATTGTAGTAATGCGCTAACATTAGAGTTACAAACCCTGATCTGCATGTCTGACATGACTTCTTTGGAATATCATCTATTCGCTAATGCAATGAAGACTCATCTCGCCATCTGTATTCTTTGCTTGATAGCATGTTCTGTATCTCCCACCCTTTCTACGATGTTTTCCCGATAAGCAAATGAGAACACCTCCTGAAAAGTACTGCCTACCACTTCCAAAACAGAAAAGCAAACATAAAACTAGATTAGATGGTAAGGTCAGAAGCTTGAACACTACAAATATGTGGGCGTCAAGTTAGACCGTACACTGTCTGACATGTCAGACTGTCTGGAAACAAAGCGCAAGATGCCCGCAAAAAACATTATCCGAAAATTGACTAGTACAACATTGGGAGCACAGCCGTCTGTTCTTCGGACATCAGCATTTGCCATGTGCCTCTCAGCAGCAGAATACCGAGTTCCTATATTTTGGTTGTAGAATCGATGGTATCTCAAATTTTTGCGACGAATGCGACGTTTGAAGATCTCGGTTTATTCATTTGTTTAGCTAGCTGGTTGTTGTTGAGTACCTATAGCGAGTAAGATTGCTCTTTTTGTGCGCATTGACAAGGTCGTTAAGTGGTCCATAACTGATCAAGACTCTATTCCGCCTCCTAGTGGCGGTATGGAAACAGGTTGCAACCATGCAGGCTGGTCAAGAGATTAGGAAACAAAGTGGGATATGCAAAAGTAGAACCAAAAATGATAAATGTAAATCTAGATTGAAATAAACTTGGCGCCGTCTGTCACTGAGTCTGTATATTTTTGATGATTTTAATCATCATGTGGCATGTCTGTACCGAGTCTGTATATTTTTGATGATTTTAATCATCATGTGGCATGTCTTTACTGAGTCTGTATATTTTTGATGATTTTAATCATCATGTGGCATGTATTTTGCAGAACGTCGGTTTCATAACAGCCGTAGTCACAGCGCTAAAAAACAGAAAAACACTGAACTTAATGACTTAAGAGCAGTACTTTGTCAACTATGCCAGCAGTCCGCACCAAAAAGGGTAGTGGTACAGTGGGTCCCATCACACTGCAACATCCAAGGCAACGAGGAGGCAGACAGACTGGCAAAAGAAGGTGCAAGACTACCACAAACAGATACTAGAATGACGTACGAAGAGTCAAAACGGCTTACATGACCAAATGGGAAACTGAACATACCGGCTACACCAAAAACGATGCCTATTACCAGTTGAACAGAAGAGAGCAGGTCGTTGTCTTCAGACTTCGCACTGGCCACAATAGACTGAGGTACCACCTATTCAACAAATTGAAGATAGGTGGTACCGACGAATGCCCGTGTGGTACCGGGAAAATGACCGCTGAGCATCTGCTGCAGAACTGCCCGACATACGAGGATCAGAGAGAGCAGATGTGGCCATCACCAGTGGAACCACAAGACAAGCTCTATGGCAGTGTCGACAGCCTCAGGATGACCGCCGCTTTTTTCGAAAAAATAATGGTTACTGTCTGACTGCGTACGATGAAGAAGAAGAAGATAACAGCCAGTCTGAAAGAAACTCAATCTCTCGCCTAATCTCCAGTCTGCTACATGGTCATGCTCAAGCATTCCTTGACATCTTGGTACCATCGCCTTCTTTGGCCGGCACCATACCTTCCATTACCGTTCTCCCAAGACTGTTGTGTCTTATGATTTGGCCAAAGTATTTCACAAATGTTCTGTTCATAATGGAATTTATGAACTAGTTCTCCTCTATGCCCAGCTCCTGTCGAATGTCTGCATTCCTCTTTATTCAGGTCCACGGCATTCTGAGGACCTTTCTTGTATAATTGTCCATGTTTCACAGCCGTATGTTGCCACGGAAAAAATCACACGTTCTCAAAATTTGCCCTTTTGTTGATTTGCTGGTATTCTGCCATAGTTTCATCAGTTTGTGTTTTTAATACATAAAGTAATTATTCTGCTGCCGCCCACATGAAAGCTACACCCGCCCACTACTGGGCGGTAGTGCCCGGCTTGAAGAGCACTGGATTATAGGGTGGTGGGACATTGACGTGGTAACTCTACTGCGTTTTTGGTTAAATTTTTCGTTACGGCGATCTTTCATTTCACATGTTTCAAGAGCTTATTTGCACCAAGCACCTGGTGGTCCTTCAGGGTGCATCTCCAGTTGGATGGGTCTACAACTTCGTCTTCCCATGATATCAGACCTATGTCCAGTGCATTCTTGTCTTAATAACACATTTAGCAACTACCAACTACATTTTTCATATTGCTCATATCAGTTTGTTACCTACTTACTGACTTACCATAGCACATATTTCTTGACCTCGTTCATTTTCTAATAATAATAATAGCTGTCCATCACAAGCGACGATGACAACGTCAGCCAGACATGTTGTGCTGCACCTCACCAGTGAGTTCGGAGGTGGCCGTATAGTCGAATTCTGGCACTAAAAATCCGTCCACATACGTAGCATTTAATGTCAGAATTGGACATGTGAATGTCAGTTGTTATGTCTTTACGCAAAGTGCGTTTTTTTCTGTGCTACGGAGGTCCGGTGCTCTTCAGCTATGGAGGTGCATCTGATGGTGGTTCTACGCCATGCCCTGCGGTCCTGTGCGAGACATTCCCATGAGTATACATCGATGCTGAAGCCTGTCAGATATACTTTGAGGGAGGCTTTGAAACGCTTCTTTTGGCAACCAACTTGACGCAGGCCATCTTTCATCTCTCCATACATTAGTTGTTTTGGGATGCGAGTGTCTGGTTACTGTTTCGCTCTAACTCGGGTTCTCACAATGGGAGAATTCACCCCCTGGTAGGAAATTTAAGGGTTTAATAGGTCGGGTGGAAAAGGGAATGCTTTCACTATTCAGCAAAGTGAGATGTCCTTTTGAGACTGACTATCTTGTGGGAAGGTGGGTGATATTCTGAACAACGGTGAAAGGGGGGAATGGAGCAGAAATGGTTGAGAGCCACTGACCTAAGAGAATTTGGAGAAAAAATATATCCAGAAAATCTCTATAATTTTTATGTTCAAGAAAAATAATAAAACTGGAACCATTTTTATTTCTCGTCACTTGTTTTTAAATTAATGATATCTTAACCTCTGTCTACGTTGTTCAGGTAGTTGTCTTCATCTTTTTCTTCTTCGTTCGTTCTCAATCTGCTACCACCAAGCGCTAAGAAGGGCTTTGCAAGTAGCAGGATGTTGTCCAGAGAACGTAGTTTACTGATTGACTGCGATATTTGTACGTTTCTGTCCGACATATTCGACTTCATCAGGCATTTTTGAGGAACGGGTTAGCCTTCTCTATTCGATCCCTACTCCTTAGCCAGTCTGCTCTGTTGCAGCCTGTTTTCAATCCCTACACCTTAGCCAGTCTGCTCTGTTGCAGCCTGTTTTCGATCCCTACACATTAGCCAGTCTGTTCTGTTGCAGCCTGTTATCCGGGATCTCCGGTTATTTTAATAAGAACGTTTTTAATTACGGGACAGACAAACAAACAGGTGAAAGAAAGACTAAAGTTGTGGCATACAAATAAAACTACACGTTTTACTGAGAATGCACACACGTGTAGATTCATCAATACACAGGTTAAGCAAACAGGATAGGCAACAAAATCGGAAGGGTGTTGGTAATATATGAAGAGGTAGAAACGGATATCACACCGCGACTAATGGCACAGGAAACACCTCGAGCCTTCTTCTTCTTATGTGTACGCTTTCAGACGTCCGCGTGAATATACGAGACGTGTTCAAATGAAACCGGACCAAACTGCAATGATGGAACATACGTACGATGCACATGTTAACGTCAATACTGGTGTAAACAGCCCATACCAGACGTCAAGTTTGCAAAACTTTATTATCCTCTGACTCGTAGTTTCATCAGCAGACCGTTAAAAGCGTTGCGGGTGTGATATATAATCCGTCCAGAGTTGATCAGCGAGCGGTGATTCGGTTTGTAACAGCTGAAGGATGCCGACCAGTTGACATTCATCGCAAAATGCAGGCAGTGTATGGTGACAAAAGTGTGTTGACGACAACCGCGAAGAACTGGACAACGATGTTTAAAGAAGGACGAGAGCTACAGAAAGAACTTCCGAGACCAGGTCAGGCGCATATTGTTGCGTTAACTCACGTCCGAGACCAGGTCAGGCGCATATTGTTGCGTTAACTCACGTCCTTCTTTAAACATCGTTGTCCAGTTCTTCACTGTTGTGGTCGACACACTTTTTATCACCATACACTGCCTGCATTCTGCGCTGAGTGTCAACTGGTCGACATCCTTCAGCTGTTAGAAACCGAATCACCGCTCGCTGATCAACTCTGGACGTATTCCGTATCACACCCGATATGTTTTCAACGGTCTGCTGAGAAAACTATGAGTCGGAGGATAATGAAATTTTGCAAACTTAACGGTTGGTATGTACTGTTTACACCTTAAGTGACGTTATCATTCGCACCGTACGTATGTTCACTTGATGCAGTTTGGTTCGGTTTCATTTAAACACGTCTCATAAATGAAGAAGTACAAGCGGATATCACACAGCGACTAATGACACAGAAAAGACACTGAATCTTCTTAAAATCCATCTTTTTTGGTTGATGACCCGTGGCTCTGCTTCACACTTGTTCATGTACCTACAACTGGTAAAAACTTCTTGTCCTCTTCATAAGTTATATCTATATCAGCTTGAGGCAACCTTCTCTTGACAGTCTGTTAGACCCTTCAGTGTAAAAAATAATGCAATGAGATACTACTCACATTATCACAAATATTTTGATCCGGTGATATAGTTTATAGAGTATCACTCATAAGTTCCTTTAGGGGTGCATTTTTCTGGCTCCTCGAAGCGCAACCACTGGCAGCTCGTCTGTAAAGAGTGCAACATGTCTCTCTGCATTTTCATCACTCATTATAATTGTTGCTGTAGTTTTCAAGACCTCTGCCTTCCTCTGCTCTGAACTTACTGAATCTGATACAATAATGACAGAAAGACTAACTATGTTCAGATATAAAGATATAGATTTTACAGATAAACTAATATGCAGAAACAACAATATCTTCTTGTTATTCTTCTTCGTACGTTGTCAGACGTCAACTTGAATTTGTTCGAAGAAAGCAGCTGTCATCCTGAGGCTGTCTACACTGCCATAGAGCGTGTCTAGTGTTGGCACTGGTGATGGCCACATGTGCTTTCTCTGGTCCTCGTATGTCGGGCAATTTTACAGCAGGTGTTCAGCGGTCATTTTCCCTGTACCACAGGTGCATTCGTCAGTTTATTCAATAGATGGTACCTCAGTCTGTTGTGGTCTGTGCGGAGTCTGAAGACCACGACCTGCTCTCTTCTGTTCAACTGGTAATAGGCATCATTTTTTTGTTCTGTTTCCCATTTGGCCATGTATCTGGTCCTAATAAACCTTTTGGACTCTTCGTAGGTCACACTAGAATCTGGTTGTGGTAGTCTTGCACCTTCTTTTGCCAGTCTGTCTGCCTCCTCGTTGCCTTGGATGTTACAGTGGGATGGAACCCACTGTACCACTTCTCTTTTTGGTGCGGACTGTTGGCATAGTTGACAGAGTACTGCTCTTAAATTGTTTAGTTCAGTATTTTTCTGGCTTTTTAGTGCTGTAACCACGGCCAGGGCATCTGTAAACATGACTATCTGGCTTTCATTGCTTTCGCCTGTCAGCATTGCTTCTACTGCATCTATCAATGCCTCTGCCTCCGCTCTGAAATTGCATGAGAATTTTCCAGTTGCCACAGACAGTGTTATTATTCTACCATTTGTTAGGCTCAGGAATGCCCCTCCCCCTCCATTCTGTGTTGTGTTTGTTACAGAACCGTCGTTGTATGCAGGAGTCCAGTCCATGCTTGGGTAGTTTTCCGCTATGTACCTCAGGGTTATGTCTCTTCTTTCTTTTTCAGTCTGGCTGTTTTGAAACAACCATATGAGATCCGCATTTACAGTTAATCCCACAACAGATGCTGCTAACAAAGAGAAAGTGTTATGTAAGTACATTCTACGAAGTCATAGATTGTTTTATGAAGTAGGATGACCAGTTCTCTACATAGCTGCCTTTCCTTCCTTAACTGTAAGTTAGGTACCAACTTAAAGTTGGATTGTCTGGAGTGTGCTGGTAACGACAGTTGAACCCTATACCTTTGTCATGAACAGCGAGTGCGCTACCACTGCACTAAGCAGACCCACATAGTGGTATAAATAAACATACATACGTGACAGACAAATATACAGACGTGACACACAAACGAACATACAGACGTGACAGACAAACTAACATACAGACACAGCTATATGTGACAGACAAACATTCAGAAATAGCTATATGTGACAGACAAACATACATAAACTACTATATGTGACAAACATACAGACACATCTATATGCGACAGACAGAAACAGCTATAAGTGACAGACAGGCTAACAAACAGAAACAACTTTATGTGACAGACAGACAGGACCACCCCTGCCTAGAAAACCGCAGGAAGATAACTGATAGATTCTCATTAAACATTCGTCCTGAAAAGGATGTTGGGATGTTGTGTCATAGTTTACAGCGTGGCAGCGACATATGTGTCTTTTGGTCTGACACATCCGATCTCTGCTGTCTGTACTGGGTTTGCATACCCACTGCCATCTATGTCATTCGGCTCGACATACTAGTGCAGCCCGTTTCCTGGGCCTACACGTAGAGGCAGAATAGGGTTTTAGTCAGCTCTGGTTCGCTATCTCTGATGGAAGCAGTCAGATATGAGTCGCTGGCTGCTGTCAGCGCATGCACTGCTGCATCTTGACCTAGGATGAGAGAATAGGAATCGAGGTGGAAAGACAAAAACGGTTCCACAAATGCTAGCTGAAATCGGATGTGTCAGCTTGAAATGCACAGACATCGCATCGTGGCTGTAAACTACGACACAACGTAGCAAAATGTCCTTTTCAGGACGAAAGCCAAAAACAAAGCTATATGTATCACCAACAATAACCAAAAATGTATAATGCGAAGGACGTTCAAATCAAACCGGGACTTTATGTTCTAGTTCTACCTGAATGGGTTATAGTGTGCTGGAACTACTATGATTAGTTAGGGGCATTTGTGTCCTATTACTGCTGGTGGTCCACTTGCTATAGACCAGTCACATGCCAGATAAATAAAAATGGCGGACAACACTGTTAGTTCTTGCATGGAACAGAGTGTTGCAATGAAGTTTCTTGTGATAGTAAGGCGTGAAACCTACGGGAATTTACTGAAGACTGCAATCACAATGCGATGAGAAAATCACCCGCAGTAAGATATTTGAATGGTGTAAACGTTTTAGAGAAGGTCGGACATCCGTAAGTGATGATCCAGCCCACGGTGACTCTAAGTCCACCAGTCATTCTTGTTGAATATTCAGATTCTGGAACGCCTTATCCTGGATTTTGATTTTTCTACATTGTGGTGCCACTTTCTACAGTGAACAGTACATACGCATTTTGAGTAACGTGCATAATCGTCTACGGAGAAAATGACCTGGTCTTATCACACAAGGCGTTCTGTTCCTGCAATATAACGCTCGACCTCATACGGCTCACTGCAGTATGTGCATCTGCAGCAACTCGGCTGGGAGGTATTGCCACAACCATCTTAGAGCCAAGACTCTGCTCCAGCGATTTCCACATGTTTGGACCCCTAAAAGAATTCTTGGGATGTCAGCATCTCAGCACAGGCTGTCCTGGACTGGTTCGGACATACTGACAAATCTTTCTACGCCGATTCTTTTCAAGCATGACTTAAACACCGAGATAAGCGTATACACGTTGCAGGAGATTAAATCGAACAATAAATTGCATTTTGACTACTTGAAAAACAAATATTCTTTTCATTCGAAAAAAAAGTCCTGGTTTGACTTGAACGCCCCTAGTATATTACAAAATGTGGACGTTCACTTTCAATTAAATACCCCTACATGACACCCCCCCCCCCTCCCGTGGACAGACGAATGTCTAGTCAGGCACAACAAACTGACCAGAACGTCGGGTCAAGGTCAGGCATAATAATGTCTGACCAAGATCGCCTTCCCTCTTCTATGTACCGTTCCCTGGAAACAGGCTGTTTGTCAAGTCAGTCTTGTTGACGAGATGTGGATCAACGTGATTCTTGTAGTAGTGAGTTTCACTCAGATAAAGAGGGTGGTCTCGAGGTAAGACGTCGGCCTCTGGTGCTGGAGGTGGCGCGTTCAAATCACGGTAGAGACCTGGAATTTTAACATGGACTTTCTGGCATTTCCTCGGGTCTCTGGTTAGTGAAGATCGGACGCCGTGTGCAGTGTCGCGCACGTTAAAAATCTCTCGGCAGTTGGAAATCGCAAAATTCTAAATTATGTTAAATACCTACCCAATCTATTACGGCACCATCGCCGGTGGTAATGCGCTTGTGCTGAGATTCTCCACAAATATGGAGAAGAACCGAGCACTTATTTATTAAGATGATGTTGATTCTTCGACTAAAACTAAACTAAACGTAGATGAAGCCAAGCATAGCACAACCGCATGGAGGTCCACTTTCACTAGCACGCTCAGGATGTGAGGAAAGCTACTACAACCCGCCACTTAACGCCCTTTTCAGGGCAAATAAAAAGTAAAACTCACTCATTGTGGGCGTTCAACAACAACAACAACTGCCCCTCACCTGTGCACGTCTTATAGGGAAATCCTTTTTGCCTATATTTAGGCGCACATAGACGTATTATCACGGAATTGATAAATGAAATTGACATAAGCACAGACTGATCTCAGCTACGCGAATATCAGTAAATACAGGGTCACAATCCAGTGTAACTTCAGGGTCGCATATTGTGAATGTGGCGATAAGCCCAAATCAAGCTGAACAGAACAGAAACAAAAAAAGCAAGTATGGCAACATGACGAGGGGTTGGGGTGGGGGCATTTGGGAGTCAAGATCCAAGTCTCCCTCCCCACTCCTTTTAAATTTTAGTGTAAAGAAGCTTAAAGGGCCCAAACACTTGTTCGGTAGGGAGGGCTTCTGGCGACCAGTTTGCCCGCTGTTATTTCCTTGATTTTAGAAACACACATCATCACGCAGGGGACATTCCCAAACGTGTGTCCTTCTCCGTACAAGAAGCCAGTCAAGCGCATATATACTCAGAATACCAGTCAGATTCTGATTTCGTGTTCTTCTGATCTTTCCAGACACGGCACACTTTTTAACCCCCCCCCCCCCCCCCCCCGTTCAGGTGACATCTCCACAGCAAAGGTCGACTGCAATGGATCTCCAGTGTACTCTATCACTTGTCGTAATTGTGCAGTCTGAGAGATTTTTTTTCAGTCCATCTCCTGATGTTATCCACCCACTTAAAGTGTTGTCAGCCTCTTGAACGACTACCTTCCACCCTACTCTCCAATATGGTCTTCAACAAGGAGGTATGTTTTGTTATATGACCAAAATAAAGTAACTGTCTAACCCTGATTTCGGTCATTAATTCTCTTTTCACCCCAACTTTTGCAATCCCTTCAAATTTGTTTTCTTCTCTTTCCAAGAAATGCGATCCGCATCTTCTATGTACCCACATTTCGAAGGCTTCAATACTCTTTTCCAATTTGTATTCATTGTCTATGTTTCTGCAACATAAGTAGTCACTCCCAAATCTTTCATCCTCTGCACATATACATTTTCCCGACCTTCTGTCTCTTCATTATTCTGTTATATTGCTCTGCATAGAGTTTCTAATAACGAATATCAGTTCATAACAATAAATGACGCCTTACATATGTTGCAATTCAGTTTTACGCGAAACATTAACAGGCATGTGTGACGTCTTGTATAACATTGTTATCATGGGTCTTAGCATATGAATATGGAACAAAGTCAAACATGGATCTGAGTTTAAATGCACACAAGTATAAATCAAACGTTGTTAGAATCATTAACACCGGGTTGATCAGTTCTAAGACTGGTTGTAAGGTTGTCTGAGCATGTCTCTCCATTTGAACCTAGTCTCTGGTTGGTCAGTCATAAGACTGGTTGTAAGGTTGTCTGAGCATGTCTCTGGTTGGTCAGTCATAAGACTGGTTGTAAGGTTTGTGAGCAATCTCTCCATTTGACCCTATGATCTGCCTCTCTCTCCACTTCCGCATGGTATGCATGCATGAGATGTAAAAGTGAATCTTGTTCGACTCCTTCCTATGTTCGCATCGGTCTTGTTCTCTAGTATCTTCTGTAGAACAATTTCATGTTGCGTATAGAGGGGCAGCTAACTCAATCTTCCTTTCTTGTATCATTTTCATTATTTGTCTTTCTGCGCCTGCTTCAATGAGGACATTGTCATTGGATCTTCTTTCCGTCTAACTCGTTCTTACCATTCTACGATAGCCCCACATTTCAAACGCTTCCAAATTGGTTTCATCCAGATCTATGTTTCAGCGCCATTGACCATACATGAGAAGTGATTATTCTTTTCCTCAGTTGATATCCATTCTGTTTCTCCTAAGGCATTTTTGCCTATGCAATCCTTGTCCTTCTTCTTCTGCTGCGTTTAGGCTTTTTGGTCATGCTAGATTGTAGTTACGTCGCTAGGATGAAGTCCATAGTAATTTCCAGATCCGGGTGGCAACAACATAGCTTCTGCGTCACCTCGGATCCCTCTGGTCAAGTTTGACATCATAGGTCTCTGTGTATTGAGCAGTCTGTAAGGTGTTCAAGGTTCTGGACGCTAGTTCTACACGGGAAATCATTTGTGTGTGATATATTGAGTCAATCTATGTGACCCAATAGTCTGCAGTGGCATGTTCTCAGGAGAAACATGGTGGTTTGCTGGTGTCTGTGAAGCTGGTAGTCCTTGTCCAAATGTATGCCTCATTGTGGGTATCTGCTGTGATGGTTTGCCCCAAATAAGTAAACTTCTGTACCTATTCGATTATTTATCCATTTATGATTATATTCATTTGCTGACGAAGAGTGTCTGGAAAAAAACAGATAACACCGTGCTGTCTCGCTACACTAAGGTCCGGGTCTACCAGACCTGCGTTCTTGGCACTCTCATGTACGGAAATGAGACTTAGAGCACTTACACTAAACAGGAACGGCGGTTGAACACCTTTCATGTGAGGTGTCTACGCGTATATTGGGGATTGGGTGGCAAGAGAGAGTGCCACATAATACGGTCTTACCGAGAGCAAACACTCACAGCATGTACTAGATGTTGAGCCAGCGACGTCTACTGTGGTTGAGACATGTTTATCGCATGGAAGACGAGAGGCTGCCAAAGGATATCCTTTGTGGACGCCTAGCCATTGGAGTTAGAAGAATCGGCCGTCTCACACCGCGATTCAAGGACGTGTGCAAGAGGGACCTGAAGTCATGTGACATCCCATCCGAGGGCTAGAAAAAAATTGCTCAGGATCGAGCTATCTGGAGACAGTCAGTCGGAGAGGGCATAGTGTCAACTGACGCTCGTAGAGATCTTCTGGCAGCAGAGAAAAGAGAAAGACTGAAGAGATCAAGGAACAGCCAGGCAAGCCAGCGTCTTCAATATGGTTGTACGATCTGTGGCAGGGACTGTCACTCGCGGATCGGCCTTTACAGTCATAGCAGACAGTGTCGAAATACAGGAGACAGAGCTGGACAAAACTTACAGGGGGCGCCACGAGCATGATCTATAGAGACTGAGACGCCTATGATGATGATGATGTTAAAATAGCAAGAATTAAATTTAGAATTAAAGAACAAATCTTGAATCTGCAGTAAAAGAGAACAAAAAGTATGGAAATAAAGAAAGAAGAATGTGATAATGATAGCGATAGAGGCCCCATACTAATTACTGCTGTTGGGGATAAAGTGATGGAAATGTTATTACACTTTGCCTCAACTTATTACAAGCTTTTATTTAACTTGACACGACGGTTACAAGCATGGACTTTTATTTCTCCTATGTTAACCAACTTATCCATTATCTAGAGAGCTGAAATGATGTAGATAGCCTAAACAATTGCACCCGGTTATTCTGCCAAATTTTAACGTTACTTAGACATGCCATTGAAAATATTTTGTAACGAAAAATCAGTATTTGTTTATTTTTAGTTGACAGCGAGTTCAGCAGATTCAAGTCGCATTCAAACAAGCACCCTCATTCATTGAGAGGAAAATCATGAATTACAAGAAAGCAAATATTGAAGATAATGCATGGGAAGAAATCGACGTGAACGATGATCTTTTTCAAAGATTAAAGTCGGCAATGAATATTGATCAACACCAACAAATTAAAAAAATGCAAAAAAAAACACCAAAACGCCAAAGAAACATCAAAATATTAGTTTAGTTTCGTCTAGTCAAAGAATCAACGCCATTGCACACGGTTTAATCCGAAAGTGTTTTTTTGTCCTCCATATTTGTGGATAATATCAACCCAATGCCGTCGAGGATCTCGTAATAGATTGGGTAGACATTTAACATGATTTTGAATTAAAATTTTTAAAAATTCCACTACCAAAAACCAACATGTTTTGGTATAAAGAAAAGCGTGTGCTGATAAAATACACTTTTAAAATTTACATTTACTTATTTTTGACATGTTGAACCTGGTACTATCTTCCATGTAGGCAGATATTAAAACAAGTTGGAATATAAATATTCAGAGAAGCGAGAAAACGTGTATTTATATGTTAATTGTTTGTGTTTATCAGTCATCAACTTTAACCAGTTTTACAGTAGCCCCTCTTCCTCTTTCGTTCCCTTGAAAATGTAAGTCTATATCTGCAATGATATCTCTTTTGTATCAACTTCGCTGTCTTATGTAGTTCACATACATTTCTCTTCCAGTGTTGTTTCTATGTACCAGTAGGATTGTCTTTATATATAATATTCGGGGTAGTTCTGTAATGTGTGCTCTGCAGTTTAGGGTGTCTGTCCATGTGTGGCTGTCGAATCTATTGTGTTCTGTTCTAAGGCCCAACACAACAGTTTGCTCTTGTCTATTCATCTTATGGTAATCGTCTTGTATTGCTATTGGTACCTTTCTGACTGATTTAATCATCTTTATATTATGTTAGTATGTGACTGGTACATCTGGTTGCTCGTCTGCAGCACCCTCATTTGCCAGTTGGTCTGCTCTTTCGTTTCCTGGTACTCCACAGTGAGAAGGTATCGACTGCATGACAATCTTGTGTTGGTTTATCAGTTCAGACATTAGAGCCTTTCCAGTGTCCCGAACTTCAGTGCGTGGAGTGCATCTGTCAGAAAAACTACAGGTTGTGGACCGAGACTGGTGTTCAATAATTTCTCAGTTTGCACGTTGATTGTCTGTATTTCTGCATCATATGTACGACATAATTTCAAATGTGGACATCGTTGCCAATATTTCACTACACTCTGAAGTTCGTGATCTGTCCTCGGACTTTCAGCAACGAAAGGCACATTCTGAGATGACCAGGAGCAATAAAGTTTTACACAATCTCACATGACATAGTCGCTCCGATTCTACCACAGTGTACATATTTCTTCTTTCTTTTCCCAGTGATTAATAGTTTTTACAGGATGAGGTAGCCGAACTAATTTTCAAGCCTATTTAATCAGCTCTTACGACATGTCTTGTAGGTTACAGTGTTGCTATCCTTTGCTTCTCATTCAAGCCCCGGTAACACACGTGTGAAAAATTTCACTACATTAAACATATGTATCTGCAATGTTGGTTCAGGATCTCTTTATCGGGCAGAAAATAATAGAGCAACTGTGTTCTGTTAAGTGTATCATAAAAGGCTACTAACGAGGGGTGTACCTGGGGTTGGCAGCCTAAACAAAGTTGCTGCATAAATTAGCAATGTTACATCGCATACACACCCTTTCTGCAAGGTGGCCTACTGTAGCTTATGTTTCTACTGATACGAAAACATGATGTACTATGGAATATAATAATTACTTTAGTTACGAAAATTAAGTTTTATGAAATATAATAACTATTATGGTAAACCAAAAATGGATTATGAAATATAATAGTGATTATGGTAACGTTAAAAATTGCGGTTCTGAAATATAATTATTATTATGGTAACGGTAAAAAATATAGATTATTTTATATATAATTATTATGGTGAAGATAACAAATATGAACTATGAAATATAATAATTGTTATGGTAACGGCAAAAATATGTATTATGAAATATAATTATTATTATGGTAACGGTAAAAAATATGGTTAATTAAATATGTAATAGTTATTATAGCAAAGGTAAACAGTATGGATTAAGCAATATAATAATTGTTATGGAAATGGTAACAAGTCTATGGATTACAAAATATAATAATTATAATGGTAAGAGTAACAGTTGTGGATTAGACTACGTAATATTCTCTAATTATAATGGTAACAATGACGGATTAGACTACGTAATATTCTCTAATTATGATGGTAACGCCAACGGTAAGTTATGAATTACGAAATATAATTATAATGGTAACGGGAACAGATCTATGGACTGCGAAATATAATAATAATTACTGTAAACATTAATAAAGATTATAAAGCGTCGGCAGTATAAAGAAGAAATACCACGGAGGCACAACAGATAGAAGAAACGTTATCTCTGTAGGTAAGGTAAATCTGATGGTTGGAGCCCATGTTCCTAATTTTAGAACTTTAAAAAATTAGAATAGTGACGCCTTCGAAATATGGATATTTATGGAACATTGAGTCGCATTTCTTGGAAATATAATAAAACACTGGAAGTAGACTATTGGAGAAGTTAGGGAGGGAAATTAAAATTAATGACCAAAATGAGGGATAGACAGTTGTTGTGATCATATAACAAGACATACATCCTATGAGGGATAGACGTTGTGATCATATAACAAGACATACATCCTATGAGGGATAGACAGTTGTTGTGATCATATAACAAGACATGCATCCTATGAGGGATAGACAGTTGTTGTGATCATATAACAAGACATGCATCCTATGAGGGATAGACAGTTGTTGTGATCATATAACAAGACATACATCCTATAAATGAGTGGATAACATCATAAGATGGACTGGAAAAAAAACGTGTCAGATTGCACCATTACGACAAGAGATAGATTATACTGAAGAACCATTGCAGCCGACATTCGATGAGGAGATGGCACTTGAACTGAACTGATAATAATTATTATTTGTATTTATGAAATGTATGTGTTGTTTTTTAAATACCTATGCGGGTCTTAACTTTAGATTGCTGGTTTCTTTCGTGCGTTTTTGTTTGTCCTATCATTGAAGAAGACTTTGTGGGTCGAAATGTATGCTACTTGAGTACTTCTCGTACGTTTCATATAGTTTTACTACCTTTCCTGTTTTTTTCTCGATCGATTTTATGTAATAAACGAGACGAACCTAATGGAGAAAAACGGCTTGGAAAGCAGTTTATAAGTTAGTATCTAATCGTATAATCTGACGACCACAAGGACTACACACACACGTACACACACACACACACCAGGTAATACGTACCTTACAGATTGGTCTCAGGCAAAACTTATTATTCGACTCCACGTATTATATAACTGTAATAACACCACATAATATTACATAACACAACACTGGGGCCTGGAAACACATTGAAGGAACACAAAACTTTCAAAGACGAGCCCACGCTGGTAGACAGACCAACCTTTCTGGGAGAAGCATATTACGTGGTTGGACTACTACACAAGCCGAACACCGCCAGTCCGATTGGAAGTAATAGTTGTAGCGGCAGGCCCTGAACTGGCGTAGTGGCTCGAGTTAGACCAGGAATCCTCACACGCGCGCACACATTACACACCATGCACCGCAGTGCGTCCACACAGTCGGCTGAGAATGTGCATGGGGCGGTTGTAGGGCCAGGCTGTGGGTGGAAGTGTGCGGCTTGTGTGTGCAGTGTTCTTCTTTCTCCTAAAAGCGTTAGAGCTTGCGTGTTTTGTGTTCATTTTTGCGGTTGAGGCTTACTTGATGTCGGCTATTTAGGTCGAAACGTAGGTTTTAACGTAGGTTGCAGTACGAGTCCCTGATTCGTATCAGAGAGTTACATGGGGAATCGCGATGTTGAGCAGTGGTGCATGAGTTGTCGCGGTCAGCGAAACCAAGGCTGACTGCTAGTTGTAATGTTCAGTGACACAAGGCTGTAAGACCTTTCTACACCTCCACGTGGTGATCCTGGATAACAGGCTGCAAACAGGACAGACTGGTTAAGAAGAAAGGATCGAAGAGGGAAGGCTAACCGGCTACTCGAAAATGTCTGCTGAAGTCGAAAGTATCGGGTCGAAAGGTGCAGATATCGCAGTCAACTGTAAACTACAACACAACGTATTCCATTTTTCAGACTGCATCCTGCTATATGGAAAGTTTTTTTTTCATGGCGTGGTAGTTGGAGTTTCTTCTTCTCAGTCTCTTCTCAATCTCCAACTACCAAGCCCTATAAGAGGTTTTAAGGGGACGGCTTGTGGTTAAGTGACACGGATAACCAGAAAGTGCTGGGTTCGATCCCCATCACAGCACCGGCCGATATCCCGGGGAAGCAAACCCTTAGAAAATGCAGGAGGAAGCAGACCATTACATAAAATGAATGCTGAAGTCGGATGCACTGTGCCAACATGCGCAAAATAAAAACCACAGTGCAACGTACACCGCCTTGGGGAATAGCGAATTAAGGCGCACGCAAAAAAACAACACAAAAAACAAATAAGGGGCTTTGCAAGATGCAGTCTGAAGAACGGAATGCGTTGTGTCGTAGTTTACAGTTGACTGCAATATCTACACAGTTCCGTGCGACTTCAGCAAGCATTTATGAGTACCAGGTAAACCTTCCCTATTTGATCCCTTCTCCTTAGCCAGTCTGCCCTGTTGCAGTCTGTTATCCAGGATCACCATACATATGTATAGAAGGGTCTTCCCAGCTCTTGTCCGCTTACCGCTGAGCTCAAGCACTGCTCAGCATCTTGATCGCATAGCGAAAATTTAAGGGATCGAATGATGAAAAAGACCCTTCATGAATACGAAACACGTTTGTCTGTGGAAAATGACTGATGTCGTTGCTGCCTGACTACATGTAATGAGTAACTTTACTATTTGTGTGTGCCCTGAAAATTACATTAAGGGGAGGGTTGCAGTAGATTTCCTCACATTCCGAGCGTGCTGATCAAGGTGGAGGAAGGTCCTCCGCGTGTTTGTACATTGTTTGGCTTCATCTACATGTCGCTCACTACTACGGGGATTACTTCTATTCTTCACTTCGTTAGCCAGACTGCCATGAAACAGCCTGTTTTCAGGAAGAACCGAGAACGGGTCTTGGACCATACGTGTCATTTTTCCTGACAATGACTAACACTATCTGATCAGTATGTTTTGCCTGACCAGACGTTAGTCTCCTCTCCTTGAAAATGGCTCATAAAATCAATCTCAGTCCACCTGGGCGCCCCCACCTATGCTCACACGTATGAATTGCTGAAAGTACTGACGACAGCGCAAACTTTCTAGCTCACGCGACGGCTTCGAAATGTTCTCCTGACTTCATCAGCTACTCATCTACAATTGGGACGAACCACCATAAAGCCAACGACATGCCACGTATGTCGTGATGACGCGTATGACGTGATATGAACATAGTACATCGCGATTGTGAGCACAGCTCGAGCGCAAGAGCTGCAGTGGTCAGCGACCCATAGCTGACTGCTAGCGTCAGGGCCAGCTAACCATAGCTACCAAGACCCTTCTACACCTCCACGCGGTGATCCTGGATAACAGGCTGCATCAGGGCAGACTGGCTAAGGAGAAGGGATCGAAGAGGGAATGCTAACCCGGTACTCAAAACATGCTTGCTGAAATCGGATGTGTTGGACCGAAAGATGCAGATGTAGCAGCCAAGCTGTAAACTACGACACAACGCATTCCGTTCTCTGGACTACATTCTGCTACTTAAGCCCTTTCAGGGTTTGGTAGCGGGAGATTGAGAACGAACGAAGAAGAAGAAGTAAGCACAGGCTCGCAATCTCTAGGCCACACGCTTTCCCCTACTAGCATGCGCGCGCGCACGCACGCACTCTCACACACACACACGCATCAAAGAATTGCGAGGTATATTCGCCTTACAAAAGGTAAACTTACAAAATAAGCGCACGTCTATTACCGTTTACCTGAACATCTGTTTTCTAACCAAACTTGGAGCACTGTTATATTGCTTCAAAGGTACTCATCCTCCCCGACCGCAGCGTCTTTCATTGGAAAAAAATATATTATGTATAACTGCTTTTTCTTCTTCTTCTTGGTATACCTTTTCTTCTTCTTTTTTGTTCGTTCTCAAAACCTCTCTATCAAGCCATGAAAAGGGCTTTGCAAGTAGCAGGATAGTGTCTGGAGATTTTATTGATGAGATCCCCGTAGTAGTGAAAGACACGAAGATGAAGCAAGCATAGCACAACCACCTGGACGACCCCGGTCCACCTTCAGTAGCACGCTCGTGATGTGAGGAAAGCTGTTGCATCCCGTCACTTAACATCCTTCTCAGGGCTCACAAAAGAGTAACCTTCTGATTGTTGGCATTCGCAAACAGAGTCCCTCTGTGGTGTTACCTTTGGATACTTCTCCACGTACAGAAAAGATTGACAAAACTACTGTACTGTAAAACTGCTATAGTAGAACTCGTTACAAATAGATACACACTCGCATCCATACATTGGTCATAAGTTCACACTACAAACAGATACTCACGCGCATCAATACATGACCAATAAGTTCACACTACAAACAGAGACTCATGCGCATCAATACATGACCAATAAGTTCACATTTCAAACAGATACACACGCGCATCAATACATGACCAATAAGTTCACATTACAAACAGATACACACGCGCATCAATACATGACCAATAAGTTCACCTTACAAACAGATACACACGCGCATCAATACATGACCAATAAGTCCACATTACAAACAGATACACACGCGCATCAATACATGACCAATAAGTTCACATTACAAAAAGATACACACGCGCATCAATACATGACCAATAAGTCCACATTACAAACAGATACACACGCGCATCAATACTAGTCTTCTCATGTTATACTCTGGACATTTTTTTTGAGTGGTTCTTGTGAGGGCTCCTTGTGTTTGAGCGACGAGAATATAGCAACTTTCACATTAAGAGCAAGTCGAAGGAGGTGACACAGTCCGGCCTAAACAAACGCTTCTCAAACTCTAAGAAGTGCATGTCTCGTAATTCACAGCTATTTTACAGTATATGACTGGCTTTCGGTTGCACTAGACATACTCCGATTGTGAATATGCGGTACATGATGGGATTGTTATTTGTAACATCCAGACATAAACTGACACAGGCAAAACCGTATATGTCTGCCAACACGGCCGCTCCGCGCCCTATGTACAGCAGGATCTCAGACATTAGGAGACCAAGAGATAGACGTTATTGGTGGCACAGGCAATGAAAACAATCGAACGATTCATTCCAGTTGATGTGATAGCCAAGTGGGAAGAATGTGCGCATATTGGTGATGTAAGTAACAGAGAGTCATCAAAACCGAAGGCAAGGAATGCAGAGAATGGGGTAACGGGATAGCAGAGCTCGAAGTGGGTCATCTGATAACACGCAAGATATTGATACTGTCATATACACCGACGGATCGGCACATGTGGACATCAGGTTGGGGCCTCTCAGCTAAAGTGAGAGGTCATGACGTTGCTAAGACGAATGGGGCACACACGTCAGTAACCTCCAGTTTGAGAATGGAAATGGAAGCAGTGACCTCAGCGTTAAGATGGCTATCTGAGACCCGTTTAACAAGGGCTATCATTGGTGACTGACGTGCAAGCCGTACTTCATAATGTACATAATGGATGGCTGAGTGGATAGAAGTTGTTGAGGCTTTACACCTCCAGGAGTTGACGTGGATCTACTGTTCTAGTTATGCTAGGGCTCAGGGCAAGGAAAGAGATGACATCTTGGCTTCACAAGCCACCATCATGTGCACGTTAGTGATGGGTAAGAGTGACATTTGAAATCAACCAATGACCGTCTGTTGGATGAGGACACCGAAATAGATGAATCAGCAATCCACAGACTGCAAAGTTTCGATATTAAAGGAGATTCGATCGGAGTATGGCACACGAGAGGACGGAGCAAGAGAGTGTACAACCAACGAGCTACAGTGACCATCAGCATCCAGACCCTGCACCACTTGCCGAGAGAGACTGAGCACCTATGGGTATGCCCGGAGTGCAGTGACGACAATTATTAGAAACATAAATAGTTTGTTTGTTTGAAGGTTTACTTTCCTTGATTCTGGTGGCGAAGGCACGACTTTTTCAACCCCAGACTGAAGACCTTTGGGCAATATCATGACTTAAAGTCTAGTGTATGAATGCGTGAAAAGATCTATTGGTAGTGTGAACAATGGCCAAGAACATCTGAGTAGGAAGCTGTTTACCGGGGCTGAATAATAGCTATTCTTTATTCCTCATGAGAAATCCACTTGTGTTCTTATTTTTTAACCTGAGAGTCTGATTGGCGTAGAGCACTGGTTGTTTGCGACAAAGGTATGGGGCTCAACTCCCGTTACCGACACGTCGGTCTGCAAATGGATGGCTGGCTTACCGTTATGGAAGAGAAGGCATGGGAGATAGGAACTGGCTACCCATACCTCATAAACAAGCTGTGGAACAGTGCAATGAATTCTCTAACACTTCATCTCTGACAGCGGTCCCAGCTATGGTACTACCTTCACCTTTATCATATATCGGGATTGTGTTACCAGTGCATTCTCTCAAGCGTACATTGAGTACTCTCCACTCAATAAGGTTGTGACAATTGTGAAAGATAGTATGCAATTTCATATGTTGGTGAGTGGTCTACCAAGTCGTCAAGTCAAGAAATCCGCCTAGGCAACGAAGAACCGTCGCGTGGATAGTCCATAACTAAGGTAGATGTCAGAGTCTAAGACAGCGGGGATGAGGTCCCCCCCCCCCCGCTTTATTGAGACACGTGTAGAAGCTGATGGACTGGGACGTTCAGTAAGAGGCGCGCCACATGGTCGAAGAAAGAGAAGCGGCGTCGATCCAGCATTGCTGAAATGCACTCGTTGTGTCCGCCGGGAGAACTCGGTGTTCGTGACTAGGTCTTGTTGCCATCACACTTCAAGGATTCACCGCTGGTTTATCAGTTTGAAGTCCAGAGGACGGAATGCGCTGTGTCGGAGTTTACAGCTTGACTGCGATATTTGCACCTTTTGGTCCAACACACCCGACTTCAGCAAGAATGTTTTATGTACCGGGTTACCATTCCCTCTTCGATCACTTCTCCTTAGCCAGTCTCCTCTGTTGCAGCCTGTTATCCAGGATCCCCGCGTGGAGGCGTAGAAGGGTCTTGGCAGCTCTGGTTCGCTGGCCCTGACGGTAGCATTCAGCTATGGGTCGCTGACCCTCTGCAGCTCATGCGCTGCTCAGCATCTTGATCCCATAACACTGTTTGGACGTTAACTAAGCTTTTAATAACGTGAGACAAGCCTGTCAAGTTGAACAGTATGATCACGACTTTGGGGATTGCAGTGTAGATCCCCACCTCGATGACTAAGCTGCTTTGACACGTCCTTCAAAATGGAAACTGATCCAATGTTATCGCCGAAAAGTCAACAGAGTAGACTGATCATTTCGTGCACTGTGTCTGCTTATGTCAAGGTCAAACATGTACAACACGGCCATTGTCGCTATGGTGGTTATAGTGGGCTAAGATGCAGCCGGCAAATAGCGAGAATGCGGCGAAGAGCGAGAATGCGGCGAAGAAAAAGCAAGGAAGGAGATTTCCAAATGTTTTGGAAGCTGTGAACAGGACCCCTCATTTGTCCATGAACTATGCCGAAGTTGAAAATGTGTCCGAGTGAGAGAAAAAATTAATAAAATCTAAATAAAAAGAGACAAGACAGACGAAAGAAAAGTGCAGCCTCAATTAAAGTTCGTACTATGCCTACATTATTCCTCTAGGCAAACCTCTCCAGGGGTTGGAGTTGCAAGGCGGGACAAAATACTGCGCGGCGGTACCATAGGCGGGACAAACTGCCACACTCTAACGAAATGCCGACGGGGTCACAGCAGTTTAAATATAGCTCTCAGGTAATCTTAAGTTGATTCTAGCGGTTTCCAGTGTCCGTTTTTAGCGTGTTTGTGTGTTTGAGGGATGCTCGCAACCTGTGCGGATTCATGAGAATGTTGTAAATGCTTTAGTGGCCAAAACACTCAACTCGACTTTTCTGTAGTGTACCCTGGAATTTGGGTGTTTTCATGGCAGCATGCATGACGAGGTGAGGGATCAACGTGATCCCGCAGTAGTGAGCGGCATGCATATGAAGCCAAGCGTGACACCATCGCCAAGAGGGCTCCGGTTCACCTTCATCTGCATACTCGGGATGCGAGGAAAGCTACAACAAACCGTCACTTAACGTCTTTTTCAGGGCGCACAAAAGAGTAAATCTTGTCATTGTGGGCATTCAACAACAACAACAAAATGTTTTATTCATTAGTTTGTCTTTTTTGATTCAAGAGATACATAGGAGCACTGGTGGATGCAATGGGTTCCAGAACTGAGATTCGGGCAAAAGCAGCAATATCCATGGCTGCTCAGACCAAATAGACGCCGCTATGGAGGGACAAAAGCATTAATTTTAAATCCAAGTTGGGAATCAAGATGCTGAGCAGCGCATGAGCTGCAGCGGTCAGCGACCCATAGCTGACTGCTAGCGTCAGGGCCAGCGAACCAGAGCTGCCAAGACCCTTCTACACCTCCACGCGGGTATCCTGGATAACCTGCCGCAGCAGGACAGACTGGCTAAGGAGAAGGGTTCGAAGACGGAATGCTAACTCGGTACTCAAAAAATGCTTCTTGAAGTCGGATGTGTTGGACCGAAACTGCAAATATTGCAGCCAAGCTGTAAACTATGACACAACGCATTCCGTTCTCTGGACTACATACTGCTACTTAAGCCCTTTCAGGGTTTGGTAGTGAGAGATTGAGAACGAACGAAGAAGAAGAAGAAGAAGAAGAAATCCAAATTGAGTTTACTTTATGCACTTGTTACTTCCGTGTTCCATTACTAGTGCGAAACTTGGATTCTTGACAGCGGTTTTAACTGAACTTAAGTTAACGTCTTTATACTGATTTAGAAGACTCTCCAGAGTCTGTATACAGCCAGTTTCATTTACATTACCTTATTCTAAAAGCTATGCGCATCCAATTTATTCGTAAATGCGTTAACTTTAGTTAATTTGTAGCTATGCCATCTTTTTCTTGTGGGTGGCTGTATTTTTTAAAACTTGTTATATTCTAATTTATCCATTTAGAGGGAAGAATTTGTGTAATGGAGATGAGATGTCTACGTCGAAACCTCGGCATTTTGTATCTAGATCATGTCAAGAATAAAACAATTCGTGACACCATTAAAAGAGAGGTCGGCAAAAATAAAGATCTATTGACTATGGTTAAGGCATGGTATTGGCATGTTTCAAGATCGTTTGGGTTGACCAAGGTTGCAAGATACTGTGCATGGGAAGCGTAAGAGAGGGAGGCAGAAAAGGAGATGGGAAGACAACATCAAAGAGTGGACGGGAAGATCCATAGCTAAAACAAATATCATGACACAAAACCGAATGGGGTGGCGGGAACTGGTCCAACAATCTGCAGTATTGGTGCCTCAATGACCTTTCAGGTTATGAAACTGATGATGATGATGATTTTTATTGGACATCGGGCTGGGGTTTTTCGGCTAGACTGAGAGGAGAGGTCGTTGCTGAGCGCAGTAGGGCATACATGCCAACAACCTTCAGTATGAGAATGGAGACGGAAGCACTGAAATAGATATCTGAGACTTCTATAACAAGGGCAGTCATCGTGACAGACGCGAAAGCGTACTTCAGAAAGTATAGAAAGGATGGCTTAGGTACGAGTGGATAGCAGCTGCTGAGGCCTCAAACCTCCAGGCGTTGACATGGATCTACTGTCCTGATCATGCCTGGGTTCAGGACAATGAACGACCCGAAAGGGCTTCACAATCTTCCATCATGGGCACTTAGTGATGGATAGAAGTGATATATAGATATATAGATGAAGCAGCAATCCACAGACTGCAAAGTTTGGACATTAAACCAGGCTCGAGCGGAGTGGGAAGCATGAGAGGACGGAGCAGAAGAGTGTACAACCAGCGAGCTACAGGGACCATCAGCATCCATGCCTTACGCCATATGATAACAGCCACTGAGCACCTATGGGTATGTCATATACAGAAAATTGCCTTTGCGAGAGTTCTACAGGAGCAGGAGATAATAGAACCACTATAACATTCTAAGATACCATTTACCATATGCATGGAAGTTACTAAACAGGTTCCGAACAGGTGTATCATGGGATTAAAATGGCTTCTTCCCTTCCAGAGGGATGAGGAGGGTGGGCACAGCACATCCGGCGGTGTGTAATGTGGAGTGCCGAGCTAAAACAAGTCTTAGAATACCTGGAGGGATGATCATCTCCGCTAACACACGGGGCCTCAAGAGGAGTCCAGGATTCGTCCCTTCCGCTGTGTGTCAATTTTACAATCGGGGAAGGGAAATGTTTATGGCTGTGCATTGTCAAGTTGGGCACACTATGATCTGTGCATTGTCGAGTTGGACATACTATGATCTGTGCATTGTCAAGTTGGGCACACTGTGCTCTGTGCATTGTCGAGTTGGACATACTATGATCTGTGCTATGTCGAGTTGGGCACACTGTGCTCTATGCATTGTCAAGTTGAGCATACTATGATCTGTGCTATGTCGAGTTGTGCAAACTATGTTCTGTGCATTGTCGAGTTGGGCACACTATGATCTGTGCTATGTCAAGTTGGACATACTATGATCTGTGCTATGTCAAGTTGGACATACTGTGATATGTACAATGTCGAGTTAGGCACACTATGCCTGTGCATTGTCGAGTTGTGCACACTATACTTTGTGCAATGTCGAGTTATGTGAGCCGCGTAGCGCAGTGGTTTAGTGCTCTGCCTTCGAATCTGAGTGGTCCTGCGTTCATTCCCCAGTTGAGGGGGAAATAGTTTTTCAGACCGCAATAGCTCCCGGGTCGACCCTTAATTGGGTACCGCTTCAGTCTGGGAAGAAAAGGTGGCCGGCGTGATGCTGACCACATCATCCACTAAGTGCCGTATGTTACAAAATAATTTGAGCCTAACAATATATTTCCTATGCGCCGCATGACGTGACGGGTTCTTTACTTTTTACTTCTTCTTTTTCGTGCGCTGTCAGACGTCAACTTGAATTTGTTCGAAGAAAGCAGCGGTCATCCTGAGGCTGTCGACACTGCCATAGAGCTTGTCTAGTTTTGCCACTGGTGATGGCCACATGTGCTTTCTCTGGTCTTCGTATGTTGGGCAATTTTGCAGCAGATGTTCAGCGGTCATTTTCCCTGTGCCACACGAGCATTCGTCAGTGCCACCTATCTTCAATTATTGAATAGATGGTACCTCAGTCTGTTGTGGCCTGTGCGGAGTCGGAAGACCACTACCTGCTCTCTTCTGTTCTGCTGGTAGTAGGAATCATTTTTCTTTGTAGCCAGTATGTTCTGTTTCCCATTTGGCCATGTCTCTGGCCCTAATAAGCCTTTTGGACTCTTCGTAGGTCACACTAGAATCTGGTTGTGGTAGTATTGCACACTTTTTACTAATAATGTCGAGTTAGGCACACTATTTTCTGTGCAATGTCGATTTGGGCACCCTCAGCACAATGCAAAGATGAGCTGGGACAAGAGACCTGGAGGGTTAACATCTCTACGAACCCACGTGGTCCACTGTTCATTGGCCAAATTAACATGGAAGAAATGTACATTTTTTCGAGTTTTCTACGTGAATACGCATTTAACTTAGTTAAGTGGGTGTTTCCTAGAATAAACAGCACATGTAAGGAACGATAGACAGACGAACATTTGAAGCAACAAAGGCGGAATTCTAAAATTGATGTGAACAAAATAAACAAAATGAGGATAAATATCAAAGAGATCCTATTATAGTTAATAATCGGATAAATGTACAAGTACAAAATTTAAGCTATTTGGGAAGATTCGCTGATAATGACTGAGGAGCTATAATAGCATGTTCTGGAAATAAAGATATATATGCAGTTGGTTTCAGGACAGGATTTTGTGAAAGCATCACTCTCAACAGTGATTTGTTGTGTTTTGTACGGTGAATTTCTTTTGGTTCTCAGTGTGGAGCATAGATTGATTATAAACCTTGGCATAATATGAGTTCTGTTATTTAGTCAGCCTTGGAATGTGACGTTTCAATTACCCTTTTTTTTCCTTTTTCGTTCGTTCTAAATCTCACATTAGGGGGATGTCGTGGGCTAGGGATTAAGTGACACGGCTCACAAACCGAGGTACATCACAACACTAACCGTTTCCCCAGGGAAGCAAACCCTTAGAAATTGCAAGAGGACCCTTACATAAAAATGGATGCTGAAGTCGGATGCACTAGTCTGACAGACGCAAAATAAAAACAAAGTGCAACGGACACCGCCTCGTGGATTAGAGAAACAAGGCGAACGCAAAAAAAAACATAAATTTCCCATTATCAGGCCCTGAAAAAGGCGTTGCAAGTAGCGGGATGTTGCACGGATAACAAAATGCGTTGTGCTGTAGTTTACAATTTGACACCGATGTTTGCAACCTTCAGTCCGCCACATTCAAATTCAGCAGGGATTTTTGAGTACCGAGAGCCTTCCCTATTTTATCTCTTCTCCTTAGCTAGTCTTCTCTGTTGGAGCCTGTAATCCAGGATCACCGCGTTTAGCTGCAGAAGGGTCTAGACAGCACGTGGGTCGCTGCAACTCTTGGTACCATTCATGGTAAGGCCATATTTTCTTTCAACTGTCTTCGTCAGATAAGGAACTCCGCAGGGTTATCCCTAGATAATACGATTAGGATGTTTAAGACAAATGTCTGTCCTGCTATATGACTCTGACATATGGCATGAGACTAAAGGTATTATATCCTGGCTGCATTCTTAATCTATCAAATGTTTTCGCCGCTTACTACGTGTTAGATGGTCAGATATAATGGCAAACACAGATCTGTAGGGGAAAAAAGCGAAACAACTAATACAGCAGGAAATTGCAAAAGTGGGGATTGATAGGACACACTTTCTAAAAGAAGTCTGTCAGTAAAGTCAGACATCTGCTTGATTGGAACCCACACAGAAAGAGACAAGTGGTCAGGACAACGAACACCTATTGCGACCTGTAGAAGAGTTAATCGGGTTCTCGTTAACAGAACTCAGGGAAATAGTCGGTTGCAAGTATATGCTCGAAGAGAAATCAAACGAATGATGATGATTGATAAAAGTCTTAATTTGTCAAAATGTTGGTCATCTTTTGTTATTGAGGGGTCCAAATAGGGCAGTGACGCGCAATACAAGACACACATTTCTTGTTGCCTCTCTTTCCTAAGTCTGCCTTGTCTACTCGCTAGTGGACAGTGTTATACCATGGCCTACTTAAAATATGCCGCCTGACTCACCGAGAAACCCAATTGAAACGTTACATTCCAAGGCTGACTAAATAACGGAACTCATATTATGCCAAGGTTTATAATCATCCCATGCTCCACACTGAGAACCAAAAGAAATTCACGGTACAAAAAACAACAAATCACTGTTGACAGTGATCCTTTCACTGAATACTGCCCTGAAACCAACTGCATATCCATCTGTTTCCAGAACATACTATTATAGTTGCACTGATAATTGACACATGCAAGTTCCGTTATTCAGTCAGCCTTGGAATGTGACGTTTCAAAGGGACATCTCCGTGAGTCAGAAGGCCGGTATTTGCAGCAGGCTGTGGTTAGACCTAGTGATCTTGTGAACGTGGATCTACTATTGTGGCCTTTCTAAGGTTACGCCAACGAAAGAGTTGACATTCTGGCTACGCAAGGGTACTTAAATCTGAATAGAACACATCCCAAAAAGCTGCATGCTCTCACAGGAAGAGAGAGAACAATACTGATTTAACGAGAGAAACATGATACAAAATATGTATGGATATAAAACAGCCTTTTGTAAGAGAAACCTGGACCTTTACCCGAGAATGAAAGAAGATTATTTTTAAAAAAATTTTAAAAAAGAAGAAGAATGTGGGTAGGGGGTGACATTTTAAAGTAAAGTAAAGGAACCCATAGCATTACTGCCGTAGGGGTGTGAGCTGTTAGCGATCTCGCATTTCAAAGGCTTGGCTATATGAAGGCAGTAGCCATCTCCTCCCTCTCGCCGCTTTTACTTACATTTTAGGTTGGGTCGATCCGGGAACCGTTGCGGTCTGAAAAAAACCCATTTCCGCTTCAACTGGGGAATGAACCCAGAATCACTCAGACGCGAAGCCAGCTCGCTAACAACGGCGCTACGCGGCTCCCGAGGTCTTGAATTATAATATATTTGACGACACAGCGATAAATTAATAAGCAATAGAAATACTGTATAAATGTGAAATTATTCTTTATATGATCGATGGGAGAAGGGTGCAGAAAAAGGAAGATGGAGTTGGAGTGTGCTCAACCATCGAGCTAACGAAACCATAAATTTTCACACAATTCGCAATTTACTGAGAAAGAATGAGCATTTGCGATGCAATGAAGTCGATTCTAGGGAACAGAACTGAATCTTGCCAAAGGTTGTGTTATAACCTGAGCAGAATATACGAAGTAACGTCAAACAATGTTAACACAAAGCCAGAGATCACAGGGATACAGAAGACGGATCACAGCAGTGAATGAGCTGACAGGAGTTCACGATTTAAAGAGACTTCCACCAAAACCCTAATCATGTTCCAAGCGGCGGTCCTGGAAGCAGACTGCACTTAGAAAGTCTGACTAGGAGAATATGCATGGCAGTGAAAAGATAAACTTGGTCACAAAAGTTCCGTGCCGACACCAGATGTGTTTAGCCAAAAAGCGCAGATATCACAGCCTCGTTGTAAACTTTAACATAGCGTCATTTAAGGACGAACGCCGAAGAAGCGGAAGAAGAAGAAGAAGAAGAAGAATAGTAAGTAATAGAAAAAGGCGAATAATAAAAATAATAATAATAAGAAGAAGAACCAGGTGAAGTTATCAGTTCTCTCCTCGCTGTCTCGCTGTTCCTAGCCGTAGGCCATGTACCCATTTACAAATGAACCTCTTTCCATCTGAGTCGACTGAAACGTGCGTCTGTGTCGACTAGCGCGTGTCAGTTGCAGAAGTTGAACCAAAACACCATGACGTGGAAAAGCCAGAACTCTGTCGCAACACTAATCAGACACAATCGTACTAATCTACACCGCACGGAGTGAAAGTCACCGACTGTTCACATCGGAGTTATCAAAACTTTAGACTGGTCAAGTTTTAGCCGCCAGCTAGAAAGTGCGTCTAACCTTCGTGAGATAAGTTTCTATGGTAAACAAGTCTACACGAAAGTTCATAAAAGTCACGTGAATAGAGCCACTGTAACCGCCCAAAATGTCGGTTAAGGCAACCCTTCTTCGTCGTTCTCTTTAATTATCTCACCGATTTCTTTCATCTTATTTGTTATCGATAATGTTTGTACAAAACTTTTCAGATTTGACGAATAAATATAATAATAAAATAAAATATCGTTAACTCAGATACGAGTCAATACAGGAAGAGGAAACAAACTGTAGAACATGTTTCTGAGGACTGTCGGGTTCACGAGAGGAACAGAGTCACAACTTGCCACATTCGTTCATGTCCCCACAACCAGATTAGGGGATGAATCATATGGCGACAAGAAAACCGCAAAATGTAATAGTTGCCAATCGAGTACTTGTATGCAGGAAATAGATGTGAATACTTGAGATTGAACGAATAAGAAGAACAAGACGAATTTGCTCTAGTAGCAGGTTGCAGTGAGTCTTCTACCTTGGGTGTGCCGAAGGAGATGAATCAAGACCCTGCTCGCTGTAGAGTAATTCCAGGTTTTTCAACAAGTTGATCTACGGGGATTAAAGTGTCAATCCCCACTTAGCCGATGAAGCTGCTGTAAACATCGCGCAGAGGTATTAGTTAGCGTATTGCGCGTCGGGAGGGGGTCGATGTGGCTGAGAGATAAAGGCTCATGTCTCTCAAGAAAAGAAATGGCTGAGCAAGATGAGGCCCAGTGAATGAGCTGGGAGCTGGGAGCCAGCTGGCAGCAGGGTCAGCGAAGCCATAGCTAGGCACACTGCAAACGGGCTGCATTATTGCAGTCTAACTAAGAAATACGGATCGCAGTGAGAAGGCACATTCATTACCCCATAAAGCCAGATGAAAACGGATGTGTCAGTCCGAAAGGCGCAGATATCGCCTAAGAGTCATATATTCCTTATCGTGTCCAGCACAGAAGAAGAAAATACGTAGGTCCAGCTGAGAGGGGCGCCCGAGAGGACGCATCAGAAGTATGTACAACTAGCGTGCTACATGAACCAAATGTATCTACACCATTCGTCATCTACGCAGGGACGGAGTACCTATAAGTTTACCCGGAGAGCAATAATGTCGATTCTCAGAAGAACAGAGCAGACAGACAGACGGGAGATAACTTGCTCCACTTCCCGGACCCAGACAAAGATCATACTGATAAATATGATTGCAAACATAACGTCCTTGAACTTGGCAATCTTACAACACTTATCAATTATTTGTCACCAGCTGTCTGAAGACTCCGACCCGTACTAAGTATCAGATGGTTAGATACGATATCAAGAATAGACTTGTGACAAACTGCACGTCCCATTTAACGAAGCCAGGGTTGCCTACAGCTGATCTGTTAAGAATAGACTTGATTGGTCCAAAGGTATTCATTCCCTTTCTTAAAGTGGCGAAGAGTGTAGATACTGATGGTTCCTGTAGCTCGATAGGTGTACACATTACTGCCCCGTCCCCTCCGGTTACCTCTCCGCGCTAGACATCCCACGAATAATTTCAAAATCTTGCAATCTGTGCCGTACTGGTTCATCAATTGTAATGTCTTCATGAAAAGGACATTCGTTGATTGAGCAACTTAAACGTGTCACCTTTGTCCATTGCGGATGTCCCCATTGCGGAGTCCCCATTGCGGATGTCCCCATTGCGGATGTCCATGATGTCCATGACGTCAGCGCTGTCCTGACGTAACACCTCAGCATGACCAGGACAGTAGATCCACACACGTTCCTGGAGGTTCGAGGCCTCTATGTCCACTATCCATTCATGTCACAGTCAGCCCTTCTGCACCATTTGCGGCAATGATTGAGGGCCAGAAACGAATACGACCCTCACTATAGAGCTCCAAGTTAGCCATCTCAGAGCCGAAATAGCAGCCACAATCTCTTTTCTCATATTGAGACATCTCAGAGCGGAAGTCACTACCACAATCTTCATTCTCATACTGAGGCACCTCATGATCGAAGTCACTACCACAATCTTCATTCTCATACTGAGGCACCTCATGATCGAAGCCACTATCACAATCTTCATTCTCATACTGAGGCACCTCATGATCGAAGTCACTACCACAATCTTCATTCTCATACTGAGGCACCTCATGATCGAAGCCACTATCACAATCTTCATTCTCATACTGAGGCACCTCATGATCGAAGCCACTACCACAATCGTCATTCTTATACTGAGGCACCTCATGATCGAAGCCACTACCACAATCTTCATTCTCATACTGAGGCACCTCATGATCGAAGTCACTACCACAATCTTCATTCTCATACTGATACACCCCAGAACTAAACCACAAGAACAATGTTACACTCGCAGTAGGTACGGCGCCATAGTTGCTGCTCAACAGTGGAAGACAAAACGGGAGGCACGGATACATATGTTTGGATGTGGATACAAAATGGAAGTGATGTTTTAATGCGTTGGAGAAATTACGGACATCAACAGAAATTTAATCCAACACGAAAATAAAGATTGTAACTGGCAAGGTAAAGTCGGTCCTATTGTACTTCTCTGAAACGAGGAGAAACCAAGCGACCATGGAACGACAAAGGCAACAACGTTCATAGATGGATGCCCGGACAGAATAGAGGGTTGAAATGGTGTGATAAGATCACCAATGGGGAACTGTGGTAGAGAATCGAACAGATAATGGTGAAATATGGCATGGAAAGATGCGTTAGTGTTGGACCATTAAGGAAATCTGAGAACACAACAAAGCAGACTTTGTACTTGAACAACGAGAGCAAGAGATGTGGGGATAGGCGTAGGCATTCAAATAAGAGACAGCGAGAGAGCGAGAGAGAGAAAGAGAGCGATATAAACAGAGAGAGAGGAAGAGAGAGAAAGAGAGTGACAGAGAAAGGGGAACAAAAGAAAGAGACATACGGAAAGAGAGAGAAAGATAGAGCGAAAGAGAGAACGAAAAAGATAGAGATAAAGAAAGAGACAGATACGTGAGAAAAAGAGTGAGAGGAAGAGAGAAGGAGAGAGATAGAAAAAGAGAGAGAAACTGTGACAGAGAAAAAAAGAAAGAACGAAAGAGAGAGAGAGAAAAAGACAGATAAAGAGAGGGGCAGAGATAAAGAGAGAGAAAGAAATACAGAGAGAGCGAGAAAGAGATCGAGGCAGAAACAGAGAGAGAAAAAGAGTGAGAGTGAGAAAGAGAGAGAGAGTGATAAAGAGAGAGAGAGATATAACCAGTGAGAGAAAGAGAGATAATGAGTGAAAGAGTGAAAAAAAGAGAGAAAGAGAAAGCGAAACAGAGAGATAAAAAGAGAGATACGAGTAAGAGAAAGAGATAGAAAGAGAGAGAAAAAGAAAGCAAAAGAGGGAGAGAGAGAGAGAGAGAGAGAGAGAGAGCTTGAGTTAAATGTCAAAGGGACAGGTGGATTGAGCTGACGCAGATGAGACATGACAGAAAAACCTGATGTCCATGTGTTATAAACCTATGCTCCATAGGGGGCGATCTAGATTTTGATGGTTGATTTGATAAAGCTAGCAACTTCACACGTATAAAATGTATACATACACTGGACCAGAAAATAGAATTCGCTTTGGTGCAGGCTACCAAATGCAATTATTATCCTATGCGTTATTAGAACCCACACCATAGGAAAGCAGACAACAAATTAAGACAATATTTGGCCCCGAACGATGCCATGTAACAAAAAGTTCCAGATCTGGGATCAAGATGCTGAGCAGCGCATGAGCTGCAGCGGTCAGCGAGCCATATCTGACTTCTAGCGCCAGGGCCAGCGAACCATAGCTGCCAAGACCCTTCTACACCTCCACGCGGTGATCCTGGATAACAGGCTGCAACAGGGCAGACTGGCTAAGGAGAAGGGATCGAAGAGGGAAGGCTAACCTGGTACTCAAAAATGTCTGCTGAAGTCGGATGTGTGGGAACGAAAGGTTCAAATATCGTGGTCATGCTGTAAACTACGACATAACGTATTCCGTTTTTCGGACTTCATCTTGCTACTTGTAAATCCCTTTTCATGGCTCGGCATCGGGAGATTGAGAACCAAGAACAATGAGAAGAAAACAAAGAAGAAGAAGAAGAAAAAGAAGAAGGAGAAGAAGAAGAAGTTTCAGATCAAATGGCAAACCTTTACCAAATGATGTCGCCATCTCGGCCACACATCTAAAACAAGATGATGGATGGCAGATGGTTGGCCTGAAAAGAGCCTTTTCCTATGCACAATAATTTTAACTAGCTGACCCATGCAGGACATCTGCCCATTATTAATATAACTGACATCATTCATGCCACTGGTATGGTTGCCTCGGCTTTGAGTGTTTAGGTCTGCCTGTCCTGACGATGTCAGAGCATAGACTGCTCTGTGATGCTTTCAGGGGGTTTCTCAGTGTTGTCCATTTCATGGCCAATGTCTTATTTTCTCGTCTAGCCCCCACTGGAATTTGCTCTATTCTTTCCAACAGTTTTATATTAGTGACTTTATCATGCCGTGTTATTCCCTCATTTTTGTGCAATCGCCTGTATCTTCTTAGTTGTACTTTTTTTGTTTCAGACGTCACAGGGAAAATGACATTGTATTTGAATATCTGTTTTTTTTTGTGGTAGACTTATTTCTTTCGATTTCCAGAAATTTATATAACGGAATAAAAGCCTATTTGCCTTTTGTAGTATTCTTAATTTGAAATCTATCAGTACCTCGGCACTTGTCTATATTGCTAACAAGACATATGAATGAATCTACCTTTAGCAGTATCGTGTCCCCACCAAAATTCTCACTGTCGTTTTGGTGCTTTTATTCTCAAATACTATATCTGTTCTTTGTGAACATTTGCACTAATTTTGAGGAACCATTCAGTCAACATGTTTATTTTATTTTGCATTTGGTTGTGGTTATGAGAAAGAAGAGCCAATTCATCACCCACGCCTATATCATAATTTTTTCGTAAGAAAAAGCCATGTTCTCATAATCCAGTCAACAGCTAGTGGAAAGAGGAATAGCGATAAGAGGCAGCCCTGTCTCACCCCAGCTCTTATCTCAAAGGTCTCCGAAAGCTCTTCATCTAGTAGAACTTCAGTTTCCATAATTTTGTTTGGGAACATCAGGTGCGCTCAATAGTGCCCGAGCATTTTCCAAGGTGATTTCCTGTCTAACCTATCAAATGTCTGCTCATAATTTACTAATCCGATATTATGTTATACATTCCAGCCTATACCATGTTGAACAATGTATCGCATGGCCAAATGAGAAACAGAACATACTGGCTACACAAAAAATGATGCCTATTACCAGTTGAACAGAAGAGAGCAGGTCGTGGTTCTCAGACTCCGCACAGGCCACAACAGACTGAGGTTCCACCTATTCAATAAACTGAAGATAGGTGGCACTGACGAATGCACTTGTGGTACATAGAAAATGACCGCTGAACATCTGCTGCAAAACTGCCCGATATACGAGGACCAGAGAAAGCACATGTGGCCATCACCACTGGCAACACTAGACAAGCTCTATGGCAGTGTCGACAGCCTCAGGATGACAGCTGCTTTCTTCGAACAAATACAGGTTGATGACTGACAGCGTATGAAGAAGAAGAAGAAGAACAATGTTTGGTGGTACAGTAATCTTGTCAACATAGAATCTATTTTGTCAAAACCTGCCTGCGAACGAAGAGGAAAACCTGCATGCTCGTTCCACAACTGTTTATCTATGCCATCTTTTAGTCATTCTAAAATAATTCAGTTCAATCCCCTACCCCTATAATTTGGGCTTCATTACAGATCTCTCGTTTTCCAGTAATTGAATTACTTAGTATTTCTTCCAGTCTGCTGGTGATTTATCAAAATAAAACTATATAACTCTGTTGAAGTTTTAATATCTGATTTGATTTTTCTACTGAGATACCACCTGGTTCAGTGAGTTTACTATCTTTCAGTGGTACAATAACTTCCCAGATTTATTTTTAAGTTGGCCTCATACAATTAACCGATTGAATGCCTGAAGGATATTCTGGAACTGGTCAATTTAATACTTCCTAAAAATTTGATGCCTATTTTCTGACATGCACTTTGTGCTGCTAAGCAAATCGTCGAACATCTTTAATAAATCAATTTTCTTGCATATATTTGCCTGTCAGTGTTTTCATCTGTCCATCATTCTTTTTCTTTAGTATTGGTCCTGAATAGGATGTATGTGGTAATATGTGGTAGATTATTGCAAGGCTGCAGGACCTGAGCTTTTTGGTTCAACACATCTGATTTCAGCACATTTTAGAGGCTGGATTTACCTTCCCTTTTCTATCCTTAATCTCTTAGCCAGGCAGTTTTCAGAGGTTGTTTTTCGTCTGGACTTGTTATTTCGTTCTTTTTTTTGTGATTTCTTCCATCCGTTTATCCTGGTCTGGACGCCGGCTGAATGGCGCTACGCTTAAACTAGTTATACATGTGTCGTATCTCACGGGATAGTTCTGCCGGTTCACCTTCACGAATATGGCGTGTGGGAATTTTAGATGCTACTATGATGAACTGAATACAGCTGGGGAGAGATGCCAGACTCACTTCACACGCTGAGTGTTGCCCATACGACCTCTTGTGGTTATCGAAAAGGCACGACAAACTGCGTTAGATGCCTTCCAACCTTTCTACCCTGCGGGTTACATGTTTACGGAAAGGCTTCGGTGGTAACCCTAAGCCAAATTTTTGCATCCTATGCTATCTCCAGTCGTCTCGATGAATGTCTTGCCACTGGCAAAAGGTAGCTTAGGCTCTGTGAGTGAGGTTGACAAAAGGCGCAGTTTCTTCCTCACTTTAATCCAAATCTCCGCGCAAGTCACCTATTTCAGCGGACACAGCAAGAGATACGACTGTCCACAGGGCTGAACAAAGAGAGTGGTCTTCATCACTTGTGATGGACAAACTATTTAGAGGTGGAATAAGGTATTGCTCAGTTATGGATCACTGACCCTGATGCAAACAGCCAGCTATGAGTCACTGGCTGCTGTCAGCTTACTTTTTCACTGCTGCATATTTGGTTCTTTCCATCACTTATGGTGTACACAATGAAAAAATGACAGTATTTTAGCAATTACAGATTATAGATTAATGTCATATTGCCAAACCGTGTGAATGGAAGAAGAGAACGAAAATTATGAAATCAAATAAAAATAATACAAAAACAATGGATATGTTCTCATCTTACATTTTGAAAAATTAAAAGATAATTATTAACATGAAAAAAAATATCACTGAATCTTTTTGGAGTAAAGTCACCAGAAATGGAAATATGAGAACGTCACATACAACACTGCTAGTTTTTTAAATAACATTTACATGACCATTGAGAAACCCTAAAATTACATTTTATATTTCAATATTGAGTTAACACTTTCATTTGGAACAAAATATGTTGATGACCAATGACTCAGAAAATAGTTTTCTTTGCATCTATTGCATGGAAGGAATCTAATGAAAATAAGGTGAAGAATTAAAGAAAGACCACAGTGATATAGATAATAATTTTACATTTAAAAATGAATAGCACTTTCAATTCTTGTTGTTCTGTAAATCTGGTAACCAATACCAATTTTTGTAGTTGGATTTACAAATTATACGTGACAGTTCTTGACCCACACAGTGGAAACTGTGTGGGCTGATATGCGTTTCAGAAGGTCCGTAAGTTATTCATTTGGTCACAATGTCATAGAATCTTGGATTAATATTCGCATCAGTTTTCTCCACATTGATTAATGTAACCTTTTCTGCGTATCTTGAAAATTGAATGTAAAGTCTGAAAATCATTGACGTAGATGTAATGTGATGGCATGCAAAAGAGATTCCTTATCAAAACATCACTCAATAGTTTACACAACTTCATTTGGAACACCCTGGTAATCATGTCAGGTCTATTTCTTAGATGCCCGATTGCCATGTATCGCATTTTAAATATATGGCATAGTCATGTTGTAAATGAAAGCAATACATATGTCTCACTGATAACATTTTGACTATTGCATTCCATCTGTTTTCCATATATTGTATATTTCCCTGGAACAGTGAATGTAATGTGACAGAAATATCTGAGCGGACTTTATGCTGGTTAGACTAGTTTATGAGTGAGGTCTTGCAAACATCGTTTATTACCTGGACGAGTTCTGTTACACGTGGTCATGAAGTGTATATTCCAGCAGCCAATCTTAACTGTTGACTTCTCTGATGTGGGTGGTTTTTTATGTGATCTATTTACTCCTGTGCGTATTGATGCGAGTCATATATCCACAAAGATGGCAGTTGCTTTTGCATTCTCCGCAAAAGACAGTTGAAAAATATTGTTCTGCTTTGTACTGAGTTATAACTGGATTTCAATCAACCTTCAAAAAGAGAGTTTCGACACCTATTACTGGTGTGCATGTTTGATGGAAGTGTGTTATTTCCAGCTGCTGTATATTTCATCATATCAGCGTTGTAGGACTCACGTGTGTAGAAAACGATCAGCTTGTTGTGAATGATAGAAATGTGGATTAGCTGGAGGTGTCTTCTCCATGTGTTTCTTTACCGACACTGTACCTTATTAGAAGGCACATTAGTTTGAATTGGTGTCAAAGTTGGTGTCCTGGCCTGCGCTAGTGTTTTCACTGTCATTTTGCCCTGTATTGGTCACCATCAATCTGCTGTGTTATCTCCACTCATATTTCTAGCAACTTCAACATTTGACCTCTGAGGCCTTGCGGTTATATCTACTTGTGAAAAAGGCTTTGGGAGTAAACCGAGAGAACAAATCAGGAGTCGGAATCCATTAGACAGTCATGCGTTGTACTCAATGCCAGTCTGACATCTGATGTGACGCCTCAGGTGCCAAGTAGTATCGACCTGTCACTCCCTTAGATACACCAGCTCCACGGAGAAGGGGGGATCTGTTTACTGGGCAACATCAGTCCTCACATCAACTGTGTGTATTTATTTTTGCGTTCGCCTTATTTATCTATTCCTCAAGGCGGTGTGCATTGCATTGTGATTTTTATTTTGCGCCTGTCGGCCCAGTGCATCCGACTTCAGCATGCATTTTATGTAAGGGTCTGCTTCCTCCTGCATTTTCTAAGGGTTTGCTTCCCCGGGGTATCGGCCGGTGCTGTGATGGGAATAGAACCCAGCACCTTCTGGTTGTGAGCCGTGTCACTTAACCACTAACCCACGTAGTCCCCCCAACTGTGTGTATAATTAGTACATTATTCTGCAAAATGGAAACAAATTTTAAATGTCATTACCATAGGTAGAAAAAAATTAGAAATCTTTTAAAAAATATTTAATAAATATAATTCCTATAACCTTTAATTTCTAAAAATACTTATTCATAACTTATGTAATTACTTTTTAAAATGTAAGAGATTTTTTTAGATAATTGTCACCAAATATGGGTATTTGGGGGTTGGGAAAATACATTTTGAGATTCTACTTATTTTGTGGTCTCACTTTCCACTGGGTTATAGCCCAGTGTCGAGATATGTGTTTATCGTATGCGTCTTTTGTGGTTCAAGTGACAATTGACACGTTAAGGCAGGCTTCGTTTACGCCATCTATTCACGTTTTCCTCTGTATACCTTTTGTCATCCTTCCTGATGTTCTCCTATAGAAGGTTGCAGAAACAATAATGTCTGGTTACATTCTAACAATGTGGTCAAACTATTTTTATCTCCGTTGCTCGATATAATTTTGACGGAATTCTTGGAGCCTCCTCTCGATTATTTGTATTTGTGATTTCGTCTCTTCTTATGTTTTTAGTGACCTTACATAGGCACCACATTTCGCAGATAGTTAACTTTCATCCCTTTGCCCTATGCAATGGTCATGTCTGTCTTTGGAGCACAGTGTAAAGATAGATAGTATTTATCATCTGATTTTTTGCTTAGAAGGAAATGTATGGGTCTCTTACTAGAGGAGACAGCTGGTAAGTCATAGCGTTTGCTTTCTGCACTCTCATTTTTTTTTCCATCAATTCTACAGACTTCAGTAAAAACAGTTCCTAAATACCTAAATTCTTGATAATACTTGATTGTTTCCTCATTTACATGAATATAATATGCAGTTTGTTTTCTACCTTTATTCATTATCTCTGAGTTTGATGTGCTGATATTCATGTCGAACTTATTACAGTTTAAACACAGGGAGTCAAAATGACGTTGTAAGTTATGTTCATTGGGATGGATCAAATATTGGTAATTTCTGAAGATCATGTCATTAGTACTTTCCTGTTCTTTATTTGCGTCTAGGAAGATTCTTTTAACATAAGTGACAAACAGAAGTGGTGAGAATACACACCTCTGTCTGATTCTCGATGAAATGAGAAACCACCCCACATCACTTATGTTGTTCTTAATGGACTATGGCTGTCCTAATACAGGGCTTTGATGTTACAAAGAAGAAGACCTTACAGTCCATAATCAGTTAGTATCTCCTGTAAATCTCCTGATGACAATTGAACGCCTTTTCTTGATCTATGAATATAAGACTGTTGTTACCAAGTATGTGTTGTTCGTCTATCACGAGTGATGAGGACCTTTTCTTTTTTCACCTAGTCAGTCCTTCCAGTTGGGTATTCTGTAATTCCGGGTTGTGGATGGGTGAAGGGATGGCTGACGATTTGGGACTTGCATACTTGCAGGCAGTAAAAGCATGGAAAGTTCACTTCGCGAGACAGTGATCATGATTGTCAGAAAATCCATGTATCTCATCCGCTGTAATGCTCAGCCAGGAGTCCCGCAACCGACGCAGCTTTTTGATTGTAGTCTAGCTTGTCAGCGGCAGTACGCTCTCCGCTTCCCCTTTGTCACAGGACTCGACTGTGTTAGTACTGAATAAATGAAAAGAGAATGACGTGCGCGATAAATTTGATTCAAGTGAGGACGGGTTGCACAGTTCGTCAACCTCACTCTCTCGCAGAGTCCAACTTTATTCAGTGGCAAGACAAATCAGGATGACTGGATATAGACTTGGGTGCAGTGGATCAACATGGCTGCTCAAGTGCCTCACTTGTTCTGAGCGGTCCACTCCGCTCAGCACATTTGCTGTCGTTGTAGCCAGATGACGAATTTCCTGCTTAACTGGCTGGGCTTGAGCAGGGCAGGGCAAATCTAAAAAAGCTTTCTCTGTTCTTGGCTTCCTACTTTTTATTTTACCACCTCTCTTGCCCCTTTTCTTTCCCCTACGTTTGCTTGGGTCTCTCACTGACAAGAACTTTGAGGTAGGCAAGACGCCTTGTCACATCCAGTGGTAGCGAGTGACCCCTACACACCTCCGGTCTAAGAATACAGCACATCATCAAATAGGTGTATGTTATTTCATATTTACTAATTGTAGTATGGTCCTCGTGTGGTGTTCCATCGATAAAACACTTCTTGAATTCATTCGAGTTTTGGAAGAAGATATATCACAGAATATCCTAAGCTGACATGTCAGCAGCCAGTCACGGCGCTCGACCGGAAGTACATTTTCACCATGTATTCCATAATCCGTTCACATATTTGTCTCAATGTATATTTTGGGTCAATGCAGCTTTGTCCTTTCCAGAACCCGAACTGATTTTTTTTCTAGCTGGGGTTCCAGTATTGGTTCTTCCTATTCTATCTAGTATCTTTGCATATATATTGTCTATGTGGTTTAGAAGAGAGATTCCTCTAAATGTTTTGCACTCACACATTTTGGCTTTATGTGCCATGCTAGGAACGATGATCGCTTGTTGGGGCTGCAGACCGCCATCGTTATGATGTTTCATATTCTCGTGTCGCAACATGTGGCTTAACAAACAAAATTATTTGACATGATTTAAATAGAAACGTAATGCCTAATTGTAATGATAGACAATCTCACACACAATAAGTGATAATTCATGCTCAACAAAGTCATCTGGCAATGCCATTACCCTCTGCTTATATCTTTTACCTCCTGCAAGAATCTCCTCTTAAATATAATATTTCAGTTTAATATTGATTGGCTTTTGAATAATAAACTCAAACACACACACATACATACACACACATATACACACACAAAAACACACATATATATATATATATATATATATATATATATACATATATATGTGCGTGTTGTGTGTATGGCGTGTCTGGATGATGTGTGTGTGTGTGGTGTGTGTGTGTATGGGGAAAGTGTGTGAATATAGGGAATGTGTGTGGTGAATGTGGGGTGAATGTGTTGTGTGTGGTGAATATGTGTGGGGAGATATAGATATTTCATGATATTTCTATAGAGACTGGTATTGAAGTTGTTAGTTCATGTCACGTCAATATCCTCGTCGGGTCTATTTAGCTCAGTTTATCATTTGCTTCACTGGGTCGTTAATCCTGGTACGTAGCTTCTGTAATCAATTATGTCCCTTTTATGATGGCTTGGCCATCTGTAAATTTGATGGTCATTTACCGTACAGTATTTCTCCATCAAAACATGTTAAATTTCCTGGAAGCTTCCAAGTTCTTCCATCATGATATCAGAATAAGGATTACATAGGTCATGTCATATTAACATTCCACTCTGTTTGATGTGTTTTTAAAAAAATAGGATCTTCGCTTGGTATATAGAATGAGTGATCAGAGAAAAGGCACTCAATTAAAGCCAGTAAAAGTCAACAGTTTCTTCGTTCTGCAAAAAACCTGCATACATAAGTCAGTGGTAATAGTCGATGTTAGCGTGCACTGTTAGACTTTTCAAACTATTTTTGCGAAATACAAATACACTCTAAACCAAATAACAAGAGAAAGCTGGAAAAACAAAACAGAAAGCCTCAATCTAGACAAAGAAGGGAACAAACTATGGAAGTTAGTCAGAGCCATGAATGACGTAACTCCATCAAACAAACAAATTACAATCAAGCAGGGTGACAACATGCTCACTGGAAAAAAAGCAGCAAACGTCTTTGTTGAACATTATGCTAGAGCAAACCACATTGATGTCCCTGCAGCTAGGCATACGGACATTAATGAAGAGCAAAAGGGGCACGACAACATCAATACGGCACCAGAAGAGCATATGATGGCAAAATTAACAATAAATGAAATGGAAGAGGCCATGAGAACGTTAAAGAAAAGGAAATCCCCCGGAAAAGACGGGATAACAAACGAAATGCTGATGGGGCTGGGCCAAACAGCAAAGAGGAAACTACTATCAGTCCTGAACCAGAGCTGGAAAAGGGGTATTGTATCCCAGACATGGAAAGACGCAGTACTTGTACCAGTACCAAAGAAAGGAAAAGACAAAACAGATCCAAATGGTTACAGGCCTATCAGCCTACTCAGCTGCGTAGGCAAACTGATGGAACGTATGATAAACACCAGACTGATGTGGCATCTCGAAGAAAAACACATATACTAATTCCACAGCAAACAGGCTTTAGACAGCACAGATCCACTGATGATCAGGTCATCCTCATAGCCCAGGAAATAGCAGATGCCTACCAGGATTAAACACACAGTAGCGGTTTGGGTGAACCTAGAAAAGGCATTTGACAAAGTCTGGAAAGAGGGACTTAGAGTCAAGCTAAGAAGAAGTGAAGTTTGTGGGAAAATGTACAAATGGATCAGTCACTACCTCAAAAACAAAACAGCCAGAGTTCAAGTACAAGGGCAGATGAGCAAAAAGGTGACACTTGAGCAGGGAGTACCCCAAGGGGGTGTACTGTCACCCACACTCTTCCTGGTGTATATAAATAACATAACAAAGAATATACCAAGAAGAGTCCATAGCTCAATGTTTGCAGACGATCTGGCTATGTGGACCTCTGAAAAGAATCTCACCATAGCAAGTAATCGGATGCAGCAGGCCCTAACATCGCTGGAAAAGTGGGCGAATTCATGGCTGGTCAAAATAAACGAGGAAAAAACAAGTACGATATTCTCGCTTTCAAACAAACCCCAAAACACAAAAATAAGTCTTAACGGCAAATACCTGCAGCCAAACGACAACCCAAACTACATGGGAGTCACATTTGATCGGCGCATGACATGGAAAAGTCAGATCGAGAGAAACCAAGTGAGAGCCAGAGAAAGAATGGCAATCATGAAGAAACTTGCTGGCACAAGCTGGGAAGCAGACGAAAGTATACTAAAGAAACTGTACACTGGAAGAGTGAGACCAGTTCTCGAGTATGGCATTGCGGCATGGACAACAGCAGCAAAGGCGAACTTCGATAAAGTTAGCAAACTCCAAAACCAAGCCATGAGAGTTATAACAGGAGGCATGAAGTCAACGCCAATTGTAGAGCTTGAAAAGATTACAAAACTGCAATCCATGACCGACAGAAGAGACTGCAGAGCCCATCAGCAAGCAGAGAAACTCAGAAGACTGACTGTCTATCCAATGCACCAGAGACTTAACATTTTTTGGAAATGGGAAACTAAAGCGGAGAAACTGTGCAGAGATAGCCAAAGCAAAGATGCACGAAGACCCTACGAACGCACTAACAACACCAAAGCCCATCCCTACTGTACGAAAACCTACCTGGAGGCAGCATATATTTTCAGAGGTGGTAGAAAATATACCAGGTATTGGAAACAAAACTGCCAGACTGAAAAATAAAGAAGAGATACAACCCTGAGGTACATAACGAAAAACTATCCAAGCATGGAATGGACCCATGCATACACCGACGGCTCTGTAACAAACACAACACAGAACGGAGGGGCAGAGGCATTCCTGAGCCTACCAAATGGCAGGAAAATAACACTGTCATTGGCAACTGGAAAATAGACACAAGCAATTTCAGAGCGGAGGCAGAGGCACTGAGGGCAGCAGTGGAAGAAATGGTGACAGCTAAAAGGAATGGAAGCCATATAGTCCTGCTTACAGATGCTCTGGCCGTAGTCACAGCACTAAAAAGCCAGAAAAATACTGAACTTAATGATTTAAGAGCAGTACTCTGTCAACTATGCCAGCAGTCCGCACCAAAAAAGGTAGTAGTACAGTTGGTTCCATCCCACTGCAACATCCAAGGCAACGAGGAGCCAGACAGACTGGGAAAAGAAGGTGCAAGACTACCACAACCAGATACCAGTGTGACATACGAAGAGTCAAAACGGCCTATTAGAGCTAGATACATGACCAAATGGGAAACAGAACATACTGGCTACACACAAAAAACGATGCCTACAAATAGGTGGCACCGACGAATGCACGTGTGGTACCGGGAAAATGACCGCTGAACATTTGCTGCAAAACTGCCCGACATACGAGGATCAGAGAGAGCAAATGTGGCCATCACCAGTGGCAACACTAGACAAGCTCTATGGCAGTGTCGACAGCCTCAGGATGACCGCTGCTTTTTTCGAAAAAATAAAGGTCGACGTCTGACAGCGTAAGAAGAAGAGGAAGAAGAAGAATAAGAAAAAGAAAAAATATTTTTGCGCATTCAACAATATCCTTATTTGTTGTTAGCATTAGAATGATAACTGGTGATCTGTAAGTTACATTCTTAAATCGTTTTTCTAGATTACAATTTAATTGAACTTACGTCCAACTTACGTCTGCTGTTGAGAGAAAAAAAAATGTGGCCAGATTTTCTTGCTGAGTTAATGCAAAACCAAATTAAACGCCTGAAAAATGTTAAACGTTTATACACATTTGATTCTTGGTGAAATCTACTGTTTTTTAGCTTTATTCATCTGAGCTAGTCTTAAAAAAGAAAAAAAAACATGTAGTTCGTATCACCATCATTATCTGGTTTATCAGTTGTTCTACTTTTTCTTCAATCTCAGAGGTCGATTTGAATTTGTTTAAAGAAAGCAGCGTCATTCTTAGGCTGTTAAAACAGCAATAGAGCTCATCTAGTGTGGACACTGATGATGACCACATATGCTCTCTCTGGTCATCGTATGTTTGGCAATTTTGCGGCAGATGTTCAGGGGTAATTTTTCTAGTACCACAGATGCATTCGTCAGTAGCACCTATCGTAAATGTATTGAACAGATGGTACATCAGTCTGTTTTGGCCTTTGCGGATCCTGGATACCACCACCTGCTCTCTACTTTTCTACTGCTAATAAGTATTATCTTTTTGTGTAGCAGTGTGCTCTGTTTCCCATTTGTCCACGTGATTAGCTATGAAACTGGCTGTAATGTTACCTGAGAATGTTTCTTCATTTCCCCAACAACAACACCATGTTTATGCCTCTTAAAATATTTAACAGAAGACTTTCTTGTTTCATAATGTGCCCAAGTCAACACAATATTCAATCTTGTACCATTTGCAATAACTGTCTTTGTTCGCCTACCACAGTGAGGACATTGTCATTGGATTTCCCTTCTTTCCAACTCAAACTTTTGCAGCCTACGACAGAACCTAATTTCAAGAGTTTCCAAGCTATTTTTCATCCGTATTTGAGTCCATGTTTTAGCTCTCCAATGCAATTAGCACATGAGGTATGATTATTCTTCTCTTCAGTTTTATCCACTTCCTATTTAAGGTTACCAACAACTGTTCTTATTTTAAAGATCTATTTTGCCAATGCAGTCCATGTTTATAATTTCGGTCTCATTGCGGGCATCTTCTGTTATGTTTTATGATTAACGAACGCCTAAAAATGGCAAATATTCGTTCTTTTAATGCAATCTGTTAATTTTTTTCAACGGTAACATGCATAGATGTACAGCTTTTTTAAAAAGTAGACACATGTAGTTCGATGTAATGTTTGTTGTAATCGTGTACTTCTTCATTCTTCTTTCCTCTAGTGTCCTGGTTGTGCCTTTCATCGTCAGGTTGTGAAGAGATTTCACAGAACAGGTCTTGTATGTGCTTTGTACACGGGGAACTCAACTGTTTTTTTTAATGCTATCCATCATTTGCGTTGTCGGTCGTTGGCTTTGTATCCATTTTATCTGAATAGTAATGCTTTCTGATGGATAATATTTTGTGTTTGACGTGGCCGAGCCATTTGGTTTGCTGTCTTTTGATGAGGTCTTGCACTGTTGTTTAGTATTTTTATTTATCATTGTAAAGTGTTCACATTGTAATATCGGGGTAACTTTCCAAATGATTTGGCTGACTTTGTTAGTTCTCAATCTTCCGCTACCAAACCCTGAAATGACTTAAGTAGCAGAATATAGTCCATAGAACGGAATGCGTTGTGTCGTGGTTTACAGCACTGACTGCGATATATGCATCTGTCGGTCTAACACATCCGACCTCCTCAAGCATTTTTTGAATACCGGGTTAGCATTCCCTCTTCGATCTCTTCTCCTTAGCCAGTCTGCCTGCTGCAGCCTGTTATCCAGGATCACCGCGTGGAGGTGTAGAACGGTCTTGGCAGCTCTGGTTTGCTGGCACTGACGCTAGCAGTCAGCTATGGGTCGCTGACCACTTCAGCTCATGCGCTGCTCAACATCTTGATCCCGCTTTATTAAATCTGTGTTGGATTTCAATGTCTTCTTTGCAAAATGCTGAGATTATGTTAACCAGAAACGCGACATGTCTCATATGTTCTATTTCTTTATTGTGCATAAATGTGACCAAGAGTAAAAGGAATAGTACACAACCGTAGGCTTGTCACAATACACCATTTGTCGGAATATCCTGCGTTTGATCTCACTGTACATTGACTATTCACAGAAAGACTTTTACATATATTGATCTAATTTATCGCTGTATCAATCAGTTTTATGTGTGATGAGACTTTCCAAACTCGAGCTGCGTATTCTGCTACAGAGAAACAATGGATGACTGAAAGAGAGAGGGAAATGTGAGCGAGTGACTGAAACACAGCATGTATGTGTGAGAGTGAGAGAGAGGGGGAAGAGTGAGAGAGGGAGCGGGAAGAGTGACAGAGTAATGTGTGAGAGAGAGAGGGGAAAGATTGAGAGAGATGGGGAAGAGTGAGAGACTGAGAGAGAGACATGACGAAGTGTGAGAGAGAGGAGGAAGAGTGAGAGACTGAGAGAGAGACACGAGGAAGCGTGAGATAGAGGGGAAAGAGTGAGAGACTGAGAGAGAGAGGGGGGAAGAGTGAGAGACTGAGAGAGAAACGAGGAAGAGTGAGAGAGAGGGACAGAGTGAAAGAGATAGCGGGAAGAATGAGAGAGAGAGGGGAAAGAGAGAGAGAGTGATAGGGAATAGTGAAAGAGTGACAGAGTAATGTGTGAGAGGGAGAGAGGGAGAGAGAGAGAGGGGAAAGAGTAAGAGAGAGGGGGAAGAGTGAGAGAGAGGGAGAAGAGTGAGATATATGGAGGAAGAAGAGCTAGAGAGAGAGAAAGAGTGAGAGTGAGAGACACGAGGAAGAGAGAGAGAGGGGGAAGAGTGAAGTGAGAGAGGAAAGTGAGAGACTGAGAGAGAGACATGAGAAAGCGTGAGAGAGGGGGGGGTAGTGTTAGAGAGTGACTCTGCCGAAGACGGATGTGTCCGACCGAAAGGTGCAAATATCGCACTCAAACTGTAAACTAGCGACACACCGCAAATCCGTTCTCCTGACCACATCCTGTTACTTGCTAAAGGATGTTTCAGGGCTTTCTAGCGGGAGATTTAGAATGAACACAGAAGGATAATTGGAGTGACAGAAACACAGTATGTATGTGTGAGAGTGAGAGAGTTAGAGTGATAGGGGAAAGAGTGAGAGAGATAGGGGGAAGAGTGAGAGATAGGGGAAAGAGTGAGAGAGATAGGGGAAAGAGAGAGATAGGGGAAGGAGTGAGAGAGATAGGGGAAAGAGTGAGAGAGATAGGGGAAAGAGAGAGATAGGGGAAGGAGTGAGAGAGATAGGGGAAAGAGTGAGAGAGATAGGGGGAAGAGTGAGAGATAGGGGAAAGAGTGAGAGAGATAGGGGAAAGAGAGAGATAGGGGAAGGAGTGAGAGAGATAGGGGAAAGAGTGAGAGGGATAGGGGGAAGAGTGAGAGAGATAGGGGAAAGAGTGAGAGGGATAGGGGAAACGTGAGAGAGATAGGGGAAAGAGTGAGAGAGATAGGGGAAAGAGTGAGAGGGATAGGGGAAAGAGTGAGAGAGATAGGGGAAAGAGTGAGAGGGATAGGGGAAACGTGAGAGAGATAGGGGAAAGAGTGAGAGAGATAGGGGAAGGAGTGAGAGAGATAGGGGAAGGAGTGAGAGAGATAGGGGAAAGAGTGAGAGAGATAGGGGAAGGAGTGAGAGAGATAGGGGAAAGAGTGAGAGAGATAGGGGAAGGAGTGAGAGAGATAGGGGAAAGAGTGAGAGAGATAGGGGAAGGAGTGAGAGAGATAGGGGAAAGAGAGAGATAGGGGAAAGAGTGAGAGGGATAGGGGAAAGAGTGAGAGAGATATAGGAAAGAGTGAGAGAGATAGGGGAAAGAGTGAGAGAGATAGGGGAAGGAGTGAGAGAGATAGGGGAAAGAGAGAGATAGGGGAAAGAGTGAGAGGGATAGGGGAAAGAGTGAGAGAGATATAGGAAAGAGTGAGAGAGATAGGGGAAAGAGTGAGAGAGATAGGGGAAAGAGTGAGAGAGATAGGGGGAAGAGTGAGAGAGATAGGGGAAAGAGTGAGAGAGAGAGGGGAAAGAGTGAGAGAGATAGGGGGAAGAGTGAGAGAGATAGGGGAAAGAGTGAGAGAGATAGGGGGAAGAGTGAGAGAGATAGGGGAAAGAGTGAGAGAATAGGGGAAAGAGTGAGAGAGATAGGGGGAAGAGTGAGAGAGATAGGGAAACGAGTGAGAGAGATAGGGGAAAGAGTGAGAGAGATAGGGGAAAGAGTGAGAGAGATAGGGGAAAGAGTGAGAGGGATAGGGGAAAAAGTGACAGAGATAGGGGAAGCGTGAGAGAAATTTGGAAGAGTGACAGAAACACAGTATGAATGTGTGAGAGTGAGAGAGATAGGGGAAAGAGTGAGAGAGATAGGGGAAAGAGTGAGAGAGATAGGGGAAAGAGAGAGATAGGGGAAGGAGTGAGAGAGATAGGGGAAAGAGTGAGAGAGATAGGGGAAAGAGTGAGAGAGATAGGGGAAAGAGTGAGAGAGATAGGGGAAAGAGTGAGAGAGATAGAGGAAAGAGTGAGAGAGATAGGGGAAAGAGTGAGAGAGATAGGGGGAAGAGTGAGAGAGATAGGGGAAAGAGTGAGAGAGAGAGGGGAAAGAGTGTGAGAGAGAGGGGAAAGAGTGAGAGAGATAGGGGAAAGAGTGAGAGAGAGAGGGGAAAGAGTGAGAGAGATAGGGGAAAGAGTGAGAGATATAGGGGAAAGAGTGAGAGAGATAGGGGAACGAGTGAGAGAGATAGGGGAAGCGTGAGAGAGATAGGGGAAAGAGTGAGAGGGATAGGGGAAAGAGTGAGAGGGATAGGGGAAAGAGTGAGAGAGATAGGGGAAAGAGTGAGAGAGATAGGGGAAAGAGAGAGATAGGGGAAGGAGTGAGAGAGATAGGGGAAAGAGTGAGAGGGATAGGGGAAAGAGTGAGAGGGATAGGGGAAAGAGAGAGAGATAGGGGAAAGAGTGAGAGGGATAGGGGAAAGAGTGAGAGAGATAGGGGAAAGAGAGAGATAGGGGAAGGAATGAGAGAGATCGGGGAAAGAGTGAGAGAGATAGGGGAAAAAGTGAGAGAGATAAAGGAAAGAGTGAGAAATATAGAGGAAAGAGTGAGAGAAAGACATGGAAGAGTGTCAGAAACACAGTATGTATGCGTGAGAGAGAGAGAGAGAGAGAGAGAGGGAGAGAGAGAGAGAAAGATAATGAAACCCCAATGACAGAAACATACAAGGTGATATTCACTAAATGACCTATTACTGGACTGCCATAGTTTATCAGTCACCAACGTCCAGAATTGAGAATGATTTGCAACCCTGTCAGAGGACACAAGCACAGAGCAGGCAACACAGAGGACACAAGCACAGAGCAGGCAACACAGAGGACACAAGCACAGAGCAGGCAACACAGAGGACACAAGCACAGAGCAGGCAACACAGAGGACACAAGCACAGAGCAGGCAACACAGAGGACACAAGCACAGAGCAGGCAACACAGAGGACACAAGCACAGAGCAGGCAACACAGAGGACACAAGCACAGAGCAGGCAACACAGAGGACACAAGCACAGAGCAGGCAACACAGAGGACACAAGCACAGAGCAGGCAACACAGAGGACACAAGCACAGAGCAGGCAACACAGAGGACACAAGCACAGAGCTTGCAACACAGAGGACACAAGCACAGAGCGGGCAACACAGAGGACAGCGAAATGTATCGGTAGAAATAAAGGTATACGGCCATCAATCATGGAAAAAAAAATAGAATTCAATTGGAAGCGGGGATTTTCCAGAACGACGCCCATAAACAAATACACAACGACAACAACACCACACACACACACACTCCCCCACGCGATCGCGCGCGGACAAATACATTACAGAAACATATACGCGTTTTCACAAACACAGATCTAGGAGTACTCAGACAGGACACAGGGTTAAAGTGGGAGGAAGAAGCAGAGGAGATGGACAGAACGTAGAAACAGGTAGAAAAATAGAGAATCCATTCTGCAGATTGAAAAAAAGAGAATCGACAGAGTGTGTGTGAGAGAGAGAGAGAGAGAGAGAGAGAGAGAGAGAGAGAGACAGACAGACAGACAGACAGATAGAGAGAGAGAGAGAGAAAACGAGAGAGTGAGATAAAGGGAGTAAGGTATCAATTGAAGAAATGAAGAACAAAAAATTGGTCAAAGGTGATTGGAACAGACGAAGGAAAAACATGGCAGGGGATGGGGAGAATTAAGAGAGAGAGATAGAGCGAGAAAGAGATATAGAGATAGAGAGAGAGAGAGATAGAGAGACAGAGAGGAGATGAGGGCGGATGCTAAAGAATGGGAATTGGGGGGGGGGGGGGTAGAAGGAGGGAGGGAAGGGACAGATAGCGAGACAAGGGAGACGACTAAGGAAACAACTGCCGACAAAGGACGGTCGGTATACGATGTGTGGGGGAACCAGTGTGTGTGTGAGTGTGTGTGTGTGTATGCGTATTTGTGTGTCTATATGTATGTGTGTGTGTGTGTCTCTGTACGTGTATACGTGTGCATGTGTGTGTGTATGTATGTATGTACGTATGTATGTATGTGCGTGTGTCTGTGTGTGTGTGTCTGTGTGTCTGTGTGTCTGTGTACCTGTGTGTCTCTGTGTGTGTGTGTGCGTGTGTGTGTGTCTGTCTGTGTGTGTGTGTCTGTGTGTGTGTGTGTATGTGTGTCTCTGTGTCTGTCTGTGTGTGTCTTTGTGTGTCATTGTGTGTCTGTGTGTCTTTGTGTCTGTGTGTGTGTGTGTATGCGTGTGTGCGTGCGTGCGTGTGTGGATGTATGTATGTATGTATATATGTATGTATGCATGTGTGTGTGTGCGTGCGTGCGTACGTACGTGCGTGCGTGTATGTATGTATTGATGTATGTAGGTGTGTCTTGTCTTTGTGTGTGTGCCTGTGTGTGTGTTTGTGTGTGTCTGTGTCCTTGTGTGTGTGTCTGTGTGTGTGTGTCTGTGTGTGTGTCTTTGTGTGTGTCTGTGTGTTTGTGGCTGTGTGTGTGTGTCTGTTTCTGTGTGTGTGTCTGTGCGTGTGTCTGTGTGTGTCTGTGTGTGTGTCTGTGTGTGTATGTGTGTCTGAGTGTGTCTGTGTGTGTCTGCGTGTCTGTGTGTGTCTGTGTGTCGGTGTGTGTCTGTGTGTCTGTGTGTATGTGTGTGTCTGTGTGTGTTTATCTGTGTGTGTTTGTCTGTGTCTGTGTGTGTCTGTGTTTATGTTTGTCTGTATGTGTCTGTGTGTGTCTGTGTGTCTCTGTGTATGTCTGTGTGTATGTCGGTGTGTGTATGTGTGTCTGTGTGTCTCTGCGTATGTCTGTGTCTGTGTGTGTGTGTGCGTGCGTGCGTGGATATATGTATGTATGTATGTATGTGTGTGTGTGTCTGAGTCTGTGTGTGTGTCTGTGTGTGTGTGTCTGTGTGTGTGGTCTGAGTGTATGTGTGTGTGTTTGTGTCTGTGTGTGTGTCTGTGTGTGTGTGTGTCTGTGTGTCTGTGTGTGTGCCTGTGTCTGTGTGTCTGTGTGTGTCTGTAAGTCTCTGTGTGTGTCTGTGTGTGTGTCTGTGTATGTGTGTGTCTGTGTGTGTGTCTGTGTCTGTGTGTGTGTGTCTGTGTGTATGTGTGTGTCTGTGTGTCTCTGTGTGTATGCGTACGTGAATGCGTGCGTGTGTGGATGTATGTATGTATATGTGTGCGTGCGTGCGTGCGTGCGTGCGTGTATGTATGTATGTATGTATGTATGTATGTATGTATGTATGTGTGTGCGTGCGTGTATGTATGTATGTATGTATGTGTGTGCGTGCGTGCGTGTATGTATGTATATGTGTATGTATGTATGTATGTATGTATGTATGTATGTATGCATGTATGTATGTATGTGTGTGCGTGCGTGTGTGCGTGTATGTATGTATGTATGTGTGTGCGTGCGTGCATGTATGTATGTGTGTGCGTGCGTGCGTGTATGTATGTATATGTGTATGTATGTATGTATGTGTGTATGCATGTATGCATGTGTGTATGTATGTATGTGTGTGCGTGCGTGCGTGCGTGTATGTATGTATATGTGTATGTATGTATGTATGCATGCGTGTATGTATGCGTTTATGTATGTATGTATGTATGTATGTACAGTACATACGCATTTCCAGTGATGTGCATAACCGTCTGCGGGAACGAAAACGACATGTTCCTGCAAATTAGCGCTCGATCTCATACAACTCACCGCACTATGTTCCATCTGCAGCAACTCGGCTAGAAGGTATTGCCCCATCAACCTTACAGCCCCGTCCTCGCTACAAGCGATTAACACCTGTTTTGACCCTTACCAGAATTCCTGGGATGTCAGCATTTCAGCACTGATGACGAAGTGAAGCAGGCTGTCCTAGATTGGTTCAGACATACTGGCAAATCTTTCTACGCTGAAGCTATTCAATCATTACTTAAACGCTGAGATAAGTGCATAAACGTTGCATGACATTATATAGAACAATAAATGGCGTTTCGACTACTAAAAAATAATTATTATTTGCTTACAATCTTACAGTCTCGGTTAGACTTGAACACCTTCAGTATGTTTAGATACAGAAACAGAAAACGACGAAAAGGGGAAGTGATGAGGTCAAATACGAAGATTTGGAGAGACAGATAGAGAAAGAGGAGTTACATTCCTAGAAGCCAACAGAGACATACAATAAAGATGCTGGTCCGTAGAGAATTGAGAAGAAGCAAGGAGAGAGGATTGACGGAGTGGGAAGGGGACCAGACAATTATAGAAATAGAGTTTATGTGCGATTATGTGAATTACATGGACCTGTTCGTCGAAATATACAGAGTGGGGGATAGCAGGCAGTGGAGGAACTACTATTTACGAGTCCCTTGGGCATATCTTGAGTGATAAAGCCCTATAAGCAAGGCGACAAGGGTGCTACTGCTGGTCTAAAGGCCGGTGCAGCATTCCCGTCACAGGAGTGGGTACGGTTACAATTATGAAAGTGAAGAAGGACATTAAAAAGTGGAACAGACGCATGAAAAGATGTGAATGGCAGAGAACGAGAAAGAGAGAGAGAGAGAGAGAGAGAGAGAGAGAGAGAGAGAGAAAGAGAGTGAGTGAGTGTGTGTGTGAAAGAGAAAGAAAGTGACAGAGAAGTAGAGAAAATGTGCGTGTGTGTGTGTGTGAGAGAGAGAGAGAGAGAGAGAGAGAGAGAGTTAGAGAGGTGTCGCGTTTCTTGGAAATAGAAACAAATAAATAGAAACGTCCTGACGTTAGTGGGCAGGGGTAGAGAACTGCTGATATACATTACAATTAGACCAGTGAAATAATTTGGTCATTTAAAAAGACACAATATATTTTATTGATGGCAAATACAGGAAAGGGAGGTTGAAGATGGGCGGACAAAAGACGGGCAGTGTTGTAAGTCAGAGAGTGACATCAAAAGTTGAACTAATGTCAGTCTGGCAGAGTGTACCATGAAGGCAAGAGGCAGAGGAGACCCATTGCAGCCAACCTACGTTGCGATGACATCACTTGAATTGAAATAGGAAGTCGTGACGACTTTAGGAATGTGAAGGGAACTCATCATCATCATGGAACATGTCATATATAGAACGTCGCTCCCTTCACAGTCTGTCTGAAAGAAACTCGTTCTCTTTCCAAAACTCCAGCCTCCGACAGTCATACCCAGGCATTCATGGTTATCTTGGTGCCATCGTCTTCTTGGTCTACCCCTTCCTCTTTTGCCTGGCACCATACCTTCCATCACTGTTCTCTCGAGACCGTTGTGTCTCTTGATGTGACCAAAGTATTTGCATTTTCTAGCCAAAATGGAATTGATAAACCACTTCGCCTCAATGCTCAACTTTTGCTCAATGTCTACATTTGTCTTTTTCTCTGTCCAGGGTATTCTGAGGATCTTTCTGTAACATTTTGACTCGAAGGATTCGATTCTTTGTCTGACAGTTTTGGTAATCGTCCATGATTCGCAGCCATAATCTGCCACAGGAAAAACACAGGGTCTCAAAATTTTTACTTTTATCATTTTGTTGGTACTCTGCCATAATTTCTCCAGGCCAGTCTCTGCATTTCTATGGCTAGTCTTCTTCTGATTTCTTTCGAGCAGTCACCAATTTTGTCAATTCTGGAGCCCAGATATTCAAAATGCGTGACCTGATCTATTATTTAGGGAAATCAATTGTTCTGAACATATAGATTACAACAAGTTTTTAAAATTACAGCCGTGTACTAGAAAAGAGGTTACAGCGACAAATTAATTAAAGAAAGGTCCAGATTAGATATTAGGAAATGTTTTATTATTCAAAGAGTGGTGAATGCTTGGAATACATTGCCACAGGAATTAGTGGTGGCAGGGTCAATTAATGCATTCACGAATAAATTGGATGCGCATATTTATTTTTAGATTAGGGGAAATAAAGGAAACTAGTTCTACAGGCTTTACAGAGTCTTCTAAACCAGTATAAAGATGTTGTTGTAAAGAGACACGATCCACTGCTTAAAACGTCACTAGAGGGGAAGGTTGAAAGAATGCGGGCGAAAAGTAGACAGCGATATAAGTGAGAGCGCAGCATGAAGAGATGGACAGAATGTCGGAGTGAAGCATCAAGGCCAGAAACAGAGAATGTCAAAGGTCCATTGAAACCAACCTTGAATACTGAGAGGAAAACTTGACATCCTCTTAATCATCAACACCTACCCCTATCTTCATCGCCATAATTATCATCAGCCTGAATTACAACCAACAACCTGTTGAAGATGGATGTGTCGGACCGAAAGGTGCAGATATCACAGTCAAGCTGTAAACTAGCGACACAACGCATTCCGTTCTCTGGATTACATCCTGCTACTTGCAAGTCCATGTTCAGGGTTTGGTAGCGGGAGTTTGAGAACGAACGCAGAAGCAGAAGACAACCGACAAACAAGAAATTCGGCAAGAATCTAGAAATCAGGAAGAGTTGCTTAAAAAAACAGTCAGGGAAAACAGAAAAAAAAACATTCATACTAGTGCATTTTAGTGTGCTATTGTACATTATTGCGTCCCCAGCATCGCCCTGTTTCTTACAGAGCCTGCTGTGGGGCGCGACCGAGTACCTATTGGTAAAACTGGGCGGGCAGATTGGGCTCATTAGCCTTGGTTGGCTCTGCCTCTAAACCCGGGTAGACGAATGTCGTTAGCATGTTCAGGCAGTTCGCCTAGGAGAGGAGGAACTGATCTTAAACACGTCCCAGAGAGTGAAGGCTAGTCTTTGGACGATGAGAGTATCATCAGATGTCTCGAGTAACTAGCATCTGCGGGCAACGACTCCACTGCCTTATGGATACCTCGGGAAAGGGTAGAGCTGCGGGAGTAAACCCAGACATAAAATCCGGAGTGGTAGCACCTAAGACGGATGGTCTCAAAATTATGAACTGATTCCGGCAGCTCCTGCAGCTGAGCTGGTGCCAAATTGTCATGCTTTGCATTCTTTTGGATTACACCAGCGAGGCCGAGAGGAGGATCTAGCAGTTTGGGCAGCCCAGGGTCTCCATATTCAGCGCCCAGGCTTCCGCCGTGAGAGTCTATTCAAAGGGTGCCACGCGCAAGGTCTGCAAAGACTCAGGCGTCTATAAATGAGTACATGTTTGGCAGCGCTTACCAAAGACAAATGTAAAGGCTATAACTAAAAAGGCAAGACGAGCATTCACATAACTGAATAATAAACGGTAATGCAAGGAACTAAATAATAAAACCATGTTAAGATTATCTAATTCCATTGTCAAGTCAGTGCTCTTGTGCGGAATATAATCTTTAAGTACGCCAAAGGCAATACAGAGGAAACTCCAGTCCTTTGTTAAAAAAAAATGTAAACGGGGGATAATGAGTATGACATGATGGCAAACTATTTTGACAGAGTCTACCAGTAGAGCAGTAAATCAAGCGCAGGAAATAAGGTTGAATAGGACATACGCTGCAGAAAGTGCCTCCTTCATGAACACCTACGGGTCTTCCAGAATTGGAATGATATATATCGAATCTTCATATAGCAACACAAATGGACATGAAAAGGACAAATGTATTCAGACAGTCCTCGATTTACGTATTCAATCAATCAATCAATCAAATCCCTTCAACTCCCTACGGAGCATATCAATCAATCAATCAAAGCCCTTCAACTCCCTACGGAGCATATCAATCAATCAATCAATCAAATCCCTTCAACTCCCTACGGAGCATATCAATCAATCAATCAAAGCTCTTCAACTCTCTACGGAGCATATCAATCAATCAATCAATCAATCAATCAAAGCCCGTCGCTCCTCTCAACGCATAGGCCATTGACAACATCTCGCCAGCGTACACGGTCCTGGGCTCCTCTCTCCCAGACCGTTGACAACATCCCGCCAGCTTAGACTGACCTGGGCTGCGCTTTCTTCCTCTCTCCAGGTGTAATCCTTTTATCTTAGTTCCTTCTCACATTCTATTCTTCGTGTATTTTTGCGTCTACCCATCTCTTTCTTTCCTTGAGGATTCCATGTAAGAGCTTAAATGGCTATGTTAGACAGTGCGTATTTGTTGCTACAGTAGCTGTTGTTGGCTCCCCATAGATCTTCATTCCTCGCCATGTTCTGCCACTTTATGCCATTATCCTTCGTAGGCATTTATTAACTGGTGGACTGGAGCCTTTGTTGTATGGCCTTTGTCGTCCTCCATGTCTCCGTTCCATACAGCAACACCGACTTGACACTGGCGTTGCGGAACATAGGCCAGGTCATCCTGTAACCGGCGAGGTCGTTGGGCATACACGAAGACACTCCCACAAACCATTACACCCCTCTCTGTCAGCAGCCACTGCCTGTGACTCCTATGGTTGGAAATTGGTCCATGCTTTTATCTTGTGTTCCCACTTTTTTTTGGACGACCTCTTCGCTATCCGCCTTGCACAATGCCATACATGATCGTATTTAAAAGACCGTTTTATCTCGATATGTGGCCGTAGCAAGCGAATTTCCGTCTTTTGACCGTTGCAAAAAGGTCTTCACAAGGCCACATTGCTGTTGTAATTCATTGTCGGATTTCCTCCTTTTATAACTCTATCTTAAAAGGCTATTGAAACATCTCATCTCCAAAGCCTGTCTCCTCCACTGCAGGTCTACTGTAATTGTCCATGTCTCACAGTTACATAGAGATATTGACAGGACCAATGTACGCATTAATCTGATCTTCGTGCATATGGATATTCCCTTCCAAATGCAAAATATACCATGACAAAATAAGCAGATATGACAATTCAATTGTAGAGCGTGCCAGTCTAAAAGCTGCAGATTTCTGAGTCTAACTGTAAAATGTGCCATGCTAACGTATAACAAAGTAAAAATCTGGCAAAGATGGCGCCATAACTGGCTGCGAGTCTACATTTCTCTACTGTTTTGGATCTTTATGGATGCCGCCAGTACTCGGATTTAACTGGAATTCACACTAGTCAACGACTTACACTTGTGTTCACGGAAACGTGGTGTTGTTTTCCGTTTGGACTTGTTATTTCGTTCTTTCTTTGTGATTTCTTCCGTCCGTTTATCCTGGTCTGGACGCCGGCTGAAAGGCACTACGCTTATACATGTGTCGTATTTCACGGGTTAGTTCTGCCGGTTCACCTTCATGAATTTGGCGTGTGGGAATTTTAGATGCTACTATGATGAGCTGAATACAGCTGGGGAGAGATGCCAGACTCACTCACACGCCTAGTATTATCCATACGACCTCTTGTGGTTATCGAAAAGGCACGACACACTGCGTTAGATGCCATCCCACCTTTCCACCCTGCGTGTTACCTGTTTACGGAAAGGCTTCGGTGGTATCCTTAGGCAAAATCTGCATCCTATGCTATCTCCAGTCGTCTCGATGAATGTCTTGCCACTGGCAACAGGTAGCTTAGGCACTGAGGTTGACAAAAGGCGCAGTTTCTTCCTCACTTTAATCCATATCACGGCGCAAGTCACCCATTTCAGCGGACACATTAAGAGATACGACTGTCCACACGGCTGAACAAAGAGAGTGGTCTTCATCACTTGTGATGGACAACTATTAACGTATAACAGTAATCGAAGTAAAATCTCAAATGTAACTGGCTGATTCTAGGGTGACCTACGAAGAGTCCAAAAGGTTTATTACGTCCAGATACATGGCCAAATGGGAAACAGAGCATACTGGCTACACGAAAAATGATGCCTACTACCAGTTGAACAGAAGAGAGCAGGTCGTGGTCTTCAGAATCCGCACAGGCCCCAATAGACTGAGGTACCATCTCTTCAATAAACTGAAGATAGGTGGCATTGACGAATGCACCTGTGGTACAGGGAAAATGATCGCTGAACATCTGCTGCAAAATTGCCCGACATACGAGGACCAGAGAAAGCACATGTGGCCATCACCAGTGCCAACACTAGACAAGCTCTATGGCAGTGTCGACAACCTCAGGATGACAGCTGCTTTCTTCGAACAAATTCAAGTTGACGTCTGACAGTGTACGAAGAAGAAGAAGAAGAAGAAGAAGAAGAAGAAGAAGAAGAAATGTAACTGGATAAAAAAAATTGTATTTACCCCAACCCGAGCGTAACACGTACCCAGGTCTAGATAATGCACTTCAATTGTAAAACGTGATTCACTATTAGACGCTGCAGCTGCCAAAAAATGTAGATTCCAGTCTCAAACCAAAAATTTACCTGACCAAAAAATAAAATGCAGATTCCAGTTTCAAACGTAAAATTCACGAGACCATATAATAAAATGCAGATTCCAGTTTCAAACGTGAAATGTACCTGATTAAAAAAACAATTCCAGTCTCAAACGTATAATACAATGTCCAAAAAGTGCAGATATCACCCTCATATATATATATATATATATATATATATTTGATAGATAGATACATATATAGATAGATAGACAGACAGACAGACACACAGGTAATGAGACAAGCAGGCAGACAGGCAGTCAAATATACAGGCATTCAAATTGACAGATTAAGGGACATACAGAAATATAGGCACATATATCCACAGGCAGACATCAATACAAACAGACAGACAGAATGACCCTAGTCAGTGTCAATAGGAAAGTACCAACAAATAACAATATTCACAGACCCAGACAAAATGCCATACAACGCTTCCAGACTGATCGATAAGCTCTTGTGTGGAAGAAGATCTCGCTTCATCCCAGTTAGACACATCCTGTTCTATGTAGATTTGTTTTTCTGCGTCTACCGTTTTAATTTTTTTTTTAATAATTCATTAAGAGGAAATATTTATCTCGGAGTAGTTTAATTTAAAATAGAAACCTAGATGTTAGATACTATCAGGGAGATGCAGTAGAACGGTATGTGTGTTGTAGACAGTGCGTGTCCTCGTACTAGCCTAGTCACGCTTCACTCTACACCGCTCTAAATGAGTAGATTTAGTGTCTCCAGATAGTCGAGAGCTTCCGCTGCCTTGGCAGCACCCTCACCACAGAAGTAGTATCGATTGTAAGGTCCACAACGGGGCTGTGAAGACATATTGGGCGTTTGAGAGGTTACAAATAAACGTGGGGGATCGACAAGGCAAAGAAAAAAAATGTATTGTGCTGCAGTGCTTAGCACTCTGTTGCATGTCTGCGAGACAATGGCAGTGAATAACAAATATGCCAGACAGATAAATCATTTTTTTGCAAAATGGTATCCTGTGCGTGATGTTGATGATTCGATGGCAGGACAAAGTACCTAATTAACAACGACTTCTTAACGCCTCTTCCGTGGGAAAGTGGTTAAGCCGTCTGCCTCGTGATCAGGTGGTGTGGGTTCGACTCCGGACTCCGCCGTCCTTTTGACGGGTGCTTGATGCGGAGTCTCCTGCATCTCGTAGCCACGTCCTAGTCGTCTTGTCCTTGACTTGCCACTGGGGTTGGGCGACTCGAGACAAGAGAGTGAGGATAAAAAGTAGCGCAGTTAATCCGTACTAAAAAATAGCGCTAGCAAAATAAATGATGCTATCAACATTTGCGATGGACGGCGGCCTTTGTCTTGCTTTGTCTTAACCCCTCTGCAAAAGGCACGGCTAAGATGGATATGACCTATTGTCAGCATGCCTGATCAGTGCCTACTCATGCTGTTATGCGGTGAGCTGAAAGAAGGAAGATGATCGTCCAGTGAATAGAAGAAATGCTATAGAAACGTCTTTATATGTATATTAAAATTGTCAACACTGACGTCACTTAGTAAGAGATGCTTGCACAGAAGCGTTCTACCTGACGCGGTGGCATCACACAGGGTGCTACGATCGCAGAACGAAAGATCATCGTCGAGGCTCAGAGAAAGCTAGCCGCCAAACAGATCAGAAAGCACAACGAAATTCACAGTCGACTCCTCTCATATGTGTCGCAAGTTCGGCAGAATCTGCCATGATAGGATTGGACTTTACAGTCACGTTGGATCACACCGCGCAGCACAAATCTGATGCTATCGCTATATTCGTTTGTGTAGGACAGATATTCTTCTTCTTCGTCTTCTTCTTCTTCTTCTTCTTTCACTTCTTCTTCTTCCTCTTCCTCATCTTCTTCTACTTCTTCTTCTTTCACTTCTTCTTCTTCTCCTTTTTCCTATTCTTCATCTTCTTCTTATTCTTCTTTCACTTCTTCTTCTTCTTTCTCTTCTTCTTCTTCTTCTTCTTCTTTTACTTCTTCTTCTTCCTCTTCCTATTCTTCATCTTCTTCTTCTTCTTCTTCTTCTTTTTCTTCTTCTTCTTTCACTTCTTCTTCTTCCTCATCTTCTTCTTCTTCTTTTACTTCTTCTTCTTCCTCTTCCTATTCTTCATCTTCTTCTTCTTCTTCTTCTTCTTCTTTTTCTTCTTCTTCTTTCACTTCTTCTTCTTCCTCATCTTCTTCTTCTTCTTTTACTTCTTCTTCGTCCTCTTCCTATTCTTCATCTTCTTCTTCTTCTTCTCCTTTCACTTTTTCTTGTTTTTCTTCTCCTTATTCTTCTTTTTCTTAGTTAATTTGTTCTTCAATTTCTCCACCTCTTCTTCTTCTTCTCCTTCTTCTCGTATTGCTTCGGTTACTTCACCTTGTTTTTGTTCTCCTTGTTCAATGTCTCCGCAACATCGCAGGACATATAAATATATAGGTAGAAAACAACAGTGAAGAACTGGCCAATGATGTTTAAAGAAGGACGTGAGTTAACTCAACAATTTGCATCTGGCAGGTCTCGGAAGATCTGTCGTTAACTCACGTCCTCATTTAAACATCATTGGCCAGTTCTTCACTGTTGTATTCGACACACGTTTGTCACCATACACTGCCTGCATTCTGCAATGAATGTCAACTGGTCGACATCCTTCAGCTGTTAGAAACGGAATCACCGCTTGCTGTTCAACTCTGAACGGATTCCGTATCACACCCTCTATGTCTTCAACTGTCTGCTGAAGAAACTTGGAGCCGGAAGATAATGAAATTTTGCAAACTTGACGGTTGGTATGTGCTGTTTGCCTAGAAATGGCGTCATCGTGCGCATAGTGCGTATGTTCACTTGTTGCAGTTTGGTCCGGTTTCATTTGAACACCCCTTGTATTTAACAGCTGGGTTGATTATTGCGAACCATTAACGGAAGGTCAAATCCGTAACTTTGAGTTTGTGCATTGTTAGTGCGGAGTTAGTGCTTTGTTAGTGCGGAGTTAGTGCTTTGTTAGTGCGGAGTTAGTGCTTTGTTAGTGCGGAGTTAGTGCTTTGTTAGTGCAGAGTTAGTGCTTCGTTAGTGCTTTGTTAGTGCGGAGTTAATGCTTTGTTAGTGCGGAGTTAGTGCTTTGTTAGTGCGGAGTTAGTGCTTTGTTAGTGCGGAGTTAGTGCTTTGTTAGTGCGGAGTTAGTGCTTTGTTAGTGCGGAGTTAGTGCTTTGTTAGTGCGGAGTTAGTGCTTTGTTAGTGCGGAGTTAGTGCTTTGTTAGTGCGGAGTTAGTGCTTTGTTAGTGCGGAGTTAGTGCTTTGTTAGTGCGGAGTTAGTGCTTTGTTAGTGCGGAGTTAGTGCTTTGTTAGTGCGGAGTTAGTGCTTTGTTAGTGCGGAGTTAGTGCTTTGTTAGTGCGGAGTTAGTGCTTTGTTAGTGCGGAGTTAGTGCTTTGTTAGTGCGGAGTTAGTGCTTTGTTAGTGCGGAGTTAGTGCTTTGTTAGTGCGGAGTTAGTGCTTTGTTAGTGCGGAGTTAGTGCTTTGTTAGTGCGGAGTTAGTGCTTTGTTAGTGCGGAGTTAGTGCTTTGTTAGTGCGGAGTTAGTGCTTTGCTAGTGCGGAGTTAGTGCTTTGCTAGTGCGGAGTTAGTGCTTTGCTAGTGCGGAGTTAGTGCTTTGCTAGTGCGGAGTTAGTGCTTTGCTAGTGCGGAGTTAGTGCTTTGCTAGTGCGGAGTTAGTGCTTTGTTAGTGCGGAGTTAGTGCTTTGTTAGTGCGGAGTTAGTGCTTTGTTAGTGCGGAGTTAGTGCTTTGTTAGTGCGGAGTTAGTGCTTTGTTAGTGCGGAGTTAGTGCTTTGCTAGTGCGGAGTTAGTGCTTTGCTAGTGCGGGGTTAGTGCTTTGCTAGTGCGGAGTTAGTGCTTTGTTAGTGCTTTGTTAGTGCTTTGTTAGTGCGGAGTTAGTGCTTTGTTAGTGCGGAGTTAGTGCTTTGTTAGTGCGGAGTTAGTGCTTTGTTAGTGCGGAGTTAGTGCTTTGTTAGTGCGGAGTTAGTGCTTTGTTAGTGCTTTGTTAGTGCTTTGTTAGTGCTTTGTTAGTGCTTTGTTAGTGCGGAGTTAGTGCTTTGTTAGTGCAAAGTTAGTGCTTTGTTAGTGCGGAGTTAGTGCTTTGTTAGTGCGGAGTTAGTGCTTTGTTAGTGCGGAGTTAGTGCTTTGTTAGTGCGGAGTTAGTGCTTTGTTAGTGCGGAGTTAGTGCTTTGTTAGTGCGGAGTTAGTGCTTTGTTAGTGCGGAGTTAGTGCTTTGTTAGTGCGGAGTTAGTGCTTTGTTAGTGCGGAGTTAGTGCTTTGTTAGTGCGGAGTTAGTGCTTTGTTAGTGCGGAGTTAGTGCTTTGTTAGTGCGGAGTTAGTGCTTTGTTAGTGCGGAGTTAGTGCTTTGTTAGTGCGGAGTTAGTGCTTTGTTAGTGCGGAGTTAGTGCTTTGTTAGTGCGGAGTTAGTGCTTTGTTAGTGCGGAGTTAGTGCTTTGTTAGTGCTTTGTTAGTGCGGAGTTAGTGCTTTGTTAGTGCGGAGTTAGTGCTTTGTTAGTGCGGAGTTAGTGCTTTGTTAGTGCGGAGTTAGTGCTTTGTTAGTGCGGAGTTAGTGCTTTGTTAGTGCGGAGTTAGTGCTTTGTTAGTGCGGAGTTAGTGCTTTGTTAGTGCGGAGTTAGTGCTTTGTTAGTGCGGAGTTAGTGCTTTGTTAGTGCGGAGTTAGTGCTTTGTTAGTGCGGAGTTAGTGCTTTGTTAGTGCGGAGTTAGTGCTTTGTTAGTGCGGAGTTAGTGCTTTGTTAGTGCGGAGTTAGTGCTTTGTTAGTGCGGAGTTAGTGCTTTGTTAGTGCGGAGTTAGTGCTTTGTTAGTGCGGAGTTAGTGCTTTGTTAGTGCGGAGTTAGTGCTTTGTTAGTGCGGAGTTAGTGCTTTGTTAGTGCGGAGTTAGTGCTTTGTTAGTGCGGAGTTAGTGCTTTGTTAGTGCGGAGTTAGTGCTTTGTTAGTGCGGAGTTAGTGCTTTGTTAGTGCGGAGTTAGTGCTTTGTTAGTGCGGAGTTAGTGCTTTGTTAGTGCGGAGTTAGTGCTTTGTTAGTGCGGAGTTAGTGCTTTGTTAGTGCGGAGTTAGTGCTTTGTTAGTGCGGAGTTAGTGCTTTGTTAGTGCGGAGTTAGTGCTTTGTTAGTGCGGAGTTAGTGCTTTGTTAGTGCGGAGTTAGTGCTTTGTTAGTGCTTTGTTAGTGCTTTGTTAGTGCTTTGTTAGTGCGTTGTTAGTGCGGAGTTAGTGCTTTGTTAGTGCGGAGTTAGTGCTTTGTTAGTGCGGAGTTAGTGCTTTGTTAGTGCGGAGTTAGTGCTTTGTTAGTGCGGAGTTAGTGCTTTGTTAGTGCGGAGTTAGTGCTTTGTGCTGAAATTCTCAAAAAATATGGAGAAGAAGATAGCACTTATCGATTAAAACGTGTGCAGTGACGTTGATTCTTCGACTAAACTAAACTAATCTAAACTAAACTAATCTAAACCAAATCGAAACCTGACTTACACTTATTGAAGAAAGAACTGTCAACCTCAGAAAATGGGCAGGTCTGATACAGCGACAACTCTAAACACTTTATTCCCGATGGCAATGTTTGCTACAAGGTTACCTTGATCCAGTTAGTTCCTCGATGAAGAGTTATTGGTCGACGTTGTATTTGCGAGCTTGTATAAACTGCCGTATACTGATGTACGCTGATAACGATCTTTTCATGGTTAAGTGACAGCTGATCAATAGCAAGCCTAAACGTAAATTATTTTATTGTATACAAGTCAGGCTGTAACCAAAAGAACCGTCCGTCCCTGAAATGATGGTGTGTCTGTGCATGAAATGAGGTTTATCGCGATGTATATCGCGTTGTATAAACAATACAAGGTTCTTTTTCAGGACGAACGAAAAAGTGGAAGAAGAAATTAGGTTTATTTATGACCAAACAAATGACACGAAAATGGAAAGAAGAAAAAACTGCCCTTACAACATTTACTAGATGCTTAGGGCCCATCATCATCGGGTGTCCTGCCGGTTGCCGTTGGCGATCATGAACCTCCATACGCTTCTATAGCATGAGTCGTTTACAAACTCTGTTGTTAACTGTCACCCGTGCCAGTCTCTCAGGCTGTCCAACGTCTTATCTCTCGGCATTCCTCTGTCTCTCCTTCCTGCTATCTTTCCCTTTGTCACAACGTGTTCCAAGCGGCCTTTTCTCATAACATGCCCAGAAAAGGATGACGGGTTTATTCTCATCCTTGCGATAGGTTGACTTTGTGTCTCCTCGAATAATGTCTTGCAATAAGTTGACTTTGTGTCTCCTCGAATAATGTCTTGCAATAAGTTGACTTTGTGTCTCCTCGAATAATGTCTTGCAATAAGTTGACTTTGTGTCTCCTCGAATAATGTCTTGCAATAAGTTGACTTTGTGTCTCCTCGAATAATGTCTTGCAATAAGTTGACTTTGTGTCTCCTCGAATAATGTCTTGCAATAAGTTGACTTTGTGTCTCCTCGAATAATGTCTTGCAATAAGTTGACTTTGTGTCTCCTCGAATAATGTCTTGCAATAAGTTGACTTTGTGTCTCCTCGAATAATGTCTTGCGATAGGTTGACTTTGTGTCTCCTCGAATAATGTCTTGCAATAAGTTGACTTTGTGTCTCCTCGAATAATGTCTTGCAATAAGTTGACTTTGTGTCTCCTCGAATAATGTCTTGCAATAAGTTGACTTTGTGTCTCCTCGAATAATGTCTTGCAATAAGTTGACTTTGTGTCTCCTCGAATAATGTCTTGCAATAAGTTGACTTTGTGTCTCCGCGAATAATGTCTTGCGATAGGTTGACTTTGTGTCTCCTCGAATAATGTCTTGCAATAAGTTGACTTTGTGTCTCCTCGAATAATGTCTTGCAATAAGTTGACTTTGTGTCTCCTCGAATAATGTCTTGCGATAGGTTGACTTTGTGTCTCCTCGAATAATGTCTTGCGATAGGTTGACTTTGTGTCTCCTCGAATAATGTCTTGCAATAAGTTGACTTTGTGTTTGTGTCTCCTAGAATACTGTATCATTAGTCAACTTTAGATCACACGGGATAGGCAGCTTTCTTCTGTAAAATCACATCTCCGTTGCTTCCAAAGATCTATGTGCTTGCTTGCTGATTGTCAATGATTCACTGCCATATGTCAGTACTGGTTCCATATAGAATCCAAGAACTCTTGTTTTCTGTACCAGCTACAAGATTTTCCTGCACAATATTCCCTTAATGGTCTGGACAACCAACTTTGCTGGGGCTACTCTGCATTCTATTTTGCAATTGCATATTCCATCTGATGTTATGTATGTGCCCAGGTATTATCTTCCATCTGATGTTATGTATGTGCCCAGGTATTATCTTCCATCTGATGTTATGTATGTGCCCAGGTATTATCTTCCATCTGATGTTATGTATGTGCCCAGGTATTATCTTTCATCTGATGTTATATATGTGGCCAGGTATTATCTTCCATCTGATGTTATGTATGTGCCCAGGTATTATCTTCCATCTGATGTTATTTATGTGCCCAGGTATTATCTTCCATCTGATGTTATGTATGTGCCCAGGTATTTAAATGCGTTAACTTGTTTCAATTCGGTCCCTATCGCTTTGATGCAGCATCAGCTTAAGTCTACTGCGTGTATTTAGAGAGCTGAGCTTAATATTAGTGAATCCAATGACCCTGATTAATATTGACACTTAGGAAAGAAATGGCAAATGACAACCCTAGATCCATTAGCCCCGACCTCTCCAGCACCAGCATGGCTGCGCGGTGTAGACTTCGGGCGGCATGAACATTCCATTCGTCCGCTGGTCACTTTGTGACGACACTACACGACTGGAATGAACAACTGGCTGTCTACAGACGCTGCAGAATCTACTGGGGGTCGAATTGGTCGAAAGGTCAAGCACTCGCCTCTCAAAACGATGAATGGAAACGTGAGTGATCGAATAACACAAATTTTCAAGCAACATTTGGTCTCAAGGGCGGTGAGACCACAGTGCATGCATCATGAGTTATCCCCAGTCGTCTTGACTTATGTCTTGCTACTGGTCCAAGGTATCTCGGGACCAGAACGTGAGGTTGATGACCAGTGCAGTTGTGTTTTTTTCCTGACAATATTTTTGTAAAATTTTGTTTTTATTTTACGTGTTTGCCTCACTAGTTTCTACTGGCGGATGCGCGCCTATTCCACCATATACCGTAGTCAATGTGTGCGATATTAAGGAGTATAAACCAGTGCTTGGATGTGTGTGTGCTTATGTATGTACCTATGCTATTTGTGCGCTCTCAGAAGCCAGCCCAACCAAAGTGCAATGGAAGGGCCTTACACTGAAGAAGCGTGTGAAAGTCGTGCTAGAGTGTGACTGTAGGACAAAGTCCAAGTACAGCCAAGTTACATCATCAAGACAAAACCGTATGATCGTATGATAGTGTTTCCTTCATCGCTCGCGATGTGCAGGGTACATTTTATTTCCCCCTGTCGCAAACGCTTCAAGTCGAGGAGACCAGCATCCAACAGATAGGTCACTCTATCGTCTGGGTAATGTAGAAGCGCACACTAAGAAAATATTCAGATTTCCGGCATGGGCAGAGCATCTTATTATGTCCAATACACCTCAGTGAGAACGCGTTGCCTAATGGTTTCGAGGCCTGCCTGCCGACAAGGAGGGAAGCGGTTTGAATCCCCGGTATGGCGTATGTTGTTTTTCTGTTGGGGGTGAAATAAACAAACATAGCCAGCACACGACGTGGCGACAGCAGTAGCGAAGCGGTCTGTAGTCCTCAGCCTTCAAAACCCTTCGACTACCCCAGCAATGGGAAAAATGTCGTATGTCAGTGACATGACACCTCAGTGAGACCGAACGGACTTCAAGTTATATTTGAACATGGTGCTTCGCTGAATTATTAAAAACACTAGAAATAATTAAGTAACATTTGGTCTCGTTCAAGAGTTCAGACCTGTACTCTGATTTATTTTATAATAACAAATACATCGTAATATAACCGAATGGACTCTAGCTATGACTGGTAGCAACCTTTCTTACCAAACTAACGATAACTTTCAGGGATTTAGCCCCACAGCCAGCAGTGTCCATTAAATACCCTTTTTTGCAACTTTTGCGAAATGGAAGACTTCTTCTAATCAGAAGTGTCTGTTTCCAGACATGGAGAGTGACGTTCTATTCAGAAGTGTATGTTTCCAGACATGGAGAGGGACGTTCTATTCAGAAGTGCCTGTTTCCAGACATGGAGATTGACGTTCTAATCAGAAGTTCCTGTTTCCAGACATGAAGATTGACGTTCTAATCAGAAGTTCCTGTTTCCAGACATGGAGATTGACGTTCTAATCAGAAGGGCCTGTTTCCAGACATGGAGATTGACGTTATAATCAGAAGGGCCTGTTTCCAGACATGGAGATTGACGTTCTATTCAGAAGTGTCTGTTTCCAGACATGAAGATTGACGTTCTAATCAGAAGTGTCTGTTTCCAGACATGGAGATTGACGTTCTAATCAGAAGGGCCTGTTTCCAGACATGGAGATTGACGTTCTAATCAGAAGGGCCTGTTTCCAGACATGGAGATTGAACTCCTGCATGATCTGTTATAACATCTGACAATATGCCTTTTCCCGTCTCTTTCCCACCCTGTCTTCTGCGATAAAGGTGATCATCTTCTTATTTCTAATTTGCTTCACCGAGTGACCATTTCTTGGGGATTGTAGTTAACAGTGCATTGTTTCCCGTGATTGCCCTCCCCAGCCAGAACAGTAACCAGAAATATAAGGCTCCTTCCCGACCCCAATAGAGATGATCGACTGCACGTTACATTTTATAAAATGTTTTAGACTGAAAGTAGCCATAATATCGATGCCCTGCCATACACTGAAACCGACAAGATCACATAACCCATGCTGAGACAATCAAAGACAGAGACAGAGGTCGCCACCATCGTAGACGATGATGGCATAAATAATTTTGCTAGCGCTATTTTTAGTATGGATTAAATGCTCTACTTTTTATCCCCACTCTCTCGTCTCGAGCCGCCCCGACCCCAGTGGCAAGTCAAGGATAAGACGACTACGGGGCGACTACGAGATGCAGGGGACTCCGCATCAAGCACCCATGAAAAAGACGGCGGAGTCCGGAGTCGAACCCAAGCCACTTGGCCACGATGCCGATGGCTTAGCCACTTCGCCACGGAATCCCCATACACAAGCTGAGAACTCCTGCATATAAAACACAGTAGAAACTAAACCAGGTCACGCACCAATTAGCAACAAACGTTATTGATTCTTGCTAGGGAAATCTGGAACTCATGAATTTTAAAGTAGTCTGAAAGTATGGATTCTAGTATTTTTAAAAAACCGGGGTACTGTCAATAATTCAACATTCAGGGTGCCAGGACATAGTCCCGAAGTCGTCCCCAATTCAAAAAATGCCTTCAGAAAACAACACTGTGCACGAGACTAAACTTAAACTTGACGTCTTTATTCTGATTTAGAAGACTCCGCAGAGTCTGCATTCAACCAGTTTCTTGGAGGGTGGTTAACCGATGTGTCTATCTTTAATATATTCAAACACTAGTGCAAATTAGATCCAGAGCCTGTTGGGCGCCATTTATGCTACTCCACGGGAAGGAAGACTAACGTCTGGTCTGGCAAAACGTACTGATCAGGGTCAAGCAAAATATACTGATCAGGGTCAGGCAAAATATACTGGACAAGACCCTCACTTTGGAAACCTCGTAGCCTTTCCTGTAAATGGGTTGTATTCATGGCAGCCCGGCTAACGATGCGAGGGATTGACGTGATCCCCTTAGTAATGAACGACACGCAGATTTACCCAAACATAGCACAACCACCTGGAGAAACTCGGTTCACCTTCATCAGCACGCTCGGGAAGTGAGGAAAGCTACGACAATCCGCCACCTAACGTTCTTTTCAGGGCGGACAAAAGAGTAATACTACTCATTGTGAACAAGATTGTGAACAAGAAACACTATGCTGCTCTGAACAAACCTCATAACCATGGCCGGTGTTATGCCATGTCACACAGTTAGTCGTCTCTAACGACATGCTTTCAGTGCGGTAGTGGTGCTATTCTTGTCTTTGCCGTCCACAAAGATTCAGAGACGGACCACTAGTTCACTAAGTGAAATAAATTGATCGGAACTGCAAAGGCAGTAAAGGTTAAAAGTCGATAAAAACATGATTAAGTAATGGTTCAGTGACCGTAAAATGAAAGCAAGAAAAAAGCACTTACGTTACGATCACAAAGCCTTTGTCAGACCAACAAAAAAACAATTAATCAATCACAACCAAAAACAAGATATAATGTAAAATGTGTGGTTACTGACAACAACAAAAAACAGACGAAAACGTGAACAAAGCACAACAAATATACGCAAATAAAATAACACATTTTACAACGCTATGTAGGTAATAAACCAGAACCAAAACCCCATATATATACCAGGATTGCATTTGCCAAAAAAACGTTTTTAGACAAAAAGACAAAAACATAAAATGGTAACGTTAAACGAATATCGGATAGAGCGAAGAAAAATAATAATCACTACTGACATATGGTTTATTTTACTGTTCTGACTGGGAAACAACATGGACTCAAAGAAGGATGGAAAAGCTTGTAAGAGTTTGACATGTGGTGCTTTCGTAGACGGAAAGAGTGGCTTGGATAAAAATAAGATCCAATGATAATATCCTACCTTGTGTAGGCAAATAAAGACACATATTGAATATGAAACACAGTGCTACAAAAGAGTACTGAAAATCCTGTGGACAAAGAAAGAAACAAACAAATCCATCCGGCAAAACCTGAATGTAGAGGAGAATTGACTCATTAAGGACTTAATGACCCGAAAATGGTTTTTTGGACACGTCAAATGACACAAGGTATTGGAGGGAGCGGTAACGGAGGGCATGGTCACTGGAAAGAGAAGCAGGGGACGACTGAGAAGACGATGGACTTAGGACATCAAGGAGACGCTGGATTTGACTCTGGGACAGGCCGGAAGACTGGCGATAGATAGAGTTTCCTACAGACAGGCTGTCATGAGAGCGACGTTCTGCAAAGTACATGCTACATGATGATGATGATGATTGAATATGAAAACGAAACGAAGACTGAGTTGGCTGGGTCACTCTATGCAACATGATATTCTTCTACAGAAGATACTAGAGAGCATGATCCACGTGAAAAGAGGAAATGGTGACCCTGCAGGGACATTAAAGTATGACCATATGCTAGAATGACGAGAGCTGCAAAAGATAGGGCCCTAAGGAGAAATATGCTGATACAACCCTCCAACCAGTCTCTGGACTGATCAGCCAGAGGAGACGGTTCAAATGAAAAACATTCTCAGGCAACCCTCCAACCAGTCTCTGGACTGATCAACCAGAGGAGACGGTTCAAAGGAAAAACATTCTCAGGCAATCCTCCAACCAGTCTCTGGACTGATCAGCCAGAGGAGACGGTTCAAAGGAGAAAAATTATCAGGCAACCCTCCAACCAGTCTCTGGACTGATCAGCCAGAGGAGACGGTTCAAAGGAGAAAAATTATCAGGCAACCCTCCAACCAGTCTCTGGACTGATCAACCAGAGGAGACGGTTCAAAGGAAAAACATTCTCAGGCAACCCTCCAACCAGTCTCTGGACTGATCAACCAGAGGAGACGGTTCAAAGGAAAAACATTCTCAGGCAACCCTCCAACCAGTCTCTGGACTGATCAACCAGAAGAGACGGTTCAAAGGAAAAACATTCTCAGGCAACCCTCCAACCAGTCTCTGGACTGATCAGCCAGAGGAGACGGTTCAAAGGAAAAACATTCTCAGGCAACCCTCCAACCAGTCTCTGGACTAATCAGCCAGAGGAGACGGTTCAAAGGAAAAACATTCTCAGGCAACCCTCCAACCAGTCTCTGGACTGATCAGCCAGAGGAGACGGTTCAAAGGAGAAAAATTATCAGGCAACCCTCCAACCAGTCTCTGGACTGATCAGCCAGAGGAGACGGTTCAAAGGAGAACAATTATCAGGCAACCCTCCAACCAGTCTCTGGACTGATCAACCAGAGGAGACGGTTCAAAGGAAAAACATTCTCAGGCAACCCTCCAACCAGTCTCTGGACTGATCAACCTATTTATATAATTATCAGGAAGCTACCATCCCATTGTTCTGGAACGAGAAGGGAAATAGGCTTGCAAAAAGGGGAAGCAGACTGAAAAGGAAGGTATTACATTCATATTCGGACTCACACATACACGGACTCACACATACACGGACTCATACATACACGGACTTGTACATACACGGACTCATACATATAAGGACTTATACATATAAGGACTTATACATATAAGGACTCATACATATACAGATTCATACATATAAGGACTTATACATACACGGCCTCATACATACACGGACTCATACATATAAGGACTCATACATATAAGGACTCATACATATAAGAACTCATACATATAAGTACTTATACATACACGGACTCATACATATAAGGATTTATACATATAATGGCTTACACATATACGAACTCATACATATACGGACTCATACATATAAGGATTAATAGATACACGGACTCATACATATACGGACTCATAGATACACGGACCCATACATATACGGACTCATACATATAAGGACTCATACATATACGGACTCATAGATACACGGACTCATTCATATACGGACTAATAGATACACGGACTCATACATATACGGACTTATACATATACGGACTCATACATATACGGACAAAAATATACAGACTCATACATGTACGAACTCATACATATACGGACTCATACATGTACGGACTCATACATATACGGACACACATATACGGACACATATATACGGACTCATACATATACGAATGACTCAGCATACGATGAAATGGTAAATAGAGAGGAGGCATCGTCATAAAACTAACAAAAAATGAAGTCTACTCAAACAATCGTCATTGGGAAATAATTCAATGCCGAAGACGCAGCCATGAAGCAGGCAGACAAAGCCGTCATAAACTGTAAGGATGCAGATTCCGCTGTCTTCTCTATTGGCCCTGTATGTGGCCGATCCACCTGTATACACACGTGTCTATGAGTTCCTCGAGTACTCCGTCTTGAGTTCATATAGAATATACATTTGTTGTTCTGTTACCGACATCTTACTATTCTCCGCTATCCTTGGAACATCAAAGATTATTTTGGATTGGTCCTGGCTTCGTTTCCATGGTAATTGATTAACAATAAATGAGTTTAGTCTGATAATTTCAGGGTACCTTAAAGCTGCTCCAACTAAAATAACATACCCATAATCGGCATAGCCCCACTTGAGACTCGAACAGGTGTCGTATCAGAAATGGATCGAGAGAAATAGGTAAAAGATCCATGACACTCTATGTTTCAACACCGCGTGCAGTGCACAAGATTCAAATCTAGACAATTCCTGCAGTCACCACATCTCTTAGAGACGTCCTGGAACACGCCGCATCGCAAACAGGGAAGGAACTTACGCAAGTTCTTTGGATTGGCTTCGTTCATTCACAATCTCCCACTACCAAACACTGAAAGGGCTTAAGTAGCAGAATGTAGTACAGAGAACGGAATGCGTTGTGTCGTAGTTTACAGCTTGACTGCGATATTTGCACCTTTCGGTCCAACACATCTGACTTCAGCCGGCATTTTTTGAGTACCGGGTTAACATTCCCTCTTCGATCCCTTCTCCTTAGCCAGTCTGTCCTGTTGCAGCCTATTATCCAGGATCACCGCGTGGAGGTGTATAAAGGTCTTGGCAGCTGTAGTTCGCTGTCCCTGACACTAGCAGGACACGTTGACATCACCTACCCCCCCCCCCCCCCCCCTCTCCATTATGGAAGTCATTAAATTGATCCCGATATGGTGTATAATAGTGGAGGAAGACCTTATAGAGATGGGGATACAAGTGTGATGAGAAATGAAGCGACATAATAGCCAGATTCTTTGATGATTTTGTCTAAACTGTCTGGGAACATGCTCTATGGGGAAATGGCAATGTAACCCTCGGGGTTGAACACTGGAGAACATGATGTCTGACGTGGTACCCAGGACAGGGGAAGTAAGTAAGTAAGTAGGTCACATCAGTACAGTAACGAGAAAAACAGGAGCACGACTCAAAACACCCAATGTTTGGACATCAGGTAGAGAGCACACGACTCAAATATAGACATAGCTTCCTTAAATCAACAAAGCCGATACAGACAGGCCTTCAGAGCCGCCGTATCGAAAGATGGCATGAATTGCTGTATGCCCCGGAGATGGAACTTCGAGAGGAACCTGCCACTGGACATCATCTACAATACACAGCATGGAAGTCGCTGAACAGACTCCGGGCTGGTGAATCACGAATCAAGAGGAACATTAAACAATGGGGGATGATAAACAGATGATGACACACGTGACTGTAGTGCAATACAGGACCCAGACCACATGATGACCTGCCCATACTTTCAGGAAACATGGAATAGGTGCAACATGCTGGAGGCAAATGACAAGCAATTCATGTCGCTGGACACTGGATGCTGAATTGCATGGTTTTTTTATCATAAAAAGCAAGCATGAGTACAGTTTTACATATCAAGCAACACAATTGAGTTTTATGTAAAATGATGCAGAAAATAAGCAAAACAAAATAGTCATCCTTGCTAGAGAGTATGCTACGTTCATTTTATTTTGTTTTCGTCTCTATAACACAAACACACACAAACACAAACTTTTGTTTCTGCGACTTCGTACTAGGAATTTTATCTTGTAATAACAAAATATTTTTGTTTAAAGACATGATAATAAGAAGGCAGCAAAAAAGTAAACAAATTTACTGACAACCAATCCCCCAAAATGCAAGAAAAAAAAAATAATTTCAGTTGTGATTTCTACCAATTTTAAGAGGCCAAATATCTGGAATTTGGTTTTAAAAAAACGCCAAGTTGGCAATTCTGACTCATGGCATCGGTTCCAGAGCGGGGTAATCTTCTCCTATTATCTGTTCTCTCCCCCTGGTCACCCTGTCTGTGACCCAAAGGGCTGGCCTCCGGAGAGCGAGTGATCAGTGTCACGCCAGCGTCTAGACGAGACCAGATCTTTCCCCATAATTAACGACCTTACACCAGGGGCGGCGCTGCTTAATGAGCACCTGGGGCACGGCGTAGTTGATGGGACAGGGTGTGGGACGCTACGTGGGCGGGAATGAAGGATTGACTAGTGTCTGTTGTTGTCGAAATCGGTGGTTATCTGTTTATACTTTCAGAGAATACACAGAGCCTAACAAAGCAACAATATAATTTTCTATACCAAAGAAGTGAAGAGACAATTTTCCGACTGTGACCAGGTCACTTAAGACTCAGTTGTCATGAGTTTAACACATAAATGGTGGGACGTTTGCCGTAGCGACTAGGTACACTGACCTCACATCTATGGAGAGAGGAGACTAACGTCTGGTCAGGCAAAAGATACTGATTAGACTATGTTAGTTAGGGCCAGGGAAAACATGCTGATCAGACTATGTTATTATCAAGTGAAACATACTTATGAAGATCCCACATCACTTCTTAGCAGTTCTCCTAAAAACAGACTGTTTCATGGCAGTCTGGCTAACGAAGGGATCCACACAGTGGTGAGAGTACTGAGAAATCTCACACTGCACTACAGCCAGGAAGACGCGGTTCACCTTCTTAAGTACGGTTCTGGTTTCAATGAGAGACATCGTAATTCTTTACCAAAGACAGTCGACAACAGCATGCATGAGCGACATTAGAAATATCAAAAACCTCTCTACATTTCCACAAAGTACATAGACCCTGAGTGGTCTGCCGCGGTCTTTGTGTATGACAAGGACAAGAATAGCACCACTGCCACACAGAGAGCATGACGACAGAGGCGACTAACTGTGTGACATGGCATAACACCAGCCATGGTTAGGTGGTTTGTTTAGAGCAGCACAAGAGCAGCACGCCTAACAGGCTGCGGGTCTACTTTGCTCTAGAGTCTATTAAGATGAACTCGCACATCGGTTAACCACCGAACGCAGTAGAGTATTAAGCTGCCCAAGCCTAGCCCGCAAAGCAGAAAATCCTTCTCTTGGATATATTCAGCTCATACCAGAGCTGGGACCTGCACAGGGCATCTGCCCCTGTAGAAATGCAAGTCGATTCAAAACTAAGAACATACGCCTCGCACATATGTTCAATCATACAAACGCACATGCACTCATATGCACATACAATCCCACATACTCACTCATACACACATTCACACAAAATCAAACACACACGTACACACATATACTCATTGACATATTCACAAACAACCACACGCACTCCTACACACACATACACTCACACATTCCTACCCATACACATACATACACTAACAAACCACATTTACTCATACTTATACATACTTTCACACAAAACCGCACGCAATTATACATACGTACACTCACATATACTCACACATACACACTTTTTCAACATCATCCTCATCATCATCATCATTATCCTTATCAACATCATCATCATCATCCTCACCAACATCATCATCCTCATCAGGTCAGTTAGTCGAAGACTGGTGATGACGTCGTATGATTATTTCACACGGCTTTCTTTTGTTTCCATCAGATCTCTTCAGCTCAGTATGTCTACACCACAATGTTCTTGCTGGTCTGTGTAATGCATCCGTTTCTTGGAAGTACCTGTCTACTTTTGACCTGAATTCTGCTTTCCAGCTTTTTAATTCGTAGACCTTACATGTCTCTTATTGTCGCCAAGTCAATACACCTTTTTTGTATACTACTCCTGCCCAAGACGTATGTATCGGATAATAATAATAATAGCTGTCCATCGTTGTCGATGAGGACCGCCGACATCATCCTTGTCACAGATTTCCCTGTTGGGTGTGGGTGCGCATGTGGCTGAACAGGCCAATGCGAGCACGAAAATATCTGCTACATATCGGGCACACGAGGTTTGTAGAAGGGGATGGTGTTCCCGCTGCTCGGGATTTCCGCGTCTCTCGTCTGTTCTGGGCTTTCACAACACGGTCATCTTCACCGGCAGCTACACCCGATTTGACTGCACTTCTCCAGTCAGATCTGTTTTGCGCAAGACATTCCCAGGTGTCGATGTCTATCTGGCAACTTTTTAGTGAGTCCTTCAGACCGTCTTTAAAACGTTTCTTTGGGCGCCCTCTCTCGCGCCATCCCTCTCTCAGCTCGCCGTAGAGAAGCTTCTTTGGGAGCCGCTCGTCTGACATACGGACGAGGTGTCCGGCCCATCCTAGTCGTGCTTTTTCTAGAAGTGCATGGATACTGGGCATGTTAGCCCTCGAGAGAACCTCGATGTCAGTGACAAGATCTTGCCATCGGATGTGGAATATTCGCCTCAGGCAGCCTGTGTTGAAGTGGTTTAACCTCCTTGCATGTCCTTGCATGTATCGGATAGAAAGGTGCAAATAACGCAGCCAAGCTTTAACTAGCGACACAACATATTCCGTTCTCTGGACTACATCCTGCTACTTGCAAAGCCCTGTATCAGAGGTTGGTAGTGGGAGATTGAGAACGAACGAAAAAGAAGAAGAAGAAGTATACTCCATATAAGTTGTCTATGCGACCCTACATCTTTACACTCTTGCTCCTTTGACTTTTTCTCTGAACAGTTCCCACTTTGCATCATCCGATGGTACCACGTCTAAAAAGCATTTAACGTCTCTTCCTATTTTTTTATTTAGTCTCCATGTACAGGAGTCATTCATGCTATGGGTCAGATATGTGTGGTAATTATTCACCCCCACAACTAAAAATGTAAATTACTTGATGTTAGAAGCTTTTGTTCCTCACGGAAAATCTTTTATGCTACTGTGATCTTATTTATGATTTCAACTTCACAGCAGCCATCCTTTGCCAATATTTGTCCATAATATAAAAACATCCGCAATTGTTGTATATTATGTCACTCTAAGCTAATATTTATTCTTTTGGTGCCCTTGACTATTACCATAGTTTTTTAATGTGCTGAAACTAATCTTCATACCAAATGTCTTTGCTTTATCGTTGATCTGGATGTGTAGCTTTTTGCAATGAATTCTCTGTTCTTCTTTGGTCATTCGCAAATATGATACATATTCTTTCTCCACTGTTTCTCTTTAGTCATTCGCAAATATGATAGATATTCTTTCGCCACTGTCTCTCTTTAGTCATTCGCAAATATGATACATATTCTTTCTCCACTGTTTCTCTTTGGTCATTCGCAAATATGATACATATTATTTCTCCCCTGTTCCTCATTGGTCATTCGCAAATATGATACATATTCTTTCTTCACTATTTCTAACACCCCTGATTGTGATAATAAAAATGATGTCTTACTGTTAGCTGATGTCCGGGCAATATTCGATTTTCAAGAAATAATAAAATCCCTACGCAAAAGCCCACATATCCTGGCCTAGTACGTCCGAAAGTAAGCATGAGAATAATAAATATACCTCCAGTCGTCTCGACTAACACGTCTTTCCACTAAATCAAGGCAGCTCACGACGATATAGTGCGGCTGATCATAGCGCAAACGCCCAACACTTACATCTGTTTAAAGCGAGAGGCACAACGTCGGACGTTTCGCATTAAAACCTCGCTATCATGACGTTTTTGCCATTATTGATTGAAATGGGCAACTGATTTCTCGGCCGACCTTTCTAATTATGTGTCCAATGAACATTGCTTATCTTCTTTATATTATTTTAGTGGGCTATTTTTCTTGCCCCGCTATCACCCCAGCCGGAGCATCGCGACACCACTACAATTGGTCTTCTTCAGGAAACCTGCGCCAAAGCACTCTGTTTGCTTCTGCAGTGGCGGTTTCTGTGGCCAGTGATCTTTTGATGTTGTTTTCATAATGTTTATATATTCATTGGATTTCGCATCTGTCCAATCTTACCTGCCAATCGAATATGTCCAATTTTATTTGTCCAATTTTATCTGTGGAATTGTATCTGCCCAATTGTATCTGTCCAATTTTATCTGCCCAATTGTATCTGCCCAATTTTATCTGCCTAATTTTATCTGTCTAATTTTAACTGCCCAATTTTATCTTCAGTCGTATCTGTCTAATCTAATCTGTCCAATCGCATCTGTTAAATCTTTTCTGCGCAATCCTATCTGTCAAACCTAACCTTTTCTATAATATCGCACCTACTCAATTGCATTTGCTAAATCTTACCTGTCCAATCTAACATGTCCAATATTGCTTGTCCAATCTAACATGTCCAATATCGCCTGTTCAATCGTGCCTGTCCAATCATACCTGTCCAATCGTATCTGCTATTTTGTACCTATCCAACCTTATAACCTTATGTATCCACTCTTTCTGTCCAGTCTTAACTGCCCAATCTTAACTATCCAATTGTATCTGTCCAGTCTTATCTGTCCAATCTTATGTGTCCAATCTTATCAGTCCAATTTTAACTATCTAATTGCATATGTCCAATCTTATCTGTCAAAGGTATCCGTAACAAATTTCTCGGAAACACCATTTCAGATGATGCTCTTTGTGCGCGTAGAACGACAGCATATAAAATTGAACATTGTGAAACAGAACTGAGGCACCATACAACATATACATTCTGACTGAGTGTAGTGGAGGAGTGAGTTGCTGCCATGAAAGATGCAGGTATACGTGATGGTTACTGACTGCGGCGTCAATCATGGTTTTGGATTAAATAGGAGAAAATAGAAAGGGCTTCTTTTAAACTAAACAAAGCTCCATCTTATTTGGTGTCTCAATGCATAACGTTTGTTTCGTGCGCGCGTGTATGTGTGTACGTGTGTGTGTGTGTATACATATAAATGAAGAGGTAGACTAATAGCAGACATTGCCGTCGGTGATGATGTGTTAGAGACTTTATTGTGGTAGGTCAAAGATTGTTTAAGACATGCACGTGCCATATACGGTTAGATGACGGCAATCGGCCCACGTCCTGATTTTATCTGGCTTGTCAGGACTTTTAAAAATTCACCGAATCTGGCCCGCTAGAACTGAGTGGGAGAAGTTTAATGTGATAGCAATCGATATGGCTCCAATAATCATTGGGTCAAAGTTAGGCGTTGTTGCTAAACTCGAAGGCGTGTGAAATGGAAACCTGCAGGAAAGGGGACTGAAAAGTAGGTTCTGGCTTTTCTTGTAGAAGTTTCAACTCATTTTGAAATGAAGTCCATGCTAAGTTGATTGTTCGTGCAACTTTCTACAGGACATGCTAAGTTGATTGTTCGTGCAAACCTTAACAAAAGATGCTAAGTTGATTGTTCCTGCAATCTTATACAGGAGATGCTAAGTTGATTGTTCGTGTAACCTTCTACGGGAGATGCTAAGTTGATTGCTCGTGCAACCGTCTACGGGAGATGCTAAGTTGATTGTTCATGCAACCTTCTACAGGAGATGCTAAGTTGATTGTCCGTGCAACCTTCTACAGGAGATGCTAAGTTGATTGCTCGTGCAACCTTCTACAGGAGATGCTAAGTTGATTGTTCATGCAATCTTCTACAGGAGATGCTAAGTTGATTGTTCATGCAACCTTCTACGGGAGATGCTAAGTTGATTGTCCGTGCAACCTTCTACAGGAGATGCTAAGTTGATTGTTCATGCAACCTTCTACGGGAGATGCTAAGTTGATTGTCCGTGCAACCTTCTACAGGAGATGCTAAGTTGATTGCTCGTGCAACCTTCTACAGGAGATGCTAAGTTGATTGTCCGTGCAACCTTCTACAGGAGATGCTAAGTTGATTGTTCATGCAACCTTCTACAGGAGATGCTAAGTTGATTGTTCATGCAATCTTCTACAGGAGATGCTAAGTTGATTGTTCATGCAACCTTCTACGGGAGATGCTAAGTTGATTGTCCGTGCAACCTTCTACAGGAGATGCTAAGTTGATTGTTCATGCAACCTTCTACAGGAGAACATCAGGAAGACGACGAGAGGTGAACCGAGGAAAAAGTGGATAGACAGCGTAAACAAAACCTGCCGTACAGTTCTAGAAAAGTGTCACTGGGGCGGCTGATTAGCGACTTTCGCAGATTATTCCGGCACCCAGTTTTTTAGGCTGTGTTTACCCTGGGAGCCGTGTTGTAGTCTGATCTCTCATCAAACGGAGACCGAACCCCCATCGCCATCATTTGTTGACCAATTGAAGTCTTTGATTAAAGAATTCAAAACCAAGTTCCTTGATTTTCAATGAAGAATTCAACATCAAGTTTCTTGATTTTCAATGAAGAATTCAACACCAAGTTTCTTGATTTTCAATGAAGAATTCAACACCAAGTTTCTTGATTTTCAATGAAGAATTCAACACCAAGTTTCTTGATTTTGAATGAAGAATTCAACACCAAGTTCCTTGATTATCAATGAAGAATTCAACACAATTTCGTGATTATCAATGAAGAATTCAACACCGTTCCTTGATTATCAATAAAGAATTCAACACCATTCCTTGATTATCAATGAAGAATTCAACATCGTTCCTTGATTATCAATGAAGAATTCAACACCGTTCCTTGATTATCAATGAAGAATTCAACACCGTTCCTTGATTATCAATGAAGAAGTCAACACCGTTCCTTGATTATCAATGTAGAATTCAACACCGTTCCTTGATTATCAATGAAGAATTCAACACCGTTCCTTGATTTTCAAGAGTAAGAAGCAAATATTACAATCTGGTCTGCTCCTTTCGACGTTCACCTGAATCAAACTCCACCTTCTGTGCACATGGAACTAGTTGAGCCGTCGGGGTTGAAGATACAGCACTGCATGAGTTGGCAGCAGCCGGCTATGAGGCGCTGTGAGCTGACGCCAGGATCAATGACCTATAACTGACCAAGACGCTATTCCGTCTTCAAGTGGCGACACACCCATCCAGCTTGGCTAAGATATCAGGGTTCGGATGGGGAAGATAAACTCGGTCTCAAAAATGTCGTGCTGAAATCGGATGTGTCGGGCCGAAAGACGCAGATATCGCAGGGTCGCTGCAAACTACGACACAAACGTTAAATCATCCTTTTCGTGATGAATGCAAAAGGAGAAGAATATGAAGAAGAAAGAGGAGAAGAAGAAGATGAAGAAGAAGAGGAAGAAGACAAAGAAGAAGAAGAAGTAGAAAAAGAAGAAGAAGAAGAGGAAGAAGAAGAAGACAACGAAGAAGTAGAAGAAGAAGAAGAAGAAGAAGAAGAAGAAGACAAAGAAGAAGAAGTAGTAGAAGAAGAAGAAGAAGAAGAAGAAGAAGAAGAAGAAGAAGAAGAAGAAGAAGAAGAAGAAGAAGAAGAAGAAGAAGAAGAAGAAGAAGAAGAAGAAGAAGAAGAACGAGAAGAAAGTAAAGCTGCAACAGAACATAGATATGCAAAACAAATGTAGATGTTTCACTTACCAACCTCTGTAAGAAATTCTTATGCATGCAAGTATTTAAACGTACAACTGTTACCAGGATGAGAACACCGCCATCTTAACGAACTTACATCTACGAGCCAATTTCTATTCTAGAAGGATGCTCGTTAAATCGAAATCGAGTACAAGAATAACGGATCCTCATCTATAAAACACTTTGACTGTTCCACCTTCAGTTATGTCCTTGATCATTGATCGTCTGTAGATAAAATTCGGGAATGGTCTGTGAGCTGGCAAATGGAGTTTAATGTAGATAAATATACCGTCATCCACATGGGTACATGCAATATAATTACAAAATTGGCGAGAACACAATTAGAAAGATTGAAAAGGAAAGGGACCGAGGGTTATTTTAGATCATACAGTTAAGTGAGTGAGCAAGTACAGATTACAGTGAAAAAGTCAAATGCAATGTTGGGTACGATACAAGGAAATATTACACATAAGAGCAAGTAATAGTCACACTGTACAAAGCATTAGTTTAGACCCAGATTTGAGTACTGTGTTCAGGTGTGAAGTCATTATCGTATAGGGGATATACAGAACTTAATGATTTAAGAGCAGTACGCTGTCAACTATGCCAGTAGTCGGCACCAAAAATTAGTAGTGATACAGTGGGTTCCATCCCACTGTAACATTCAAGGCAACGAGGAGGCAGACAGACTGGTAAAAGAAGGTGCAAGGTTACCACAACCAGATTCTAGTGTGACCTACGAAGAGTCCAAAAGGTTTATTAGGGCCCGATACATAGTCAAATGGGAAACAGAGCATACTGGCTACACATAAAATGATGCATATTAATAGTTGAATAGAAGAGAGCAGGTCGTGGTCTTCAGACTCCGCACAGGCCACAACAGACTGAGGTACCATCTATTCAATAAACTGAAGATAGGTGGCACTGACGAATGCACCTGTGGTACAGGTAAAATGACCGCTGAACATCTGCTGCAAAATTGCTCGACATACGAGGACCAGAGAAAGCACATGTTGCCATCATCAGTGGCAACACTAGACAAGCTCTAACGGCAGTGTCGACAGCCTCAGGATGGCAGCTGCTTTCTTCGAACAAATTCAAGTTGACGTCTGACAGCGTACGAAGAAGAAGAAGAAGAAGAAGAAGAAGAAGAAGAAGAAGAAGAAGAAGAAGAAGAAGTATAGGGGATATAAATATGATGGAAAGAATACAAAGAAGGATGACAAAACTGATGCAGGAATTCCGGAATTATAGTTATGAGGAAAGACTCAGACAAAATGGCCTACTGTATCGAGAAGAGATGAGAATTCGATGTGATTAAATACAGGTGCAAACGATAATTAAAGAAAAGGATAAATTAGACTAACAAGTTTTGTTGTCTTCAAAATACAGCAGCCTACAAGAACAAGAGGATATAGAGAAAAATTAAATTAAAGAAACGTCCAGATTAGAGACCATTAAATACATTTTAGTGGTGAATGCTTGGAATGCATTGCCACAGGAAATAGGCGAGGCAGGTGGATTAATGCATTCAAGAATATTTTAGATATACATATGTATTTATAAGTCAAGTGAATGTAGAAGAAACTGGTTATGCAGACTTTGCAGAGTCTTCTAAACTAGTATAAAGAAGTTAAGTTAATTTGTGAGAGACATGAATTCTTCTACGTCCCATTTAATACATCTAGTCTGTTTTAAGATACCTTAATTTTATTTGTAGAGCAAACTTTAAATCAAATAAATTCATCAAAAGAAACAATAATCATAACATTTGAAAATAAAGCTCTTGAAATACATGGAAACCAGTTCCTGAAATAAAAAGGTTACGCATGCTACCAGGTAGCTGAAGGCTATACGTAATACTTTCTTTATTTTTCAATGTTTACTTTCTGTCGTTTACTAGGCCGGGGGAAAACGTATCCGGTAGCACATTTTTTCAGAATAATGACAAGGCAGCGGCTAACAGCATACTCTTACCATTGTTTGGAATTTTACAAAGGAAGCGGCTAACAGCATACTTTTACCATTTTTCAACTGTTAAAAGTTATTTTTCGTGCACAGGATGTACACGGGATCTCCGTATTTTTTCGTCAATCTCCAAAATGACTTAAAACCAGAGATCGCTTGAAACTTGTGGGATTCAAAGCCAAACCGTTTCGCGCTTTCGTTTCTTGAGCAGAGCTGCTCAGTATATCGACTGTTTATAAAACTCTCATTAAATGAATGTGGAACTGTGAAACAATGCAACTAAATTTCGCTTGTCCAATTAGTTGTTTTGATATTTCTGAAGACCATTATGATTGATAGGAGTATGTAAGGAAAACATATTCTGTTACTGAAATTGTCCTTGATTTTCGCGAAAGCTAGGAGAGCTGTTATTAGTGCTCAACATCAAGCGCACCTCTGAATATGTTTGAGTCTTTTCTAGCGGATATTGAGACAGATTACATGTGCTGGTGGCAAATTTATTTAGAAACCGGTCTTCTGACCAATAGACACTCGTTCAATACAACGATAAAGAGCAAGGTATTTCTCTACTGGATGTAAAATAAAAGCCTAACAAATACCACACGTGAAGACTTCAAAGAGAAACGGCCTTTATTGCTATGCTATTGAAGTTTTAAACGTGAACCGCAGCAGATTCTTGCAGGGACGGTCGAAGTGGCAGATTGGTTAGAGCATTTGTATCTCATGAAAATGGTACTATGTTCGATTATATATATTACCACGCTCCAATCTACACAGCTGATAATTGGTACACGACTTGCTGTAAAGGAAGGCAAGGTAACGATGTAGGGTAATGGCCATCCCCCTTCATCGATCACACATTTATAGGATGAAGAATCTGCAGAGTTCCATATTTAATTGATTGATTCGTTTGCTAGCGCCAAGCAAATAACGGAGACCACAGCAACTCTGGGCTCTGACAAGACTGTCTTCATCGAAGCATTTGCAGCCGTGGCGTCATAGCAATGTTATTACACGATTAGGTTCCTATACAAATTGATAAAATTATTTGACTGATGTACACACACTCGACTTTCATCTTAGACGTCTTCAATTCCTACAAGACGAAAGTCATGTGCAATCGATTCGCTTCCCGCGACCCAGACTTCCTGGATGGAGAGAGACTCGATGACGTGGACGAGTACATCTACCTTGGGCACCTGCAGCACGACTTGAGCCCAGAACTGACAAAACGGCGTCGCGAGGGTTACCCGCCTTTCTCTTCAATAAAACCGGTACTGGACAACATCCACGACCAGAGCCTGCGCACCTATCAATCCAACTACACAGCACTACCTGCAATATGCTATGCGGCAGAAACATGGACACTCACGAAAGAAATGGAGTCCAAACTAAGAGTGACCCAGGCCTCCCTCCAAGGACGCATGGTCGGCCTCACGCTTCATAGCCAAAAAAGTCTTCACAACTCGGACATACGTCAATTATCCCTGGGGAAAGATGCAGTTATTTATGCAGACAAGATGAAACATCGCTGGGGGAGGGATGGAAGGGGGCACCTAATGCAAAGAACAGACCATCGATGGAGCACAGCGACAACAATATGGTACCACACGACCACGAGGACGACCACCAACACCTTGGTCCGGCTCCCTTCCATCCCGCAAAAACATTTACGATGCCACAGATGGGCGACTCTTTCTCCACTGGTGCACCGTGGGCCAAGACACGGGGGAAAGGATAGAATCACTGCATCTATTTGTTTGTCGTAAAAGGTGACTTAAGAGAATTGGGACTGGGTATAGAGGTCTCATCATATAACACAAATAATATCATATAATCCAGTAATGTACACACACACTACGCATTGCTGCAGAAACAATAAACAACACAATAAGACGCTGCAGCAGGCTGTATTCCTTACAGATGCAATATCAGTTCTGATTAAAAAGCAATCCAAAATGATAAACTGACAGCGCTTTAGAAATGCTGTAGACGAACTAAAGGTCAAGGTGGGTTCCATGGCAACATTGGCATCAGGGATTTTGATAACTTTTGACATATTAAGCCGCAGCCGTGTGAGGTGGTGTGGCCAGTTCCCTTCCTTGCAGGTAACCATTTAGAGCTGGGTCAACTGGAGGAGGGATCGTACCAGAAACAAACCACGCGCAGATTTTTTTTGTCCGTCCGTGATGTCGAACCCTGGCACGGTGTAATCCCAGTCTTAGGAAGACAGCTCACGGTCGACTAGGCTACACACTACACGAACTAAAAGCCAAAGACAGGTAGTGCTACATTGGATACTATCATACTGTGGCATACCAGTAGATGATAGAACATGCATGTTAGCAAACACCGTGAGAACAAAATAAATTAACAATCAACTACTAGGGAAAGACATCCCTTATCCAAGTCACAAGGATGGTCGAAGAAAAGCACCGCATTCATCGAGAGGAGAAAGTTTTCTTCCTCTTCTTCTTCTTCGTTCATTCCCAATCTCCCGCTACCAAACACTGAATTCGGCTTTGCAAGTAGCAAGATGGTGTCCGGAGATCGGAATGTATTGTGTCGTAGTTTACAGCCTGGCTGCGATATTTGCCCCTTTCAGTTAAACACATTCAACTTCACAGGCATTTTTGAGTACCGGGTTAGCCTTCCATCTTCCATCCATTCTTCTTAGCCCGTCTGCTCTGTTGAAGCCTGTTATCCAGGATCCCCGCATGGAGGTATAGAAGGGTCTTGGCAGCTCTGATTCGCTGGCATCGACATTAACAGTCAGCTATGGGTTGCTGACGGCTGCAGCTCATTCGCTGCTCAGCGCCTTGATCCCGGAATGAGCAAGTAATTCCTGTTACGCGTAAGAGCAGAACATAACATATTGAATAACCACATGCACAGACTAAAATGGACTCCCATCAGCGTATGTTTGTACAATAAGTAGAGCACGGCGTACATATCGTACACGAATGTTATAAGCTTGGCCAAATGCGTACTGGTCCATACTGATAACGCTCAACCTAAAGAAGGTCAGTGGCCTTGGAGAACTCTTCGCTACAGGAAACTTTATTCGACAGGCTAGCTACAGGAAGAAGTCAACAACAAGAAGAAACAAGAAAAGAAGAAGGAAAGAAGAAGGAAAGTCAGAGACGAAAAAGAAGAAGAAGAATATTTAAAAAAAGAAGAAGAGTGAGAAGTAGAAGAAGATGATGAGGAAGAAGAAGAAGAAAAATAGGAGGAAGAAAGAGAGAATGAAGACGAAGGAAGGAGAAGAAGAAGAAAAAGAAGAAGATTATGAAGAGGAATAAAAGAAGATGAATTAGAAGCAGAAAAATAAAAGTAGAAGTAGTAGAAGAAAAAGGAGAGAAGCAAAAGAAGAAAAGATGATGACGAAAAAGAAGAATAAGTTGAAAAAAACAAGAAGTAGAAGAAGAACAAAGGCAACAAAACGTATAAGAAAAAGAAAAGGAAGAAGAAGAAGAAGATGCCGGCGAAGGAAGAAGAGGAAAATGTAGTAGATGAAGAAAAAAAAAGCAACACAGCAAATAAAAGAAAAGAAGAAGAAGAAGAAGATGCAGTAGAAGAAGAAGTAGAAAGCAAATTTGAAGAAGTAGAAGAAGGAGAAGAAGAAAAACGAGAAGAAGAAGAAGAATGCATAAATAGAAGAAGAAGAAGCAGAAAAACATGTAGTTATAGTAGTAGAAAATGAAGAAAATAACAAAATGTAGAAGATGTAGTAGTAGTAGTAGTAGTAGTAGTAATAGTTGTAGTAGTAGTAGTAGTAGTTGTAGTAGTAGTAATAGTAGTAGTTGTAGTAGTAGTGGTAGAAGAAGAAGAAGAAGAAGAAGAAGAAGAAAAAGAAGAAGAAAAAGAAGAAGTAGAAGACGAAGAAGAAGAAGTAGATGACGAAGAAGAAGAACAAGAAACGAAAAAGCGCAAGACAATAAGATGAAGAAGACATGATGCAGCTGGTAATGCTTTCTACAGTTCTCTTTATTGTCCATTTCAGATGTGCATGTCAGGTTACAGTGGTCAGGTCCTAATCATCTGGAGAACAACGAATCTGAATCATCCCCACGGGCCTTCCTTCATCTGGCTCCATGTGAGCCTACATGCTTAGACAGAAAACACAATTTTAAGAAGGCTAACATGGAGACATTTTTTTCCAATTAGGCGGCATAAATTCGCTGAAAATGTATATTAGCCTACGGGTCTGTGGATACGAGAATAGAGCGCGTGCTTCTGGGTTAGATATGCTTGTGTCAAAATGACCTAGCGCCAGTTTCCCCGGATCGATAGCATGTTATCGATCAATTGTTTGTCCCCTTTGCCTTGTCCAGTTCTCTGTCGCACGTAGGAAGCCTGGGATGTCGTGTCATTCGAAAGCTTGCAAGAGGCGTATTTAGCAAAGATCGGCTAAAAGTTGAATGCGATGGATAAAATGGACGGGTTGGTCATGTATTACCGGGGTCCGATGGAGGAGTAAAGAAAAAGTAGCGCTTAAAAACCTGCCAGACGTATGGTAGGAGGCGATGAAGGTTGGTTGGGAACCGGTACCCTTACCCAAAGAAACTACGGGTCATGGGAATCATAAAAGTGGCTGTCTACTCAGCGTGTCCTTGAATAAATCCAGGGTCCCTAACTGAGGGATTGGGGAGGAGGTTGGACTATGGGGAAAGGATATAATCACTGCATCTAAATGTTTGTCGTAAAAGGTCACTAAAGAGAGTTGTGAATGGGTATAGAAGTCTCATCATATAACACAAATTGCTACAGGAACTACCACTACTAAAACGCGCAAAATATGTTGACACCGGCTGCCTAGAGAGGAGGCAATATGCAGTGGCGGCACTGTACTCCGGTTGGTGATGAAGAGGGAGACGCCCGTGAAGAAGATTACACGTATTATGGACGAAGAGGTGTGACTAAATGAAATAACATAAAAAAAAGATAAAATCAACGAGGAGCGAACAGTCAAGTTAAGTAGGGTAGAATTTGGGTTCCTAATTAAACTTAGTGAGGGTAGCAATAGAGTGAACGCAGTCAAGTTAAGAGGGTAGATGTAAAGTGAACATAGTCAAGATAGGGATGATAGAAGTAGAGTGAACATAGTCAAGTTAGGGAGGGTAGAAGTAGAGTGAACACAGACAACTTAGGAGGGTAGATGTAGAGTGAAATAAGTCAAGTTAAGGACAGTAGAAGTTGAGTGAACAAAGTCAAGTTAAGGTGGGTACAAGTGGAGTGAACAAAGTCAAGTTAAGGTGTTTAGAAGTAGAGTAAACAAAACCAAGTAAAGAGGGTAGATGTCAAGTGACTAAAGTCAAGTAAATAGGGTAGATGTAGAATGCTCATAGTCAAGTAAAGAGGGCAGAAGTAGAGTGAATAAAGTCAAGTTAAGATGTACAGAAGTACAATGAACAAAGTCAAGTTAAGGAGGTGTGTCTGTCTGTCTGTCTGTGTGTGTGTGTGTGTGTGTGTGTGTGAGTGCGTGCGTGCGTGCGTGAGTGCGTGCGTGCGTGCGCGCGCGCGTGTGTGTGTGTGTGTTCTATTTTATATTACATGAGATTCTTTTATGGATGTGAACACTAGAAAATAACATAGGCATTGGACAAGAGGTTAAATGCATTTGAGAATAAGTATCTATAGAAACTGTTGAAAATTGGCTGGGACATAAGCAACAAAACAATATGTTCTATCACTCAAAAGACAAAAAGGTGGTCATACATCGGACATGTTCTTAGAATGGACAGCATCAGACTCCCTCTGTAAGCATGTATGTGACTACCATCTGATTATGTGGTCTTCATTCTGCAGTAAGAAAAGAGGAAGACCGAAAGACACTCTCCACGGAACAATCGTCAGAGAGGGTTCCATTATGGGCTTGAATATCATACATGAACCGAAAATAATGGCGTCACACAGATCAAACTAGAGAGCACTAGTTTCAGCCTTATGCGCCATGTATGACACTTGAAGAACTTATATACATACACATACAAACATTATTATAACATATAATTGTATTTATTATTATGTATAATAATTATAGCAATGGAGAAGCTAAACAACATGCAAAATCTATGGAATAATACTATCAAGCAACTAAAAGTAAAATTGAATATACTGAGAACATGCATATTTCATGTACCAATGTATGGGTGCGAGACATGGACTTTGACATGAGGAACAAGAAAAAAAATTGGAGCGTTAGAAACAAAATAATCCTAAAAATGCCTTGGATAAAGAAAGTGTCAAATAAGGCCATCATAGAAGGCCTGAATGTTGAAGAAAACTGGCTCATGAACAACGTTTTGTTTCGGAAACTGAATGTTTTTCGTCAAAATTCATGACGGACTGGAATGAACGGCCTTAGAGGGCATGGTACCTGGAAGGAGACGCAGGGGTCGACCAAGCCGAAGGTGGATACAAGATATCACGGAAACTCTGAACATGAACATGGAGTAGGCGGGAAGATTGACTGCAGACTGAGATGCATATCCACTGGCTGTGAGGAGAGCGACGTTCTACAAAGGACATGCTTCATGATGATGATGATATATATATGTATGCATGTGTATGTGTGCATACGTGCGTGTGTGTGTATGTATGTATGTGTATATATATATATATATATATATATATATATATATACGCCTATCTTTGACACTGACGACAAATTCGTTGCATAGTTATATCTTTGAGGCTGCGGTACTTCCTGAAAACACACCCTTGACACAGCCTCTGAAACACAGAACGGTTGGTTAGGTACGTAAGGGACCACGCCAAAGTCATTTCGCCCTTTAGATGGTTGGGTGGAGCCACGCTACAAGTCTTCAGGTGTACGCCCAGTAGGCGTGTCGCAAGAGGGCGACTAATGAGAGTTGTGGCTGGCTGCATCACCTGTAGAAACGTTAGGGAACAACGGAGCAACATCTGATGACATGGCGTTATGTATTATTGAGCTGTGCTCAAAAGGGAGCTAAAACGGTAAATATTGACGATTGAAATATAGAAGAATACCAGTGTAGTACTGGAATTGTAAAAAATAAGGCCACTATTCTAATACTCGTAAATATCTAGAACTCGCATTAAAGATCTAATACCCTGTATACAAATCTAGTACTCTGTGTTGAAGATCAAGCACTCTGTGTAAAGATCTAGTATTCTGTGTAAAGGTCTAACAGTCGGTGCAAAGATCTATTATTCTCTGTACAGATCTAGTAGTCTGTGTAAAAGTCTAGTACTCTGTGTAAAGTTCAAGTATTCTGTGTAAAGATCTAGTAGTCTGTGTAAAAATCTAGAAATGTAAAGATCTAGTAATCTGTGTAATGATCTAGTAGACTGTGTAAAGATCTAGTAGTCGATGTAAAGATCTATTACTCTGTATAAAGGTCCAGTAGTCTGTGCAAGGGTCTAGAATTATGTACAAGGATCTAGTACTATGTCTGAAGATCTAGTACTCTGTGTAAAGGTCCAGTAGTCGGTGTAAAGATCTAGTAATTTGTGTAAAGGCTCAGTAGCCGGTATAAAGATCAAGTAGTCTGTGTAAAGATCTAGTAGTCTGTGTAAAGATCTAGTAGTCTGTGTAAAGATCTAGTAATCTGTGTAAAGATCTAGTAATCTGTGTAAAGATATAGTACTCTATGTAAAGATCTAGTAGTCGGTGTAATGATTTAGTAGTATGTGTAAATGTATAGTACTCTATGTAAAGATGTAGTACTCAGTGTTTAGATCTTGAAAGTACCAAAAAAAGAAAAAGTTAGTGCAGATCCAAATGGATACAGGTCTATCAATCTACTGAGCTGTGTAGGCAAACTGATGGAGCGTATGATAAACACCAGGCTGATGTGGCATCTGGAAGAAAAACACATACTAATTCCACAGCAAGCAGGCCTTAGACAGCACAGATCCACTGAGGTGATCACTCTCATAATATAGGAAATAGAGGATGCCTACCAGGAGAAAAAACATACAGTAGCGGTTTGGATGGATTTAGAGAAGGCATTTGACAAGGTGTGGAAAGAGGCACTTAAAGTCAAGCTACCAAGACGTGAAGTTTGTGGGAAAATGTACAAATGGATCAGCCACTACATCAAAAACAGAATGCCAGAGTTCAAGTACAAGGGCAGATGAGCAAAAATGTGACATTTGAGCAGGGAGTACGCAAATGGGAGTACTGTCACCCATACTTTTCCTGGTGTATATAAACAACATCACAGAGAATATACGAAGAAGAGTCCACAGCTCCATGTTTGCAGACGATCTGGCTATGTGGACCTTTGAAAAAAATCTCACCGTAGCAAGAAATCGAATGCAGCAGGCCCTAACATCGCTGGAGGAGTGGGCGAATTTATGGTCAAAATAAATGAGGAAAAAACAACATGTACAATATTCTCGCTTTCAAACTAACCACACAACACAAAAATAAGTCTTAACGGCAAATATCTGCGACCAAACGATAACCCAAACTAGCTGGAGTCACATTTGATCTGCGCATGACATGGAAAAGTCAGATCGAGAGAAACCGAATGACAGTCAGACAAAGAATGGCAATCATGAGAAAACTTGCTGGCACAAGCTGGGGAGCAGACGAAAGAATACTAAAGAAATTGTAAACTGGAAGAGTGAGACCAGTTCTCGAGTATGGCATTGCGGCATGGACAACAGCAGCAAAGGCGAACTTTGACAAAATTAGCAAACTTCAAAACCAAGCCATGAGAGTTATAACAGGAGGCATGAAGTCAACGCCAATTGTAGAACTTGAAAAGATTACAAATCTGCAACCAATGACCGACAGAAGAGAATGCAGAGCCCAGCAGCAAGAAGAGAAACTCAGAGGACTGACAGACCATCGAATGCTCCAGAGACTAAATAGATTTAGAAATAGGAAACTAAAGCGGAGAAACTTCGCAAAAATAGCCAAAGCAGAGATGAGTGAAGACCCTATGAACACCATAGCAACACTAAAGCCCATCCCTACTGTACGCAAACCTACCTGGAAGCAGCATATATTTCCGGTGGTGGCAGAAAATATACCAGGTATTGGAAACAAGAACAGCCAGACTGAAAAAGAAAGAAGAGACATAACCCTGAGGTATATAACGGAAAACTACCAAAGCATGGACTGGACTAATGCATACACCGACGGTTCTGTAACAAACACAACACAGAATGGTGGGGCAGGGGTATTCCTGAACGTACCAAATGGTAGAAAAATAACAGTCAGTGGCAACTGGAAAATACTCAAGCAATTTCAGAGCGGAGGCAGAGGCACTGAGGGCTGCAGCAGAAGCAATGCTGACAGGCAAAAGAAATGAAAGCTAGATAGGCCTGTTCCCGGATGCCCTGGCCGTAGTCAAAGCACTAAAAAGCCAGAAAAATACTGAACATAATGATTTAAGAGCAGTACTCTGTCAACTATGCCAGCAGACTGCACTAAAAAGAGTAGTGGTACAGTGGGTTCCATCCCATTGTAACATCTAAGGCAACGAGGAGGTGCAAGACTACTACAACCAGATCCTAGTGTGACCTAAGAAGAGTCCAAAAGGCTTATTAGAGCCAGATACATGGCCCAATGGGAAACAGAACATACTGGCTACACAAAAAACGATGCCTATTACCAGTTGAACAGAAGAGAGCAGGTCGTGGTCTTTATACTCCGCACAGGCCACAACAGACTGAGATACCACCTATTCAATAAACTGAAGATAGGTGGCACTGACGAATGCAGTTGTGGTACCGGAAAAATGACCGCTGAACATCTGCTGCAAAACTGCCCAAAATACGAGGACCAGAGAAAGCACATGTGGCCATCACCAGTGCCAACACTAGACAAGCTCTATGGCAGTGTCGACAGCCTCAGGATGACAGCTGCTTTTTTCTAAAAAATACAGGTTGACGTCTGACAGCGTACGAAGAAGAAGAAGAAGAAGAAGAAGAAGATCTTGAACTTGGTGTACATTTGTAGTACTCAGTGTAAAGATCTAGTAGTCAGTGTAAAGATCTAGTAGTCGGTGCAAATATCTAGTAGTCGGTGTAAAGATCTAGTAGCCTGTGTAAAGATCTAGTAGTTGATGTAAAGATCTACTACTCTGTAAAGATCTAGTAGCTGGTGTAAAGATCTACTATTCGGTGTAAAGATCTAGTACTCTGTGTGAAGATATAGTACTCTGTCTGAAGATCTAGCACTATGTGTAAAGGTACAGTAGTCGGTGCAAACATCTAGTATTCTGTTTAAAGGTCCAGTAGTCGGTGCAAAGATCTGCTTACCAACGTCTGTCTACCAATGCCTACCTACCAACACCTGTCTGCCAATACCTGTCTGCCAATACCTACCTAATAACGCCTGTCTACCAATTCGTCCTACCGATGTATACAAAAAAAGATCCAGAAGATGTAGTACTCAGTGTAAAAATCTAGTACTCAGTGTAAAGATCTAGTACTCAGTGTAGAGATATAGTAAGTGTGAAGATCTAGAACTCAGTGTAGAGATCTAGCAAGTGTAAAGATCTAGAACTCAGTGTAAAGATGTCATGCTAGCAGAATGGCTGGGTCGACCACCGACGCCGGTTTGTGATCATTAAAAAAATTATGCATCAACTGGGGCCCCCCTACTGTATGTCTGCCATTTAATATCTATCAAAATAAGTCTTTCTACGAATGTTTGTTGTCTAATATAGGTCTTTCTATTAATATCCGTGTACCAATGCGTGTTTATCAATCTATGTCTAACAATATCTGCTTACCAATATATGCCTACCAATACATGTCTACCAATGTATGTCTACCAATATCTGCTTACGAATATATGCCTAACAATGTCTGCATACCACTGACTGTCTACCAATATCTGGCGACCAATATCTACCCACAAATTTCTGTCTACCAATATCTGGCTACCAATACCTGCCTTCCAATGTGTGTCTAACAATATATGTTTAACAATGTCTGCTCACTAATTTATGCCTACCAATACATGTCTACCAATGTATGTCTACCAATATCTGTCTACCAATATCTGTCTACCAATATCTGCCTACCAATATCTGTCTACCAATATCTGCCTACCGATATCTGTCTACCAATATCTGCCTACCGATATATGTCTACCAATATCTAGTTACCAATGTATGTCTACCAATATCTGCATACCAATGTCCGTCACACTTTTGTTTCTCGGGGAAAACATAACAGGCCCACTGTTTCCTGTCACCAAGTCGTAAGATGCGACTAAGGACAGTTCTGCACGAGGCAGACAATCTCACCATGAGAAAAATCATTATCTTTAAAACCGCACAGAAAATAACTGTGTTCTGACTTCCCTTAAACATGGTTGGGGCGGAACAAATACAGTCTTGGACCTGTACTCCACCATCTGAACTGACATGAACAAGACATAAACAGAAAATGGAGGATGTCTGTCTACCAATGTCTGTCTGGGTGCCTCATCATATGCACGACTTCCAAACCAGACCTAGACCCTAGGGGTGACATCAGTGTCTACGAACACCCAGGACGAGCCAGGACTAGATTAATATGAAACGGGAGAAGCCATCGATCCAGACATGTGCGGCTTCTTCCCCCAAAATAGGACGGAGTCAGACATGGGGTGTGAAAGAAGGGGATGGGAGAGGAGACGAGACAGTCCTCTATCTTCCTATCTTCTAAAAATAAATAAATAATGGTAGACAAGGAGATAATAAAAACGAGAAGCCGAGAATGCGGTTTTGTACATGACATCAGATTGGTAGTGGCTCAGCTCCACGCGAGGTCATGTCTGGTCGTTGCTTAGTCAGACTTGGTTGTTGACAAGGTACCAGTGAAATGTTTGATAAAAGGACAGGAGAACTGGTTCACGTAACGTAAGCTAGAGCAGTACGTGAGCTTTTAATGGGCGCATGGCTGGGCTAATTATTATGGAGATCTTTGGTAGATTGTGCTAAATTTGGGGAAGATGAGGGAGGTCAGTTAGCCAGCCGTCTGTCACAAATGTTCGGTGTGTGTTTGCGTGTGGCTGTCACTTAGGGTGTATGTGTCTGCCACTTAGAGAGTCTTTCTATCACTTAGAGTGTGTGTGTCATTTACATAGATAATCTGTCTGTGTTTCTATTACTCAAAGTGTGTGTCCGTCACTTAGAGTGTATGTGTGTGTTTCTATCACTTAGAGTGTGTGTGTCTGTTACTTAGAGAGTGTGTGTGTGTTTCTATCACTTACAGTGTATGTGTCTGTCACTTAGAGAGTTTGTGTGTGTTTCTATCAGTTAGAGTGTGTCTGTCACTTAGAGAGTCTGTGCGTGCTTCTATCACTTAGAGTGTGTGTGTCTGTCACTTAGAGTGTGTGTCTTTGTGTCTATTACTTAGAGTGTGTGTGTCTGTCTATCATTACAGTGTGTGTGTCGCTTAGAGTGTTTGTGTTTATATCATTTAGATAGCGTGTCTGTGTATGCCACGTAGAGATTCATTTGGGGTGTATGTGTCTGTCACTTATGGTGTATGTGTCTGTTACGTAGAGTCTTTCTATCACTTAGCGTGTGTGTGTCTTTTAGATAGATAGTCTGTCTGTGTTTCTATTACTCAGAGTGTGTGTCCGTCACTTAGAGTGGCTGTGTAAGTTTCTATCGCTCAGTGTGTGTGTGTCTGTTACTTAGAGGGTGTGTGTGTGTTTCTATCACTTGCAGTGTGTGTCTGTCACGTAGAGAGTCTGTGTGTATTTCTATCACTTTGTGTGTGTGTGTGTGTCTGTAGCGTAGAGAGTCTGTGTGTGCTTCTATCACTTAGCGTGTGTCTGTCATTTAGAGTACATGTGTCTGCCACTTAGAGTGTATGTGTGTCTCTATCACTTAGAGCGTGTGATTATCTTTAACTTAGAGTGTGTGTGTGTGTGTTCTGTCACTTAGAGTGTGTGTGTGTCTGTTACTTAGAGAGTCTGTGTGTGTCTGTCACTTACAGTGCATGTGTGTGTGTCTGTCACTTACAGTAAGTGTCTGCCGCTTAGAGTTTATGTGTGTTTTTCTATCACTTAGAGTGTGTATTTCTGTCCCTTAGAGAGTAAGTGTGTGGTTCTATCACTTAGAGTGTGTATGTTCCTTAGAGTGTACGTGTGTTATTATCACTTAGAGTGTGTGTGTCTGTTACTTAGAAGGTGTCTGTGTGTTTCTATCACTTGCAGTGTGTGAGTCTGTCACGTGGAGAGTCTGTGTATGTTTCTATCACTTAGCGTGTGTCTGTCATTTAGAGTGCATGCGTCTGTCACTTAGAGTGTCTGTGTGTCTCTATCACTTAGAGTGTGTGATTGTCTTTTACTTAGAGCGTTTGTGTGTTTCTGTCACTTAGAGTGTGTGTCTGTCACTTAGAATTTTTGTATTTGTTACTTAGAGAGTCTGTGTATGGTTCTATTGCTTAGTGTGTGTGTATGTTTGTTACTTAGATAGTCTGTGTGTGTTTCTATTGCTTAGAGTGTGTGTATGTCTGTTATTTAGAGAGTCTGTGTGTGTTTCTGTCACTTAGAGTGTGTGTGTCTGTTGCTTAGAGAGTCTGAGTGTGTTTCTGTCACTTAGAGTGTGTATGTTTCTGTTACTTAGAGAGTCTGTGTGTGTCTGTCACTTAGAATGTGTGTGTGTGTTACTTAGAGAGTCTGTTTGTGTTTCTATCACTTAAAGTGTGTGTGTGTGTCTGTCACTTACAGTAAGTGTCTGCAACTTAAAGTGTATGTGTGTGTTTTCTATCCCTTAGAGTGTGTATTTCTGCCCCTTAGAGAGTAAGTGTGTGTTTCTATCACTTAGAGTGTGTATGTTCCTTAGAGTGTATATGTGTGTTCTTATCACTTAGATTGTTTTTGTCTGTTATTTAGAGTTGTGCGTGTTTCTATTACTCAGGGTGTATGTTTGTCCCTTGGAGTGTGTCTGTATGTCATTTAGAGATTATGTGTGTGTTTCTATCACTTAGAGTGTGTGTCTGTCACTTAGAATGTGTGCTTCTGTCAGTTAGAAAGTCTATGCATGTTTCTATAACTTAAAGTGTTTGTCTATCATTTAGAGAGTTTGTGTTCATTTCTATAACTTAGTGTGTTTATCTGTCACTAAGATAGTCGATGTGCGTTTATATCACTTAGAGTGTGTGTCTGTCACGTAGAGAGTATATGTGTGTTTCTATCACTTAGAGTGTGTGTGTGTGTGTTACTTAGAGTGTGTGTTTGTCACTTTTAGAGTATGTGTGTGTTTATATTACTTAGCGTGTGTGTCTCTGTCAGTTACAGAGTTTCTGTTTGTTTCCATAATTTAGAGTTTTTTTCTGTTACTTAGAAAGTCGATGTGTGTGTCTATCCCTTAGAGCGTGTGTCTGTCACTCAAATTGCATGTCTGTGTTTTTATCACTTATATTATGTCACGTAGAGAGTATATGTGTTTGTCTGTCAGTTAGAGTGCGTGTTTGTCACTTAGAGTGCGTTTCTGTCACTTAGAGTGAGTGTCTGTCAATTAGAGAGTCTGTGTGTGTATCACTTAAATGGTGTATGTAAGTCACTTATATGGTGTATGTAAGTCACTTATATGGTGTGTGTATGTCACTTTTATGGTGTGTGTATGTCACTTTTATGGTGTGTGTCACTTATACGACGTGTGTATGTTACTTATATAGTATGTGTGTGTCACTTATATGATATGTATGTCACTTATATGGTCTGTGTATGCCATTTATATGGTGTGTGTATGTCGCTTATTTGGTATGTGTATGTCACTTATATGGTGTGTGTATATCACTTATATTGTGTATGTCACTTACATGGTTTGTATATCAACTATATGGTGTGTGTGTGTCACTTATATGGTGTGTGTGTGTCACTTACATATTGTGTATCTCTTATATGGTGTTTGTGTGTGTGTGTCACTTTTATGGTGTGCGTGTCTGTTATGTGTTTCACTAAGTGGAGGTTTTCTGAGTGACAGTGTAAAGGTGTCTGTGTTGTATGTGTATGTTTGTGTAAGTGTAAAGGTGTCTGTGTTGTATGTGTATGTTTGTGTGTAAGTGTGACTCATCCAGACAGCCATGACACAGACCGTTCCCACTGAGAACTGCATGGGCGTTGAGTTAAAGTTGATCAGCGTGTTTCATCTGGTCCCGACTAACACAGTCAATTCAGTTTTTGGACTGTAAACATTATAATGCATTTCAAATCGATTTTAGGGGGATGGCGTGGGCTAGTGGTTAAGTGACACGCCACACAACAAGACGGTGCTGGGTTCGATCCCCATCAGAGCACCGACCATTACCTGGGGGAAGCAAACCCTTAGAAAATGCAGGAGGTAGCAGACCCTTACATAAAATGTATGCTGAAGTCGGATGCACTGGGCCGACAGGCGCAAAATAAAAACCACAGTGCAACGAACACCGCCTTTGGGATTAGAGAAAAAAGGCGAACGCAAAAAACAAAACAAACAAAATTCCATTTAAGACCGATCAGAATGGCAGAGTGGTCAGAACGCTGGTTTATCACTAAAATGTACCGAGCTCACGTCAGTATCAGAAATCAATAAATCAATGTCTAAATCTTTCAGTTCCCCATAGACCACAAATCTCCAGTCCTCGTTCTTCCTTCACATTTCATTCTACATGATCCTTCTTTCCTTTATCTTTGTCTCCATCTCTCTTCTCCACGCGTGTTTTGATCAACCTTGTACACCTCTTGCCCTGACTGTTCCAGAACAGATACTGATGTGTAATGATTTCACGGGTTCGCTAAACGTGTGTCCTATCCAATTCTAGCTCCTTTCTTCCCGTCATGTTTCATTGATATATTTATGAGGATCAAGATGCTGAGCAGCATATGAGCTGCAGCGGTCAGCGACCCATAGCTGACTGCTAGCGTCAGGGCCAGCGACCCAGAGCTAACAGCTAGTGTCAGGGCCAGCAACCCAGAGCTGACAGCTAGCGTCAGGGCCAGCGACCCATAGCTGAATGCTAGCGTCCGGGCCAGCGAACCAGAGCTGACATCTAGCGTCAGAGCCAGCGACCCATAGCTGACAGCTAGCGTCGGGCCATCGAACCATAGCCGACAGCTAGCGTCAGGGCCAGAGACCCATAGCTGACAGCTAGCGTCAGGGCCAGCGACCCATAGCTGACAGCTAGCGTCAGGGCCATCGAACCAGAGCTGACAAGACCCTTCTACACCTCCTCGCTGTGATCCTGGATAACAGGCTGCAGCAGAGCAGACTGGCTAAGGAGAGGGGATCGAAAAGGGAATGCTAGCCCAGTACTTTAAAAAATGCTTGCTGAAGTCGGATGTGTTGGACCGAAAGGTGAAAATATCGCAGTCAAGCTGTAAACTACAACACAACGCATTCCGTTCTCTGGACTACATTCTGCTACTTATGCCCTTTTAGGTTTTGGTAGCGGGAGATTGAGAACGAAGGAAGCCAAGCCATACACCGGCATCCAGATCGTTTGGGATAACATAATATAATCAGTGGGAGAATATAGAGGAAAAAAAACTATCTGGTCTAGCTGAGTGACGCAGTCGAGGTGGTAGATATTAAGCATCATATTGTGGGAGTTAGAAGAGTGAACGGATGTGATAGAAGAGAGGAGAGAAGAGAGGGATTGAGAATGGAGGAGAGAGAGGTTACATGAGAAGTGATAGTGAAGTGAGGGAGGAGAGGGAGATGATGACAGGGAGGGTACAGTGAGAGGAAAGGAGTGGAAAGAAATGAGCGGAGAACGCATCGGGGACGATTACTAGTGACATAAGAGGTGAGAGAGACTTAAATGGGTGGGAGACTTAGGAGGAGTAGAGATTGATAGAAAGATGGGAGGGGTATTAAGCGAGAGAAGATAGAAAGAAAAGTAGTATATAAAAGTGAATGATAAATGGGAGAGATAGAGGAAACAGAAGAGTGAATGGAAATATTACGGAGAGAGTGGAGTGATATGGGAATGAGTGAAAAGACATGGGAAGAGTCAGGAGGTAAGACAATGAATGAGCAAATGGACAAGAGAGAGAAAGAGTGTGAGATAGATGGATTAGTGAATAGACAGAAGAGAGAGTGTGAAGGTAGAGGATCGAATGAATAGACAGGGAAAAGTGAAAAGGTGGAGGATCGAATGAATAGACAGAGGAGAGAGTGTGAAGGTAGAGGATCGAATGAATAGACAGAGAAGAGAGTAGGAAGATAGAGGATCGTCTTCTTCTTCTTCTTCTTCTTCGTACGCAGTCAGGCAATAACCATTATTTTTTCGAAAAAGGCAGCGGTCATCCTGAGGCTGTCGACACTGCCATAGAGCTTGCCTAGTGTTGCCACTGGTGATGGCCACATCTGCTCTCTCTGATCCTCGTATGTCGGGCAGTTTTACAGCAAATGTTCAGCGGTCATTTTCCCGGTACCACACGGGCATCCGTCGGTGCCACCTATCTTCAATTTGTTGAATAGGTGGTACCTCAGTCTATTGTGGCCAGTGCGAAGTCTGAAGACAACGACCTGCTCTCTTCTGTTCAACTGGTAATAGGCATCGTTTTTGGTGTAGCCAGTATGTTCGGTTTCCCATTTGGTCATGTATCTAGCTCTAATAAGCCGTTTTGACTCTTCGTATGTCATACTAGTATCTGGTTCTGGTAGTTTTGCACCTTCTTTTGCCAGTCTGTCTGCCTCCTCGTTGCCTTGGACGTTGCAGTGAGATGGAACCCACTGCACCACTACCCTTTTTGGTGCGGACTGCTGGCATAGTTGACAGAGTACTGCTCTTAAATCATTAAGTTCAATATTTGTCTGGCTTTTTAGTGCTGTGACTACGGCCAGAGCATCTGTAAGCAGGACTATGTGGCTTTCATTCCCTTTACCTGTCACCATTTCTTCCACTGCCGCCCTCAGTGCCTCTGCCTCCGCTCTGAAATTGCTTGTGTATTTTCCAGTAGCGAATGACAGTGTTATTTTTCTGCCATTTGGTAGGTTCAGAATTGCTCCTGACCCTCCGTTCTGTGTTGTATTTGTTACGGAACCGTCGGTGTATGCATGGGTCCAGTCCATGCTTGGGTAGTTTTTCGTTATGTACCTCAGGGTTGTATCTCTTCTTTCTTTTTCAGTCTGGCAGTTTTGTTTCCAATACCTGGTATATTTTCTACCACCCCTGGAAATATATGCTGCCTCCAGGTAGGTTTTCGTACAGTAGAGATGGGCTTTGGTGTTAGTGCGTTCATGGGGTTTTCGTGCATCTTTGCTTTGGCTATTTCTGCATAGTTTATTCGCGTTAGTTTCCCATTTCCGAAATTGTTTAGTCTCTGGTGCATTGGATGGTCAGTCAGTCTTCTGAGTTTCTCTGATTGCAGCTGGGCTCTGCAGTCTCTTCTGTCGGTCATGGATTTCAGTTTTGTTATATTTTCAAGTTCTACAATTGGCGTTGACTTCATGCCTCCTGTTATAACTCTCACGGCTTGGTTTTGGAGTTTGCTAACTGTATCGAAGTTCGCCTTTGCTGCTGTTGTCCATGCCGCAATGCCGTACTCGAGAACTGGTCTCACTCTTCCAGTGTACAGTTTCTTTAGTATACTTTCGTCTGCTCCCCAGCTTGTGCCAGCAAGTTTCCTCATGATTGCCATTCTTTCTCTGGCTCTCATTCGGTTTCTCTCGATCTGACTTTTCCATGTCATGCACCGATCAAATGTGACTCCCAGGTAGTTTGTGTTGTCATTTGGCTGCAGGTATTTGCCGTTTAGACTTAATTTGGTGTTTTGGGGTTTGATTGATAGCGAGAAAATTGTACATGTCGTTTTTTCCTAGTTTATTTTGACCAGCCATGAGTTCGCCCACTCTTCCAGCGATGTTAGGGCCTGCTGCATCCGATTTCTTGCTATGGTGAGATTCTATGTGAGGTCCACATAGCCAGATCGTCTGCAAACATGGAGCTGTGGACTTTTCTTGGTATATTCTCTGTGATGTTGTTTATATACACCAGGAAAAGTGTGGGTGACAGTACTCCTTCTTGGGGTACTACCTGCTCAAGTGTCACCTTTTTGCTCATCTGCCCTTGTACTTGAACTCTGGCCGTTCTGTTTTTGAGGTAGTGGTTGATCCACTTGTACATGTTCCCACAAACTTCACTTCTTCTTAGCTTGACTCTAAGTCCCTCTTTCCAGACTTTGTCAAATGCCTTTTCCAGGTCCACCCAAACCGCTACTTTGTGTTTCTGTTCCTGGTAGGCATCTTCTATTTCCTGGGCTATGAGGATGACCTGATCCTCAGTGGATCTGTGCTGTCTAAAGACTGCTTGCTGTGGAATTAGTATGCGTTTTTCTTCCAGATGCCACATCAGTCTGGTGTTTATCATACGCTCCATCAGTTTGCCTTACTCATTTGGACGTTAAACAACAACAATCCTTTCCGTCAATCATCTTATAAACCTGTATTAAATCACCTCAAACTCTTCTCTTTTCTAGACACTGGTTTTGTCCAAGTATTTCCTCATATCTGAAATCCCACTATCATCGTTGTCACTCCTCTTTGTATCCTTTCCAGCATGTTTTATATCCCCTCTACGATAACGACTCCAGAATTGTACACAGTACTCCAATCTAGGTCTAACTAATGCTTTATACAGTTTGACTATGATTTTCCTTGATGTGTTAGCTAATATCTGTATTATCCGTTGCCCCAGAGGAATACCGCGTAGCGCAGTGGTTAGCGCTCTGGCTTCGCATCTGAGTGGTTCTGGTTCATTCCCCAGTTGAGGCGGTAATGTTTTTTAAGACCACAATGGCACCTTGGTCGACCCAGCCTTAAATGGGTACCGGTTCAGTCCGGGAAGTAACAACGGCGAAGGAGAGGAGATGGCTACCGCCTTCATATAGCCGAGCCTTTGAAATATGCGATCGCTAACACCTCACACCCCTACGGCCGTAATGCTTTGGGCTACTTTACTTTACTTTACTTTACTTTTACAGAAGAATAGATGTTGGTCCAAATGTAAGTACCTTCTTACTCTCGTCCCTGCGCGTCATCTGAGCACATATCTTTTCTATTCAAAAGAAAATTCCCGGTAACACCGCAGCCTCGCCTTATTTTTAAAATTATAATTGTGATTCAGCATATTCATTTCGGCATCGCTAATACTTCGGAAAGTTTTAAGTGCGTCTCGGTTTGTTTTTCTCGTTAGATCAACAACATTGTCGTTTTGTAGTTATTATTTGTGTCCATTCTAATCGCATGGCTGATGAAATTCCTGAAAAACAGATGCCCCAATTTTTGAAAGACTAATTCCAAAGAAATGAGTGTTGTCAGGGATGAAGTGTTAGACATCGTATGGCATTATATCTCCGTTTGTATGATGTAGTTGACTTTTCATAAGGACCGTACAAAAACAATCAGAAGTAATAGAAGAAGAAAAACATAAGATAAAGATGTAAAATAACAAGCTGTAGCAGTCGTTATAGTAAGATAGAAGTAGAAGAAAAGGATCATGGAGAAAACGAAGACTGGAAAGAAGAAGAAGAAGAAAATAAGAAGAGGAAGAAGAAGAAAATAATAAGAAGAAGAAGTAGAAGAAGAAGTAGAAGAACAGAAGAGCAAGACAAAGAAGCACAAACAGAAAAACAATAGATTCAACAAAAGAAGAAATGTTTATATTATAAGGAACAGAAGAAGAAGAAGAAGTAGAAGAAGAAGAAGAAGAAGAAGAAGACGAAGAAGAATAACAATAAGAAAGAAGAAGAAGAAGAAGAAGAAGAAGAAGACGAAGACGAAGAAGAATAAGAAGAAGGAGAAGAAGAAGAAGAAGAAGAAGAAGAAGAAGAGGAAGAAGAAGAAGAAGACGAAGAAGAATAAGAATAAGAAAGAAGAAGAAGAAGAAGAAGAAGAAGAAGAAGACGAAGACGAAGAAGAATAAGAAGAATAAGAAGAAGGAGAAGAAGAAGAAGAAGAAGAAGAAGAAGAAGAAGAAGAAAAAGAAGAAGAAGAATAAGAATAAGCAGAAGAAGAAGAAGAAGAAGAAGAAGAAGAAGAAGTAGAAGAAGAAGAAGAAGAAGAAGAAGAAGAAGAGACTTGTTAGTTTTAAAATTAACCAAACATTTGGTACACAACCAAGTGAAATAAAATTCCTGGAATTTCACATTATCCGGATTCTTATGATTTCCGGATTCTTAAGATGTCCGGACTTTTAGGGTTATGCATTTTCGAACCTTTTTCTGCAGTCTAAATAAGAAAGCGAAAGAACAGATATAATGTCTATATTTTCATTCGGCAGGTCTATTCCAGTAAATTATTTGACCCAGATCAGTAGACTAGACAGTTCAGCAGCATAATATTATCTCAACCAGACAGAAAACAATCGAATAGTGCTTGCAGGCAAAGTAGAAGGTGATTAACTGATAGTTATGTCCTGTATTACACCTTCTTGATATGATTTTTATCTTCCTCGTTCGTGCTGAATATTTTAATGACGGTAAGATACGATATGCCGCATTGTTTTCTGCTCTTTGCGATCGACGTGTTTTCTAAGAAGAGACGCGCTGAACAGTGTATTGCGCATACCAGCCAATGCATTCGACTATTGATTTACGTATTTATTTCTCATAAGGAAGTAGCTTGCTGGACTCGAACATATGCTTGTTCAGGTTCCGAGCCCTGCTACTAACCACTGTCCTGCTGGATCCGAACATGCGAGCTATGCGCTTCAGTTTTAAGGAGTCAAGGAACTTGTCTAGAAATTGGTGTAAACTTTAGACCTGCTCCATATATTCATCCTGCAAGGCGAGACACTTCTCCTATCTACTTTTCACCTTTCCGATGTCTTGATTATAGAAGTCCTCCGTCTGTGTCCAGAACCACGACTCCAGGTTCAGTAATCAAGTTCTGGACGTCAGAAAAACGTGCCGGTATGAAATCACTTTGTGACTAAATCACTTGGCATCACATTCCTACCCTATACACTACGGAGACATGCGAGAAATAATTAACGTGTTCAAATGAAACCGGATCTAACTGCACCAAGTGAACATACGTACGATGCGCATGATGACATCAAATCTGGTGTAAACAGCACAAACGAACCGTCAAGTTTGCAAAATTTCATTATCATCCGACTCATAGTTTTTTCAGCACACCGTTAAAAATATGAAATATGGCAGTTGTGATTCGAAATCCGTCCAGATTTGATCAGCGACCGGTGATTCGGTATCTAACAGCTGAAGGATGTCGACCAGTTGACATTCATCGAAGAATGCAGGCAGTGTATTGCATCTTCTGACGCAACAATATAAGCCTGACCTTGGAAGCTGGGCACCATTTGCCCTATGCAAAATGGAAGTCATTAAATGGACTCATAGATTCTGAATTTTCTGAATCACAGTGCTGAAGAACTTCCAGATTTGGGGGTACAGTGATGATGAGACACGTGACCGTGCAGCGGCAGAAGCCCCTGCCCATCTAATGATCTGCTGAAATTTCTGGATACATGCAATATCGATGACATGTTGAGGAAACATGACAAGGTAATCCACGTCGCTGAACATTGGAAACATGGTGTCTGACGTGGTACCCAGGACATTGGAAACATGGTGTCTGACGTGGTACCCAGGACATTGGAAACATGGTGTCTGACGTGGTACCCAGGACATTGGAAACATGGTGTCTGACGTGGTACCCAGGACATTGGAAACATGGTGTCTGACGTGGTACCCAGGACATTGGAAACATGGTGTCTGATGTGGTACCCAGGACATTGGAAACATGGTGTCTGACGTGGTACACAGGACAGATGAGGTAAGTATACGTGTCCTCCTCTCTCTCTCTCTCTCTCTCTCTCTCTCTCTCTCGCTCTCTCTCTCTCTCACACACCCACTCACCCATTCCCTACACATGTCAACACAGACACAGACACACGCACACGAACACCCACACACACTTCGTCTTACAGTTAGAATGAGCAATAGGCGAGTTCCAGACTTGTCCATTCTCTTTTTATACATGGCGTTTGTGTCTGTTCTGTGTTGCATTTCCATCTCTATACCATTCCGACCTAAACAATTTTCTTTGTCTCTCTTGCATTTTATTCTTATTTCTTCATTTCTTATTTCCTCAAAATGCTACGTCAAAGCAAAGAGGACCGAATTGAGACAAGTTAACACGTGTTAATACCTGGGCACATACACAACATCAGATGGAAGATACAATTACGAAATAAAATGCAGAATAGCCCAAGCAAAATCGGTATTCCAGACCATGGAAAGAATAATGTGAAAGACAACCTTGTCTCTGGAACTAAAAAAGACAGTCTTTAGATGCTACGTGGAACCGATACTGACATATAACAGTGAATCATTGACAATTAACAAGCAAGCGCTTAGATCGTTGGAAGCAACGGAGATGTGGTTTCACTGAAGAATGCTGCGGATCCCATGGACTGCAAAGAAGACTAATGATACAGTTCTCGAGGAGGCACAAACACGAAGACTAATGATACAGTACTCGAGGAGGCACAAACACGAAGACTAATGATACAGTTCTCGAGGAGGCACAAACACGAAGACTAATGATACAGTACTCGAGGAGGCACAAACACGAAGACTAATGATACAGTTCTCGAGGAGGCACAAACACGAAGACTAATGATACAGGACTCGAGGAGGCACAAACACAAAAACAACTTATTGCAAGGATCAGAACAAGGCAGTCATCCATTTTAGGGGCATGTTATGAGAAGAGGTGGCTTAGAGCACGTAGTGACAACGGAAAACATAGCAGGAAAGAGAGACAGAGGAAGCCGAGAGAGAAGATGCTGGACAGCCTGAGCAAATATCCGCGACAATCAACAGCAGAGTTAGTAGATGACACACTTGATAGTAATGGATGGAGATCCATAATCGCCAACATAAACCGGCAGGGCACCCAATTATGATGATCATTCTCTTTTACCAAAGGTTTGTAATGAGGTAAGCAAGGCTGACCTTTGACCGTCTTCATACTTCTTGCAAGATAGCAGATGGTTTGAAGTCTGTTCTCTTTCTCCTATGCGAATAATCATCTATAGTTGACCAGTGTCTTCTGCATCGAACATTCTGGTTTAAAACGGCAACAGACTCATACCTCGGCCTTTACACTGCTTGTGCGAACCGTGCCTAGCTGACACGGAGAAGACCTGGATTTTACTGTCACAAGTCGTAAATTCCAAAACAGATTGTTAAAATCATTTGAATCCAATCCTGCCATCTTTGGTTCGGGAAACATAAGGTTAGTAGGAAGATAAGGCAACGGAGCGACTTATTCATAAAATCTTCCTAACAACCATGGGCCATGTCCAAGGCACGAGAGAAGGAAATGGAGATGTCTGCGTATGGCCGCTGGCAATCCAGAAGAGACAGTTTGAGAAACGAGGACATTCGCAACAGAGTTTGCTCCATAAATATGTGCTACATGCATGTCCAGACAGAATATGTGATGGTTGAGTCATCTCATGAGAGTGATCACTGCTTCCCATGCGGCATCGAGATGCTAAGCAGTTCATGAGCTGCAGATGGCAGCAACCTAAAGCTGAGTGCTAACGTCAGCGCCAGCGAGCCAGAGCTGCCAAGATCCTTCTACACCTCCACGCGGTGATCCTGGATAACAGGCTGCAACAGGACAGACTGTCTAAGGGGACGGGTTAGAAGAGGGGAGGCTAACCCGGTACCCGAAAAATGCCTACCTAAATCGGATATGCCGGACCAAAAAGGGCAAATATCGCAATCAAGCTGTAAACTACGACACAGCGCATTCGGTTCTCCAGACAACATCCAGCTAGATTCAAATTCTTTTTCATGGCTTGTTATCGATAGTTTGAGAACGAGCGACGAAGACGAAGAAGAAGTTTACCATACAGGCCTACAATGCCCGACGGTCTGGCTTCCGAGCGAGAGGGGGACAGAGGGGAAGATTGATAGTCGACGTAAAGGCGTGTTGGCGACGTCAAACCCGGCGCATTTGTTCTATGAGAGCCGACTAAGGATCCCCACGGCGCCCATCAAGACACAATTGGACCGATAGCTAACACAAACTATCCTCCGTTCTATCGTATTCCTTCACATGTGTTTTCTATTCTCGTGGGACGATTACATAAATATTAGATACATCAATTACGATTCTAAGATGGTGGATATGTTTCGTTGTTCTATTCGAAAACCGAGTAATACATACGGAATTATAGTTTTTTAAACAAAAATTACCAAACTTACTCACGAAACAGCATAATTCACCATAACGTGTCATGAAATAGCCAATAAACGGACACACGACCCAGCAATTGACATATTTGACACGAGTGCTGAACAAGCCTAACAAACTGCTATCGTAAAAATAGGTCACTGTCTCCACTGCTTTATGAGATACCTGTTCACGGGAAAGGCTTCGGGAGTAAACCCTGAAGAAAAAACTGAGCTGGTGTCTCTAAGGTAGTCTCGTAATGATTCCATCGCAATTCTGGCAACTCTTGCGACGCCAACGATTCCAGGATGTATATGATGTTTCCCTTGACCAATTAGATGTGCGGAGATGAGGGTGGTGGAGAAGACTGCTGTGTCCTGGCCCCGACACTGTTCGAAATCATCTTTGCTCGGTCTGTTTTTAAAGCATGCATTTGGTAACGCAAATGAGAAATCTGCCTTCACAATAGAACAGATGGCCGGCTGTTTAACTTTGCAAGATTCAAGGCTAAAACGAAGATCAAGGGGATCATCGAGGACTTGCTTCATGTTTGTGATGCTCCAATTGTCTCCTAAAGTCAGCAGGAACTTCAGACGCTGATATATCGTTTCTCACAGGCTTGCAGAGATTTTGATCTCACAATAAGTCTCAAGAAAACCAATGTGATGGGATAGAAAGCAGATGCCACGCCAATTGTGTGCATCAATTCACATACCTGGGGTCCCTCATCAAAGACAATCTTTCTCTAGACCATGAAATAGACAACCGCATTCGCAAAGCTACCGTCACATTTGCTCACCTCCCAATGCTTGCTTGAACAAGCAAATGCCAATTAAAACCAATGGCATGGCGTTCTTTGTTGGGTGCACAAGAGGGTAAATCTACCCATGGTGGGCATTCCTCCTCCAACAACAACAACAACATACAGATTGGACTTTTTCAAAAACAGACTATCAAAATTTGTAATAGAAAAATTACTCAAAATGTCAAATCCACATTTCAAAACCATTAACTTTCTAGACATCGAAATTCTAACAACATAATCTTCAAGATTATTGTAATTTCTTTTTTTTCGGGTGCACTAAGATATTTTCCTTTGTACTGAAGTAAAAGATGATTTTAAAAAATGATTGAATTACTAGTCGTGCAATTGAAAATAAAGTTCGCCTTGTCATGTTTTAACATTTTTGTGTTATATTCTACAAGAAATCTGTTTTTGATCATTGCAGCTAACGATCTTGTTTCCTTTGCTTAATCTGGTCGGGGTGGGGGTTTGAGGAGTGGGTATTTTCAGGTGGGGATTAGAGAGGTAGGGGTTTGAGGGGTGGGTATTTTCAGGTGGGGATTAGAGGGGTGGGGGTTTGAGGGGTGGTCTTAGAGTGGTGGGGTACTATTGGTTAGGGTTGTCGGGGGTGGGGGTTAAAAGGGTAAGGGTGTCAGGTGTAGGGGTTAGAGGTGTGGGGATTTGCGGGTGGGTGTAAGAGTGGTGGGGATCTATTGGTTCGGGTTGTCGGGGATGGGAGTTAAAAGGGTGAGGGTGTCAGGTGTGGGGGTTAGAGGGGTGGGTGTGTCAGGTGTGGGGGTTAGAGGGGTGGGGATTTATCGGTTCGGGTTGTCGGGGGTGGGGGTTAAAAGGGTGAAGGTGTCAGGTGTGGGAGTTAGAGAGGTGCGGATTTATTGGTTCGGGTTGTCGGGGGTGGGGGTTAGAGGGGTGAGGGTTATTGGGTGGGGGTTAGATGGGTGGGGGTTATTGGGTGGGGGTTAGATGGGTGACGGTTATTGGGTGGGGGTTAGATGGGGGGGATAGATGGGTGGGGGTTAGATGGGTGGGGGATAGATGGGTGGGGGTTTCATGGGTGAGGATTATTGGGTGGGGGTTAGATGGGTGGGGGATAGATGGGTGGGGGTTAGATGGGTGAGGGTTAGATGGGTGGGGGTTAGATGGGTGGGGGTTATCGGGTGGGGGTTAGATGGGTGAGGGTTATTGGGTGGGGTTTATCGGGTGGGGGTTAGATGGGTGAGGGTTATTGGGTGGGGTTTATCGGGTGGGGGTTAGATGGGTGAGGGTTATTGGGTGGGGGTTATCGGGTGGGGGTTATCGGGTGGGGGTTAGATGGGTGAGGGTTATTGTGTGGGAGTTATCGGGTGGGGGGTTATCGGGTGGGGGTTAGATGGGTGGGGGCTATTGGGTGGGGGTTAGATGGGTGACGGTTATTGGGTGGGGGTTAGATGGGGGGGGATAGATGGGTGGGTGTTAGATGGGTGGGGGATAGATGGGTGGGGGTTTCATGGGTGAGGATTATTGGGTGGGGGTTAGATGGGTGGGGGATAGATGGGTGGGGGTTAGATGGGTGAGGGTTAGATGGGTGAGGGTTACATGGGTGAAGATTATTTGGTGGGGGTTAGATGGGTGGGGGATAGATGGGTGGGGGTTATTCGGTGGAGGTTAGATGGGTTATTGGGGATTATTGGGTGGGGGTTATCGGGTGGGGGTTAGATGGGTGGGGGTTAGATGGGTGGGGGTTAGATGGGTGGGGGTTAGATGGGTGGGGGTTAGATGGGTGGGGGTTATCGGGTGGGGGTTAGATGGGTGAGGGTTATTGGGTGGGGTTTATCGGGTGGGGGTTAGATGGGTGAGGGTTATTGGGTGGGGTTTATCGGGTGGGGGTTAGATGGGTGAGGGTTATTGGGTGGGAGTTATCGGGTGGGGGTTATCGGGTGGGGGTTAGATGGGTGAGGGTTATTGTGTGGGAGTTATCGGGTGGGGGGTTATCGGGTGGGGGTTAGATGGGTGGGGGTTATCGGGTGGGGGTTATCGGGTGGGGGTTAGATGGGTGAGGGTTATTGGGTGGGGGTTATCGGGTGGGGGTTAGATGGGTGGGGGTTAGATGGGTGAGGGTTATTGGGTGGGGTCTATCGGGTGGGGGTTAGATGGGTGAGGGTTATTAGGTGGGGTTTATCGGGTGGGGGTTAGATGGGTGAGGGTTATTGGGTGGGGTTTATCGGGCGGGGTTTAGATGGGTGAGGGTTATTGGGTGGGGGTTATCGGGTGGGGGTTAGATGGGTGGGGGTTAGATGGGTGAGGGTTATTGGGTGGGGTCTATCGGGTGGGGGTTAGATGGGTGAGGGTTATTGGGTGGGGTTTATCGGGTGGGGGCTAGATGGGTGAGGGTTATTGGATGAGGTTTATCGGGCGGGGGTTAGATGGGTTAGGGTTATTGGGTGGGGGTTATCGGGTGGGGGTTAGATGGGTGAGGGTTATTGGGTGGGGGTTATCGGGTGGGGTTTATCGGGTGGGGGTTAGATGGGTGAGGGTTATTGGGTGGGGGTTATCGGGTTGGGGGTTATCGGGTGGGGGCTAGATGGGTGGGGGTTATCGGGTGGGGGTTGTCGGGTGGGGGTTATTGGGTGGGGGTTAGATGGGTTAGGGCTATTGGGTGGGGGTTAGATGGTTTAGGGTTATTAGGTGGGGGTTATCGTGTGGGGGTTAGATGGGTGAGGGTTATTGGGTGGGGGTTAGATGGGTTAGGGTTATTGGGTGGGGGTTATCGGGTGGGGGTTATCGGGTGGGGCTTAGATGGGTGAGGGTTATTGGGTGGGGGTTATCGGGTTGGGGTTAGATGGGTGGAGGTGTAAAGGGATGGGGTATATGAGGGAGAGGGTTTACATGATAGGGGATTGCAGTGGTGGGGGTTAGAATGATGGGGTCTATATGGTGGGGATTTACGGGTTGGCGGTTGTAGGAGTGGGTGATTCACTGGTGGTGAATTAAGTGGTCCCAAGATGCAGGAAAAGGGGAAAGAGTGAAAGAGAAAGATTAGAGTACTATAAGCTTTTCTTGACATAAATCCTTTTTTTTCATCTGTGGTCAATTAATGTGTGGCAAGAAATATATATATATATATATATATATATATATATATATATATAGAGAGAGAGAGAGAGAGAGAGAGAGAGAGAGAGAGAAAGAGAGAGATGGAGAGAGAGAGAAAAGGAAAGAGAAAAAGAAATATGAGAGAAAGACAGGTAGATATATATATATATATATAGAGAGAGACAGGGAGAAAGAGAGAGATAGATAGAGAGAGAGAGAGAGAGAGAGAGAGAGAGAGAGAGATATGATGCGTGCAAGAAGCTTGTCCTGCCAGAAATTCTGGTTTTTCAATCGGACAGATATTAGGCCTGATGCCGTGTAGCTAAAAATATCCAGATATTATGCAGTCTCTCTGGTCAAAGGTTAAAAAGTGCCGCCAAACGTCTCCCATGCTCTTTCTATCACTCTCGTGCTTGGCTGCAATATTTGCACTTTTCGGTCCAACACATCCGACTTCAGCAAGCATTTTTGAGTACCGGGTTAGCATTCCCTCTTAGATCCCTTCTCCTTAGCCAGTCTGCCGAACTGCAGCCTGTTATCCAGGATCACCGCGTGGAGGTGTAGACGGGTCTTGGCAGCTCTGGTTCGCTGGCCCTGACGCTAGCAGTCAGCTATGGGTCACTGACCACTGCAGCTCATGAGCTGCTCAGCATCTTGATCCCCATCAGAAACTCGACTGGATAAAACGAGGAACACAGGAAAATATAAATTGCAACCAAATACCTACGAAGAACAACTGGGATCATCAGATGCCGAGGAACAGCGGGAGAAACATCACGAAAACACCAGGTTGGGTACGAACAGGTACACACACGCATCCAAGCACTGGTTTATGCGTCTTAATATCGCCCAAATTTACTACCGTCCGGGGTGGAATAGGCCAGTAGAAACTAGGGAGGCATACACATACAATTTTTTTTTTTAATTTAGACAATGGGGTTGGACTGCCAAGAGCACGATAAATTGCACCATTGGAGCAGTAGAGAGAGTGTGCAGCACATGCCATTGCAAGCGAGCCGTTTAGTGGAGGTTGCACTTCACTCTATACAGTTCTGGCTAATTTATTAGATCTGTTTCTTAACCCCTTTACAGCTCGACCTAAGCTATTAGATGAGTATATTTAACCCTTTACAGACCGGTCTGATTGATTAGGTTTCTGTTTAACCCTTTACAGTCCAGCTTAATTTATTAGATTCGTGTCTTAACCCTTTACAGTCGGGATTAATGTATCAGATTCGTGTGTTAGCCCTTAACAGTCGGGATTAATGTATCAGATTCGTGTCTTAACCTTTTACAGTCGGGATTAATGTATCAGATTCGTGTCTTAACCTTTTACAGTCGGGATTAATGTATCGGATTCGTGTCTTAACCCTTACCATCCGGCCTAATTTATAAGATTATGTAACTAACTCTTTTATATTTTGGTCTAATTTATTAGCTTTTATTCTTAACCTTTTTCTAGCCTGAATAACGTATTATATTCGTGTCTTAAAACATGACTATTATCAATTAGACCAGACTGTAGAGGATTAAAATGGACTGACTGAGTCTCTTGGTGGTTTCCTTCCAGCGCTTAGTTTGGCCTGCGGAAGGCGCGGCTCAAGAACGTCCAGTATATGCGATCTTTCCTCCTGGAATTTCGTCCACTCAGCAGTGCAGAGCCTGCGATATCTTTCTATGGTGGTATTCTGATGAGTGTAACGCTTGTGCATGGTCTCAGAACTGATGAAGACTTTTCAATGGCGTAAGTGGAACCGTCTCTGGAAACAGCTGAACACAGATGCACTAGCAGATGTAAACCCCCCCCCCCCCCTTCCCGGTAAGTATGTCTTCCCAATCCCGTGTTAGTAAGAGCAAATAAGATAAATAGTCTGAGGCCACAGCTGTATACAAGCTAATACAAATAACAGGTGCAACAGATGATGTTTACAACGGTTCCCAGCCTGGCGGCAGCCCCAATTGCATTATACAAGCTATTGGAATACATGTCCCTTTAAATAACTTTACCAAAACAATTATATAATGAAGAATGAATGGCTACGTGAAGTCAAATTAATGGTTCAAGTACCGAGAGAGGTACAAGTTAACGAACACGAGCCGAATCAGGTACAAGTTAACGAAAAAGAGCCAAGTCAGATACAAGTTAACGAACAAGAGCCGAGTGAGGTACAAGTTAACAAACAAGAGCCGAGTCAGCTACAAATTAACGAACAAGAGCCGAGTCATGTACAACTTAACGAACAAGAGCCGAGTCAGGTACAAGTAAACGAACAAGAGCCGAGTGATGTACAAGTTAACGAACAAGAGCCGAGTAAGGTACAAGTTAACGAACCAGAGCCGAGTGAGGTACAAGTTAACGAACAAGAGCCGAGTCAGGTACAATTTAACGAACAAGAGCCGAGTGAGGTACAAGTTAACGAACAAGAGCCGAGTCAGGTACAAGTTAACAAACAAGATCCGAGTGAGGTACAAGTTAACGAACAAGAGCCGAGTCAGGTACAAATTAACGAACAAGAGAAGTCAGGTACAAGTTAACTAACCAGAGCCGAGTGAGGTACAGTTAACGAACAAGAGCCGAGTCAGGTACAAGTTAACGAACAAGAGCCGAGTGAGATACAAGTTAACGAACAAGAGCCGAGTGAGGTACAAGTTAACGAACAAACGCCGAGTGAGGTACAAGTTCACGAACACGATTCGAGTGAGGTAAGGTTTAACTTAACAAGAGCCGAGTGAGGTAAGGTTTAACGAACAAGAGCCGAGTCAGGTACAAGTTAACGAACAAGAACCGAGTCAGGTACATGTTAACGAACAGGAGCCGAGTGAGGTAGAAGTTAACGAACAAGAGCCGAGTGAGGTACAAGTTAAGGATCAAGAGTTGAGTGAGGTAAGGTTTAACGAACAAGAGCCGAAAGAGGTACAAGTTAACGAACAAGAGCCGAGTGAGGTACAAGTTAACGAACAAGAGCCGAGTGAGGTACAAGTTAACGAACAAGAGCCGAATGAGGTACAAGTTAACGAACAAGAGCCGAGTGAGGTACAAGTTAACGAACAAGAGCCGAGTTAGGTTCAAGTTAACTAACAAGAGCCGAGTCAGTTACAAGTCAATGAAGAAGAGCCGAGTGAGGTACAAGTTAATGAACAAGAGCCGAGTGAGGTAAGGTTTAACGAATAAGAGCCGAGTGAGGTACAATTTAACGAACAAGAGCCGAGTGAGGTAAGGTTTAACGAATAAGAGCCGAGTGAGGTACAATTTAACGAACAAGAGCCGAGTGAGGTAAGGTTTAACAAACAAAAGCTGAGTGAGGTAAAAGTTAACGAACAAGAGCCAAGTGAGGTACAAGTCAACGAACAAGAGCCGAGTGAGATACAAGTTAACGAACACGAGCCGAGTGAGGTACAAGTTAACGAACAAGAGCCGAGTGAGGTACAAGTTAACGAACAAGAGTCGAGTGATGTATGGTTTAACTTAACAAGAGCCGAGTGAGGTAAGGTTTAACGAACAAGAGCGGAAAGAGGTACAAGTTAACGAACAAGAGCCGAGTGAGGCACAAGTTAACGAACAAGAGCCGAGTGACGTACAAGTTAACGAACAAGAGCCGAGTGAGGCACAAGTTAACGAACAAGAGCCGAGTGACGTACAAGTTAACGAACAAGAGCGGAGTGAGGTACAAGTTAACAAACAAGAGCCGAGTGAGGTACAAGTTAACAAACAAGAGCCGAGTGAGGTAAGGTTTAACGAATAAGAGCCGAGTGAGGTACAATTTAACGAACAAGAGCCGAGTGAGGTAAGGTTTAACGAACAAGAGCTGAGTGAGGTACAAGTTAACGAACAAGAACCGAGTGAGGTACAAGTTAACGAAAAAGAGCCGAGTGAGGTACAAGTTAACGAACAAGAGCCGAGTTAGGTTCAAGTTAACGAACAAGAGCCGAGTCAGTTACAAGTCAATGAAGAAGAGCCGAGTGAGGTACACGTTATCGAACAAGAGCCGAGTGAGGTACAATTTAACGAACAAGAGCCGAGTGAGGTAAGGTTAACAAAGAATAGCTGAGTGAGGTACAAGTTAACGAACAAGAGCCGAGTGAGGTACAAGTTAACCAACAAGAGCCAAGTGAGGTACAAGTCAAGGAACAAGAGCCGAGTGAGATACAAGTTAACGAACACGAGCCGAGTGAGATACAAGTTAACGAACAAGAGCTGAGTGAGGTACAAGTTAACGAACAAGAGTCGAGTGAGGTAAGGTTTAACTTAACAAGAGCCGAGTGAGGTACGGTTTAACGAACAAGAGCGGAAAGAGGTACAAGTTAACGAACAAGAGCCGAGTGAGGTACAAGTTAACGAACAAGAGCCGAGTGAGTTACAAGTTAACGAACAAGAGCCGAGTGAGGTACAAGTTAACAAACAAGAGCCGAGTGAATTACAAGTTTACAAACAAGAGCCGAGTTAGGTTCAAGTTAACGAACAAGAGCCGAGTCAGGTACAAGTCAATGAAGAAGAGCCGAGTGAGGTACAAGTTAACAAACAAGAGTCGAGTGAGGTAAGGTTTAATGAACAAGAGCCGAGTGAGGTACAAGTTAACGAACAAGAGCCGAGTGGGGAACAAGTTAACGAACAAGAGCCGAGTGAGTTACAAGTTAACGAACAAGAGCAGAGAGAGGTACAAGTTAACGAACAAGAGCCAAGTGAGGTACAAGTTAACGAACAAGAGCCGAGTGAGGTACAAGTTAACGAACAAGAGCCGAGTGAGGTACAAGTTAACGAACAAGAGTCGAGTGAGGTAAGGTATAACGAACAAGAGCCGAGTGAGGTAAGGTTTAACGAACAAGAGCCGAGTTAGCTACAAGTTAACGAACAAGAGCAGAGAGAGGTACAAGTTAACGAACAAGAGCCGAGGAGGTACAAGTTAACGAACAAGAGCTGAGTGAGGTACAAGTTAACGAGCAAGAGCTGAGTGAGGTACAAGTTAACGAACAAGAGCTGAGTGAGGTAAGGTTTAACGAACAAGAGCTGTGTGAGGTAAGGTTTAATGAACAATAGTCGAGTGAGGTAAAATTTAACGAACAAGAGCCGAGGAGGTACAAATTAACGAACAAGAGCTGAGTGAGGTACAAGTTAACGAACAAGAGCTGAGTGAGGTAAGGTTTAACGAACAAGAGCTGAGTGAGGTACAAGTTAACGAACAAGAGCCGAGTGAGGAAAGATTTAACGAACAAGAGCCGAAAGAGGTACAAGTTAACGAACAAGAGCCGAGTGAGGTACAAGTTAACGAACAAGAGCCGAGTGAGGTAATGATTAACGAACAAGAGCCGAGTTAGCTACTAGTTAACGAACAAGAGTCGAGTGAGGTAAGGTTAAACGAAAAAAAGCCCAGTGAGGTACAAGTTAACAATCAAGAGTCGAGTGAGGAAAGATTTAACGAACAAGAGCCGATTGAGGTACAAGTTAACGAACAAGAGCCGAGTGAAGTAAGATTTAACGAACAAGAGCCGAGTGAGGTATAAGTTAACGAACAAGAGTCGAGTGAGGTAAGGTTTAACGAACAAGATTCGAGTGAGGTAAGGTTTAACGAACAAGAGCCGAGTGAGGTAAGGTTTAACAAACAAGAGCTGAGTGAGGTAAGGTTTAACGAACAAGAGCCGAGTGAGATACAAGTTAATGAACAAGAGCCGAGTGAAGTACAAGCTAACGAACAAGAGCCGAGTGAGGTACAAGTTAACGAACAAGAGCCGAGTGAGGTACAAGTTAACGAACAAGAGCCGAGTGAGGTACAAGTTAACGAACAAGATTCGAGTGAGGTAAGGTTTGACTTAACAAAAGCCGAGTGAGGTAAGGTTTAACGAACAAGAGCCGAGTCAGGTACAAGTTAACGAACAAGAACCGAGTCAGGTACAAGTTAACGAACAGGAGCCGAGTGAGGTACAAGTTAACGAACAAGAGCGGAGTGAGGTACAAGTTAACGAACAAGAGCCGAGTGAGGTAAGGTTTAACGAACAAGAGTCGAGTGAGGTAAGGATTAACGAACAAGAGCCGAGTTAGCTACAAGTTAACGAACAAGAGCCGAGTGAGGTACAAGTTAACGAACAAGAGCCGAGTGAGGTAAGGTTTAACGAACAAGAGCTGAGTGAGGTACAAGTTAACGAAGAAGAGCCGAGTGAGGTACAAGTTAACCAACAAGAGCCAAGTGAGGTACAAGTTAAGGAACAAGAGCTGAGTGAGATACAAGTTAACGAACACGAGCCGAGTGAGGTAGGATTTAACAAACAAGAGCCGAGTGAGGTAAGGATTAACGAACAAGAGCCGAGTTAGCAACAAGTTAACGAACAAGATCCGAGTGAGGTACAAGTTAATGAACAAGAGTCGAGTGAAGTAAGGTTTAACGAACAAGAGCTGTGTGAGGTAAGGTTTAATGAACAATAGTCGAGTGAGGTACAAATTAACGAACAAGAGCCAAGTGAGGTACAAGTTAACGAAAAAGAGCCGAGTGAGGTAAGGTTAAACGAACAAAAGCCCAATGAGGTACAAGTTAACAATCAAGAGTCGAGTGAGGAAAGATTTAATCAACAACAGCCGATTGAGGTACAAGTTAACGAACAAGAGCCGAGTGAGGTAAAATTTAACGAACAAGAGCCGAGTGAGGTATAAGTTAACGAACAAGAGTCGAGTGAGATAAGGTTTAACGAACAAAAGTCGAGTGAGGTAAGGTTTAACGAACAAGAGCCGAGTGAGGTAAGGTTTAACGAACAAGACTCGAGCGAGGTAAAGTTTAACGAACAAGAGCCGAGGAGGTACAAGTTAACGAACAAGCGCCGAGTGAGGTACAAGTTAACAAACAAGAGCCGAGTGAGGTACAGGTTAACGAACAAGAGCCGAGTGAGGTACACGTTAACGAACAAGAGTCGAGTGAGGTACAAGTTAACGAAGAAGAGTCGAGTGAGGTAAGGTTTAACGAACAAGAGCCGAGTGAGGTACAAGTTAACGAACAAGAACCGAGTGAGGTACAAGTTAACGAACAAGAGTCGAGTGAGGTAAGGTTTAACGAACAAGATTCGAGTGAGGTAAGGTTTAACGAACAAGAGCCGAGTGAGGAAGGTTTAACAAACAAGAGCTGAGTGAGGTAAGGTTTAACGAACAAGAGCCGAGTAAGGTACAAGCTAACGAACAAGAGCCGAGTGAGGTACAAGTTAACGAACAAGAGCCGAGTGAGGTACAAGTTAACGAACAAGATTCGAGTGAGGTAAGGTTTGACTTAACAAAAGCCGAGTGAGGTAAGGTTTAACGAACAAGAGCCGAGTCAGGTACAAGTTAACGAACAAGAACCGAGTCAGGTACAAGTTAACGAACAGGAGCCGAGTGAGGTACAAGTTAACGAACAAGAGCGGAGTGAGGTACAAGTTAACGAACAAGAGCCGAGTGAGGTAAGGTTTAACGAACAAGAGTCGAGTGAGGTAAGGATTAACGAACAAGAGCCGAGTTAGCTACAAGTTAACGAACAAGAGCCGAGTGAGGTACAAGGTAATGAACAAGAGTCGAGTGAAGTAAGGTTTAACAAACAAGAGCTGTGTGAGGTAAGGTTTAATGAACAATAGTCGAGTGAGGTAAAGTTTAACGAAGAAGAGCCGAGGAGGTACAAGTTAACGAACAAGAGCCGAGTGAGGTACAAGTTAACGAACAAGATCCGAGTGAGGTAAGGTTTAACGAACAAGAGCTGAGTGAGGTACAAGTTAACGAAGAAGAGCCGAGTGAGGTACAAGTTAACCAACAAGAGCCAAGTGAGGTACAAGTTAAGGAACAAGAGCTGAGTGAGATACAAGTTAACGAACACGAGCCGAGTGAGGTAGGATTTAACGAACAAGAGCCGAGTGAGGTAAGGTTTAACGAACAAGATTCGAGTGAGGTAAGGATTAACGAACAAGAGCCGAGTTAGCAACAAGTTAACGAACAAGATCCGAGTGAGGTACAATTTAATGAACAAGAGTCGAGTGAAGTAAGGTTTAACGAACAAGAGCTGTGTGAGGTAAGGTTTAATGAACAATAGTCGAGTGAGGTACAAATTAACGAACAAGAGCCAAGTGAGGTACAAGTTAACGAAAAAGAGCCGAGTGAGGTAAGGTTAAACGAACAAAAGCCCAATGAGGTACAAGTTAACAATCAAGAGTCGAGTGAGGAAAGATTTAATCAACAACAGCCGATTGAGGTACAAGTTAACGAACAAGAGCCGAGTGAGGTAAGATTTAACGAACAAGAGCCGAGTGAGGTATAAGTTAACGAACAAGAGTCGAGTGAGATAAGGTTTAACGAACAAAAGTCGAGTGAGGTAAGGTTTAACGAACAAGAGCCGAGTGAGGTAAGGTTTAACGAACAAGAGCCGAGTGAGGTATAAGTTAACGAACAAGAGTCGAGTGAGGTAAGGTTTAACGAACAAGATTCGAGTGAGGTAAGGTTTAACGAACAAGAGCCGAGTGAGGTAAGGTTTAACAAACAAGAGCTGAGTGAGGTAAGGTTTAACGAACAAGAGCCGAGTGAGGTACAAGTTAATGAACAAGAGCCGAGTGAAGTACAAGCTAACGAACAAGAGCCGAGTGAGGTACAAGTTAACGAACAAGATTCGAGTGAGGTAAGGTTTGACTTAACAAAAGCCGAGTGAGGTAAGGTTTAACGAACAAGAGCCGAGTCAGGTACAAGTTAACGAACAAGAGCCGAGTAAGGTACAAGTTAACGAACAGGAGCCGAGTGAGGTACAAGTTAACGAACAAGAGCGGAGTGAGGGACAAGTTAACGAACAAGAGCCGAGTGAGGTAAGGTTTAACGAACAAGAGTCGAGTGAGGTAAGGATTAACGAACAAGAGCCGAGTTAGCTACAAGTTAACGAACAAGAGCCGAGTGAGGTACAAGGTAATGAACAAGAGTCGAGTGAAGTAAGGTTTAACAAACAAGAGCTGTGTGAGGTAAGGTTTAATGAACAATAGTCGAGTGAGGTAAAGTTTAACGAAGAAGAGCCGAGGAGGTACAAGTTAACGAACAAGAGCCGAGTGAGGTACAAGTTAACGAACAAGAGCCGAGTGAGGTAAGGTTTAACGAACAAGAGCTGAGTGAGGTACAAGTTAACGAAGAAGAGCCGAGTGAGGTACAAGTTAACCAACTAGAGCCAAGTGAGGTACAAGTTAAGGAACAAGAGCTGAGTGAGATACAAGTTAACGAACACGAGCCGAGTGAGGTAGGATTTAACGAACAAGAGCCGAGTGAGGTAAGGTTTAACGAACAAGATTCGAGTGAGGTAAGGATTAACGAACAAGAGCCGAGTTAGCAACAAGTTAACGAACAAGATCCGAGTGAGGTACAAGTTAATGAACAAGAGTCGAGTGAAGTAAGGTTTAACGAACAAGAGCTGTGTGAGGTAAGGTTTAATGAACAATAGTCGAGTGAGATACAAATTAACGAACAAGAGCCGAGTGAGGTACAAGTTAACGAACAAGATTCGAGTGAGGTAAGGTTTGACTTAACAAAAGCCGAGTGAGGTAAGGTTTAACGAACAAGAGCCGAGTCAGGTACAAGTTAACGAACATGAACCGAGTCAGGTACAAGTTAACGAACAGGAGCCGAGTGAGGTACAAGTTAACGAACAAGAGCGGAGTGAGGTACAAGTTAACGAACAAGAGCCGAGTGAGGTAAGATTTAACGAACAAGAGCCGAGTGAGGTATAAGTTAACGAACAAGAGTCGAGTGAGATAAGGTTTAACGAACAAAAGTCGAGTGAGGTAAGGTTTAACGAACAAGAGCCGAGTGAGGTAAGGTTTAACGAACAAGACTCGAGCGAGGTAAAGTTTAACAAACAAGAGCCGAGTGAGGTACAGGTTAACGATCAAGAGCCGAGTGAGGTACACGTTAACGAACAAGAGTCGAGTGAGGTACAAGTTAACGAAGAAGAGTCGAGTGAGGTAAGGTTTAACGAACAAGAGCCGAGTGAGGTAAGGTTTAACGAACAAGAGCAGAGTGAGGTAGGGTTTAACAAACAAGAGCCGAGTGAGGTAATGTTTAACGAACAAGAGCCGAGTGAGGTAAAAGTTAACGAACAAGAGCCGAGTGAGGTACAAGTTAACGAACAAGAGTCGAGTGAGGTAAGGTTTAACTTAACAAGAGCCGAGTGAGGTACAAGTTAACGAACAAGAGCCGAGTGAGTTACAAGTTAACGAACAAGAGCCGAGTGAGGTACAAGTTAACAAACAAGGGCCGAGTGAATTACAAGTTAACGAACAAGAGCCGAGTTAGGTTCAAGTTAACGAACAAGAGCCGAGTGAGATACAAGTTAACGAACAAGAGCCGAGTGAGGTACAAGTTAACGAACAAACGCCGAGTGAGGTACAAGTTAACGAACACGATTCGAGTGAGGTAAGGTTTAACTTAACAAGAGCCGAGTGAGGTAAGGTTTAACGAACAAGAGCCGAGTCAGGTACAAGTTAACGAACAAGAACCGAGTCAGGTACATGTTAACGAACAGGAGCCGAGTGAGGTACAAGTTAACGAACAAGAGCCGAGTGAGGTACAAGTTAACGAACAAGAGTTGAGTGAGGTAAGGTTTAACGAACAAGAGCCGAGTGAGGTACAATTTAACGAACAAGAGCCGAGTGAGGTACAAGTTAACGAACAAGAGCCGAGTGAGGCACAAGTTAACGAACAAGAGCCGAGTGAGGTACAAGTTAACGAACAAGAGCCGAGTGACGTACAAGTTAACGAACAAGAGTCGAGTGAGGTAAGGTTTAGCAAACAAGAGCCGAGTGAGGTAAGGTTTAACGAACATGACCCGAGTGAGGTAAGGTTTAACGAACAAGGGCAGAATTAAGTGGAAATATTGTGCAATGACCACAGACAAATACATCTAGAGCCAAATTTAGTCTAGTCAATGCAGAACATGAATGCGTAAAGTCGAGTCAATGTATTATAGACAACTAGAAGCAAAGTTAATGAATGAAGGTGTGTCGGAACAGAGATTAACGGATCAATGCCCGTATAAAGTAAAGTTAATGAACAAATGGTAGAATAATGTGGAGCTAATGGATCAATGACTGTATAAAGTGAAGTTAATGGATCAGAGGACCTATAATGTGAAGAAATGTTCAATAGCCACGAAATATACAATGAATGGGTCAATGTAGAATAAAGTGACGTTAATAGATCAATGGTAGCATAAAGTGAAGTTAATGGATAAGAGACCACATAAGTGTAGTTAATTTGGCAGTGTCCTTATTGCGTGATGTTAATTTATCAATAACAGGCTTAAAAAGAAATTAATGGATCAATGGCCACAACATTGAAGTTAATGGATAGTCATATAAAGTGAAGTTAGTGAACCAATAGCCGTATAAAGTGAAGTTAATAGATCAATAGCCATAAAATGTGGAGTTAATGAACCAATAGCCCTATAAAGTGAAGTTAACAGACAAAGAAAAGTATCGGCGTACAAAACACTCATGCAAACTTGATAACGTGTTTTAAGTATGGTTATTCTACAATTATGCCTGCGTACTCATTCCGTTATAATTGGTCTAGGACTCACAGTTACGGAAGGAAAGGCTGAGCTGAAGAGAACTGTACGATACAACAAGAAAAGGGAAGTCTTTAAAACACAAATAAATCTACAATTAATCTATAGACACGAAACAAGTTTTAACACACAAATAAATCTACAATTAATCTATAGACACGAAACAAGTTTTAACACACAAATAAATCTACAATTAATCTATAGACACGAAACAAGTTTTAACACACAAATACATCTACAATTAATCTATAGACACGAAACAAGTTTTAACACACAAATAAATCTACAATTAATCTATAGACACGAAACAAGTTTTAACACACAAATAAATCTACAAGTAATCTATAGACACGAAACAAGTTTTAACACACAAATACATCTACAATTAATCTATAGACACGAAACAAGTTTTAACACACAAATACATCTACAATTAATCTATAGACACGAAACAAGTTTTAACACACAAATACATCTACAATTAATCTATAGACACGAAACAAGTTTTAACACACAAATACATTTACAATTAATCTATAGACACGAAACAAGTTTTAACACACAAATACATCTACAATTAATCTATAGACACGAAACAAGTTTTAACACACAAATAAATCTGCAATGAATTTTAAAACCCCCACCTCGGCTTCCTCGAAGCCTTTCCATGAAACGGGCTGTTTTCAAGGCAGCCTGGCTAACAAGGTGAGCTATCGACGTTATCCCCGTAGTAGTGAGAGACGCGCAAATAAAGCCAGGCATAGCACAACCGCCTGCAAGACCCCGATCCCCTCCAGCTGCACGCTGGGGATGTGATAAAAGCTACTGCGACCCGCCATTTAACGTAATGAGTAAACCTTCTTAACTGTGGGCATTCGAAACCTCAATATATTTGCTCAAACGCTTTACATTAGTAATCCTATCATACCATTTTAATCTTGTTCATCAATAGCTCAAAAGTTATAATTTAATTATATTATCATACCATTGTAATCTTGTTCATCAATAGCTCAAAAGTTATAATTTATTTATATTATCATACCATTTTAATCTTTTCCAACAATAGCTCAAAATTTAAATTTAATTATATTATCATACCATTTTAATCTTGTCTACCAAAAGCTCAAACGTTTTAATTAAATGATCGTATACCATTTTAATCTTGTTCATCAATAGCTCAAAAGTTATAATTTATTTATATTATCATACCATTTTAATCTTTTCCAACAATAGCTCAAAATTTAAATTTAATTATATTATCATACCATTTTAATCTTGTCTACCAAAAGCTCAAACGTTTTAATTAAATGATCGTATACCATTTTAATCTTGTCCATCAATAGGTCAAAGGTTATAATTACATTATCTTATCATACCATGTTAATCTAGACCATCAATAGGTCAAAGGTTATAATTACATTATCTTATCATACCATGTTAATCTTGCCCATCAATAGCTCAAAAATTGTAATTTCATTATCTTATTATACCATTTTAATCTTGTCCATCAAAAGCTCAAATGTTCTAATTTCAAGATCTTATCAAACCATTTTAATCTTGTCCATCAAAAGCTCAAAAGTTATAATTTCATGATTTTATCAAACCATTTTAATCATGTCCATCAAAAGCTCAAAAGTTATAATTTCATGATCTTATCAAACCATTTTAATCATGTCCATCAAAAGCTCAAAAGTTATAATTTCATGATTTTATCAAACCATTTTAATCATGTCCATCAAAAGCTCAAAAGTTATAATTTCATGATCTGATCATATCATTTTAATCCATGTGTTTGACACTAACCCTCACATACGATAGAATGCAATCTTTTGTTGTCGTTTTGATTGTTCTCCACGTTTGATCTAGCCACTCGTCCTACCAGCACCCGTGAGAGTGTGTCGGGGCATCTTATCTCGCTACAGCTTAGTGAACCATCTCTCGCCACTTCTGTCCATCCATCGTCATAACTTCGGTCTCCTTCAAGGTTTTGCTGGTCGCCTTTCGAACATCATCTGTCCATTTTCTCTTGGGGCGACCTAATTTTTCCCTTGTCAGGGATTGTGCCTTTGAGTATCTTGTTTGGTAACATCACATGGCCATACCACTGGAGCTTGTGTATTTTAAACTCTGCTTTATATCAAAACAATAATTATACAGTTGAGGGGCGTCACCGAATGTGTTTGGATGTCTGCCTGCTGAAAATTAGGGTAACGGATCGAATCCCCTGGTAAGGCACATGTTGTTTTTATATTGGAGTGAAATAAATAAAAAGAGTGAACACACAGTGGCGATGCGGCCTGTATTCCTCAGCCTAAAAACTCCTAGACTACCCCAGCATTGGGGACATAGTAGCATGACAATTTAAAAAAATAATAATTTCAGACTTCGTTATAATTGGTGACTAGACTCACAGTTACGGAAGGAAAGGCAGAGCTGAAGAGAACTCTATCATTCAACAAGAAAAGGGAAGTCTTTAGCACACAAATAAATCTACAATAAATCTACAGACCTGGCCCAGTCATTAAAACACAAATAAATCTACAATAAATCTATAGACCTGACACATTCTAACACACAAATAAATCTACAATTAATATATAGACTTCGCACTAAATTTGAACATTTTCATTTTTGTTGTGTGACTTTCATTCCCACTAATTGTTTTAATTTGTCAATTGTGATGAAATCTCACCTTTCTTGGTTGTGTTTTAATTTAGATATATTTATGCGTGTCTTCTATTTTGTGCAGGTAACACAATAACAGATACTTACCGTAACAACGTGAAACACCAGGCTAATGATCCGTCCATGTGTAGTGTTAGCTGAGCTGCCAGAGAGAAACAGAAGGATAAGCAATTAAGATGGTGGCGCACTCTCCTGTTACCTTTGTTACGTGTTCACATCGTCCCGTTCATCGCTCCGCCTCGCTCATAAATCCAGATCACAAGTAGTTAGGCGTATCACTATATGATAATGAGCGACTGAGTACCAAAATAGATGGAGTGTTTGTATCTCCCGGTAGAGACGTCGGGTTTAATCTACCATCATGACAAGCTCCAGTCTACCCAGTTGTCTATTTTTAAGGAAAGATAGACACAGAGGAAGGGAACGATTCACGTCATCTAATACTTGCTTTCCGTGTCGTGAGCGCCACGTCAGCCATCATGTTTTCAATGTTCAGCCACATGGACTGCCTTATCATTTCCCTCAGCATATTACGTGTTTCCAGAATGTTTTTGGCAGATCATCAGTTGGTCTGGGTCTTGTGTTGTTCCAAAGTCGCATAACTTATCATCGCTGTATCCACAAATCTCTGAAATGTTGTTTCTTGTTTCTAAGAATTGACGTCACTGCACTCCGGGCATACCCAATGCTGCGAAGTCTCTCTCATCAAATGGGGTAAGGTATGGATGCTGATGGTCCCTGTAGCTCCCTGGTTGCAGACTCTCCTGAGCCGTACCTCTCATGAAATGTTGTACCTAGCCTCTACTAGCGCCACATGCTAATATCAAATTCTGACAGATCGCGTACAGGTCTTTCAAAAGCTTTTTACCCAAAAACGTAGTTCTTTTTCTTTTTTTTTTTACATTCATCGATGATGATGATTATTAATTAATAAAGTCAACAATAGATGCTGAGCAACATCAATAAATTATAAAAGGCAAAAACACCAATACGCCAATTCACCAAAGAAACGACATTTAAAAAATTACACACTCGTAGAATACAAGCCCCCCCCCCCCCCCCCCCCCTTGTGTGTGCAATGGTAGGCATCTTTTGACGAAGGTATGTTTCTTTTGGCGAAGGTAGACTGCTTTTAGCGATGGAACGTTTCTTTGGTGAAAGTATACTTTCTTTAGTGAAGGTATGCCTGTTTTGAGGAAGGTATGTCTCTCTTGACGAAAGTTTGCCTCTTTTGGCGAATGTATACCTCTTTTTGCGAAGTTACACCACTTTTGGTGACGGTGCAATTCTATTGACGAAGGTATGTTTATTTTCTGTAGTTCGACCTCTTTTTGTGAAGGCATGCACTTTTGGTCGAAGTATATTTTCTTTGGTGAAGGTATGACTGTTTTGGTAAAGGTATGCCTTATTTTGTGAAGGTATGTCTATTTTTATGAAGATACGCCTTTTTTGTGAATGCATGTCTGTTTTTTTAATTGTTTGCTTCTTTTGGCAAATGTATGCCTCTTATAGTGAGGGTGTGTCTCTTTTGGTGAGCGTATGCGTCTTTTGGTGAAGGTATCGCTCTTTTGGTGAGGGCATGTCTCTTTTGGTGAGGATATGCGTCTTTTGGTGAGGGTATGCGTCTTTTGGTGAGGGTAAGCCTCTTTAGGTGAGGGTGTGCCTCTTTAGGTGAGGGTGTGCCTCTTTTAACAACACTTAATGAGCACTTCAGAAAGTCTTAAAATGTATGTTACCTTCTTTGTTTCGCTGGCTGGTACCAGACTACCTGAATGGCAGAAGTTAATTTCAAGTCACACTTCTCTTCTCTAATAAACGACATAGAGGAACTGGCACCAATATCTTCAGCAAATACTTATCTTCTGATCATAAACCTATGTGCATGATAGATTCGACATTTCTGCTTCAAGAAAGTTTGAGAAAAAAGGAATAGCTCTTCTTTTCCTTTAGCTGTGTCCAAGCTTCAGCAAATTTAGCAGACGACCTAAAGTCACATTTTCAATTTCCTGGATGAATTAACAACAATGCCTTAAGTAGATGTCTTCGGTATAGCTAGAGACGCTAATGTGCTCACCTGTCAAGAATCGAATGAACTAAAGAGCGAAACGGCGTATGGCTTGAATCCTGCCAAATGTCATAGACTTATCGGAGGCGGACGAGAAACTCGGGAGTCCTGAACACATGCTGTTCACGTATAAGAGCCTGTGTTGGAGGGGGAGGAAGCGCGTGGTGTAGGGGTGTAAATCAAGTTCAAGCTTTTTCTGCAATTCAAACATACCGGATTCTAAATAACTTCGTGTTGAGTTTGCTAGACAGTACGACCACGTCTCCACTTACAGAAAGGATTGGCAAAACTACTGTACTACAAAATTGCTATAGTGGAACACACACAACCACACATTACAAACAAATACACATACGGATCCATACACTGATCAATACATTGTAATATACCTAAAAGACAACAGTCTGCAGTTGAACATGCCGTATCTCCGTCAGTATAATCCAGACAATTAAACTTTCAAACAATCAAACAAAAAAGGGTCTGTGGCAGACGCAAATTAACCAGACTGATCAGGTGGTTATTTGCTGTCCGGACAATAATGATACAAGTAACGAAATCTATCTGTCTGCGTGTCTTTCTGTCTGCCTGCCTGCCTCTCTGTCTGTCTGCGTTTCTTTCTGTCTGCCTGCCTGCCTCTCTGTCTGTCTGCGTGTCTTTCTGTCTGCCTGCCTGCCTCTCTGTCTGTCTGTGTGTCTATCTATCTTCAGTCCGCTTGTATCGTTAGACGTCGTGGGGAGGTGTGCCTCCTTTGTTTCATATTTTTTTGGCAAGGGAACATCCTATGTTGACTTTGCCAGGTCAATCCCACTGTATGTCACCTACTGTTAAGTTGGTAGCCTCTGGATTAAGCGATCGTCAATTTTTGGGGACTGGCGGTGGTGGAAGTGTACATTAGAGCAAGGGAGACCCACAGCCTGTTAGGCGCCATCTATGCCGCTCTGCAAGCCACATAACCAAGACTTGATGTTATAGCCAAACAGTACCATTTTTTGCGACATATTCTCTGTGGGGTCGGAACGAGATTTTTAAGGTGGGGACATTTTTATTGAATGATCCACGTAAAAAAATCCCCGTCTCCATCGTGATTTGAACCCGCGACCTCCAACACCCGAAGTAAACACCTTAACTGGAGACCACTGGGTCCCCTGTAAGTAACGAAATTGCTACCTAATAGTTTCCTGCATGTACCTCAAAAGCAAACGGCCGATCCACCATGCAAAGGCACAACAGGTCAAGAGCATGCATGTCTGCACACTAGTTCACTACCAGAAGGACTTCTACATATATATTTGCAATCAAATGTGCACACAAACTTGTAATTGGCCTATTGCCTTTTTGCATGATGGAGCCTTCACACCCCCCCCCCCTTTCCTTTTTGCCTCCATGCAGGCATGCTCCTGCATTGAGGTCCTGGCCAGATTAGAACTGACAACAGTAGCGGTTGCACGACTGAAACTATATATAAAGATAATCGACTCTCCCACGACATAAAGGTCAGTACAATACGTTCACTAGTTATTTCAAAATTGCTCTTATGTCTGCGAAATGTTACAGCAGACTTCCAGAGACGAAACAAGGCAATGGAGATGGGATGTTTTGAAAGGTTCCTAAATGTCACAAACAAAGGCAGTATCACAAAAGGTGAAGAACGACAAATAATCGAGAATGCAAGAGGACTTTACGACGACCACATCACAATGAACAGAAGATGAAAACTGCCTTGGTATAGCCACGTTTCGAGGTCCAACGGTTTAGAACATACGATACTAGGGGCCACAATTTGGGTAAGCGATGGTGGGGACATGCGAGATAATGATGGGAAGACAACATCCATAATTGAACTGACCTAGGGCTTGAGGAATCACAATAAGCAACGGTAGACAGATAGGGATGCGCCGAATTGTGAAGGCATCAGCAGGGGTACTCAAATGATCTCAAAAGATCACGTGATGAACTGAACTGAAATGAGATGTGTTTAGCCTCGACAGCGACTTAATAGCCTGCTCTTTTTAATGTGCAGCTGCCAAATGTTCTTGTTCGTGTACAGCGTTTTTACGGGATCTCCAAGTTCATCGTTCATCTCCGAGGTAAGAAATACCTGATCTCATTGTCATTGAGACCATTCGGCGATTGCCCGTTTACGGTATTCAAACATCCACGTGTTCTCGCCATTGTTTGTTGTTCTCGAGGAGTAGCTGCGATAACTCTCAGTTGGAGGAGCCAACCTTCCCTCCCCCTTCCTCTCCCACCCCCCCCCCTCCCCTTTCGAACCTTCTTGTCTTTTTCACACAAACATTCTTCACTGTCTTAGAGAGATCGAACATTACCAATAGCCGCCTCTTAAGACATGCTTTGACTGTGCCCATGATCCAATTCTTGTCTGTGCCACACACGCGAATCTCCCAGAAACCACACATAGTCCATTCCCTCTTTCACAAACTGCCCTTTTATTAAGTTTAAACAGTGCTCCAACGTCTATTCTGGTGGCTGAACCGCCTAGTCACGTGGCCAATAATCTATATGAGACACCATTGAATGTCACACCAGAAATCGATTTTTCTGTCCTATCTCCCGTTTCCGTAAGACAGGCTGACAGTTTATAGACCGCTCCTGTGTCGACAGCTGGTTGTCTTGTCAAGCCTTTTTGCACTTGGGGGCTCTCGTACCCCCATCTCTCTTCGTGTTTACAAGTCTGTCGCAATAAGTGTCAACAATAATTAATATGCATGCAGTCGGAGACAGAAATAATTCCATTGGGATAGTTGTTTATAAATGAACAATGCATTTTTCAGCTCCCTGCGGAGAATAGGTCTTTAACAAATACACGACAGGTCATCGAATTGAAGTTTTCGTTGCTTTAAGTTTCTAAAGGATGGGGATAGCCACCTATTTTCACAACCCTGATTAGCCACCTCTTACGATATGGATGGTAGGTTACAGTGTTAATATTCGTTACTCCTCTTTCGGGTATCTGTATCAATAGAGCGAGGATTACTTATATTTCATTAATAATCAATGAAGGGGCAGTTATGCAGATAGCAGACATTGCAGTCAGGGATAAAGTGTTGGAAGTTGTATTCCGATAAATTCATATTTATTACATCAACAGTGCCGCCGCAGCCTCGCCTTATATTAATTAAAATTCGTATACCACTTCATTGAATGTCTCTGTTAGTTATTACAATTCTATCTGAGCAGGAAAGGTTGGGGGAGGGGGGGGGGGGGGGTTATGAGGTAGAGTCTTCTACCTCAGTCACTCCTCTTCTATCCCTTGGAGTATAGTCTTCTACCTAACTCCCTTAGCCACGCTTCTTCTACTCCTGGGGCGAAGATCTACTTCCATAGTGACTTCTCTTCTACCCGTTAGAGTGTAAACTCACTGCAGGGAAATAAGACACCACCTTCCAACAGGGTTGAAGAAGGGTTGACGTGAGCTGACTTGTGGACCGATCGTCTCTGGATGACCTCATCTATTCTTGATGCGTCATGTTTCTGAACACCCTCAGCAATAGTGTTGCGTCGGTCTGTGCGATTGGTGGTGATTCTTCCCCAGTCATGGTGGTTAATACCGCACTGGATCAGTGATCTCTGTAATGTGTCCTTGTACCTTTTCCGCTTGCTTTCTTGCCATTTTGGAGTTCCTCATAGCTCCTACCAAAACGTTAAAGTATTACAGACATAAAAGGGATTGATAAGTAGAGATTGTGAAAGGGGAAGGGGGAGGCTGGTTGAGAATGATGGGTTGGATGGAAGAGATCCGCAGGTTGAGAAGGCAAGAAATAGACGGGGTAATTGGTAGAATAATAACGTACAGATGGCAAGTTAGACAGACGGTATGAGGTAATAATAATTATTATTATTACGATCTCCAAGCGTCTGAGGCCCGCTGCATCGGTCGGTCACATCACACTGCTGCGGCGTGGTTCCAGGCCTCGTACAGGGCGAAGGTGGAGGTTGTTATCTGACGTAGCCATACTGTGTGGAGACGGCCGCTTCTGAGCCTCCATCTGGTCGGGTGAAGACTTTTGGGGCTGAGGAACGACTTGTTTAGTATCAGGGTTTCCTGGTCCAGCCGTAAAACATGACGGAACACAGAAACCCGGCGGTGGTCAAGTGTTTCTAAAATTGAGTAAAGGCCTGTTTCAGCAGAGACCTCCACGTTGCGAATGTAGTCATGCCATCGGATGTCCAGGATTCCCCTCGATATGTGCACTCATGACATGTGTGATCTCGACATGTGCACTCTCGACATGTGTAATCTCGACATGTGCATTCTTGACATGTGTGATCTTGACATGTGTGATCTCGACATGTGTGATCTCGACATATGCACTCACAACATGTGTAATCTCGACATGTGCATTCTTGACATGTGTGATCTTGACATGTGTGATCTCGACATGTGCACTCTCGACATGTGCGATCTCAACATCTGTGATCTCGACATGTGCACTCTAGACATGGGCGCTCTCGACATGTGCACTCTCGACATGTGCACTCCCGACATGTGCACTCACGACATGTGTGATCTCGGCATGTGTGATCTCGGCATGTGCACTCTTGACATGTGCACTCTCGACATGTGTGATCTTGGCATGTGCACTCTTGACATGTACACTCTCGACATGTGTGATCTCGACATGTTCACTCTCGACATGTGTGATCTCGACATGTGCACTTGACATGTGTGATCTCGGCATGTGCACTCTTGACATGTGCACTCTCGACATGTATGATCTCGACATGTTCACTCTCGACATGTGTGATCTCGGCATGTGTGATCTCGACATGTTCACTCTCGACATGTGTGATCTTGACATTTTCACTCTCGACATGTGTGATCTCGGCATGTGTGATCTCGACATGTTCACTCTCGACATGTGTGATCTCGGCATGTGTGATCTCGGCATGTGCACTCTTGACATGTGCACTCTCGACAAGTGTGATCTCGGCATGTGCACTCTTGACATGTGCACTCTCGGCATGTGTGATCTCGACATGTTCACTCTCGACATGTGTGATCTCGGCATGTGTGATCTCGGCATGTGCACTCTTGACATGTGCACTCTCGACAAGTGTGATCTCGGCATGTGCACTCTTGACATGTGCACTCTCGACATGTGTGATCTCGGCATGTGCAGTTTGGAGTGCAATGAGAAAATGATGGAGCGAAGATGCTTAAACAATTAAATATATTCATAATTGTCCTACGCCATGTTATATTACCACAGCCAGTGTATCTAAATATGTATATGGGGGTGGGGAGGGGCGCGCGTTAGCTCAGTTGATAGCAAGAAATTCGCTATTTTCTATGGTTCTGTGTGCCTCGGTTCATAGCCAGTAATACCCTACTGCCTGTGGTAACAGCGTGCCTCGGTTCAAATCATGTCCGGAGTTTTAAAAAATCCGAGTCGTGATTTTAATCGGGGACCGCTTCTCCAGTCAACCCAGCTGTAAATGGGTACTTGACACATGAGTTAGGTAAAGTAAAAATAGCAAGGAAGGGCTTTGGCCACCCCACCCAAGGCTGCAGCTTAGTACAATGGAATTTTCAAAAACATCCATTAACAATGAGCGGCTAATTCTGCTGAATTTTAACTTTACTTTTATAAATATATGGAATTATCTTCTTTGCAATAACCACAACAAGGGTTAGCACCAGGACCATTGGTAATCTACTGGCCAAGATCCCCACTTCGCGTTCAGCACATGGCCATGAAACGTTCTGTGTTACAGCAGCCTGTTCGACCAGGTGGACATGAATACTCACTTCCCCCGGACTGGTGAGCCTGCAGAGAAAGACATTCATTGTCCTACAGCAAGAAGAACTCAGATCCACCTGTGTAAGTACACCACAGGGTGAAGATGAGCCGCTGAAACCCGCAACCACAGAAATTGTCAAAAGTTACATAGTTGAACTCTGTACCATTGGTCGGTGCCTAACAACAACTGTCTCTCTCTCTCTCTCTCTCTCTCTCTCTCTCTCTCTCTCTCTCTCTCTCTCTCTCTTTTACTGAAAAATAGAAAACCAGGTTAAACATACATTAGAAACATGCTTTAGGTCAAGGATACAAAACAATGTTTAGCTAAACACAGACTTGTGAAATATGTCCCTGCGTATCAAATGTACGTACGCATCATTTCTGCATTCCTCATTTGTATGAGCAGCAAGACAGATATGTACGCACATGACGTGAGCCGACATTACTCATCCCAATTCCCCATTCATGCCACGTGCTGTTCCTAGTCTCAGTCAAAACAAATGTCTGTAGCATGAAAGTGTGTAACTTAACTATGCACGCGCGAGCACGGGCGCAGGTACAAACAATCTTTTGGCTATGACGTCCGATGTGCTTCTTAATGTTAATTTTTGTAATTACATCCTCGTTAAAGTCAATCATCGGCCATGGCGATTCAATGTCTGATTGGTTTTTTTCATTTCTCTGTTGCATATGAAGCCACTGCGACAATACGTGATGTGTCTTTTTGGGGGCGACGGCCGTGACTGGTAGTCGGGTTGTCTGAGCATTTATCTTCTTTTGACCCTATCCACTGGTTGGTCACTACTAAGACTGGTTGTACGATTATCTGAGCATTCCTCTCCATTTGACCCTATCCTCTGGTTGCTAGGTTCTGAGGCTGGTTTTATGGTTGTACGAGCATGTCTCTCTATTTGACCCTATCCTCTTTTTGGTAGGTTCTGAGGCTGGTATTATGGTTGTACGAGCATGTCTCTCCATTTGACCCTATCCTCTGGTTGGTAGGTTCTGAGGCTGGTATTATGGTTGTACGAGCATGTCTCTCCATTTGACCCTATCCTCTGGTTGGTAGGTTCTGAGGCTGGTTTTATGGTTGTACGAGCATGTCTCTCCATTTGACCCTATCCTTTGGTTGGTAGGTTCTGAGGCTGGTTTTATGGTTGTACGAGCATGTCTCTACATTTGACCCTATCCTCTGGTTTGTAGGTTCTGAGGCTGGTTTTATGGTTGTACGAGCATGTCTCTCCATTTGACCCTATCCTCTGGTGGGTAGGTTCTGAGGCTGGTTTTAAGGTTGTATGAGCATGTGTCTCGATTTGGCCATGTCCTCTGCAGTTCTCTTCATTTCAGCAAAAGTTCGGACTTTATTATCTATGCACGGCTGAGATGGAAAGGTGATATTTGGTCGCCACTTTCTTTCTCCTCCTGGATGTTGCCCTCTAGTATCCTATGTAGAAGACTTTCATGTCTGATATTGTGACCCAGCCAACTCGATCTTCGTGTCAGTATAATTTTCAATATGTGTATTTGTTTTCCTACTTCAATCCAAGGACATTGTCATTGGATCTTCTTTCTATCAAACGGACTCTTTCCATTCTACGGTAGCACCACACTTCAAACGCTTTAAAGCGTTTTTCACCCTGCTTTCCTAGATGCTATTTGCAAACCCCATGAATGATTTTCGTCCATCACAAGTGATGAAGACCACTCTCTTTGTTCAGCCGTGTGGACAGTCTTTTCTCTTGCTGTGTCCGCTGAAATGGGTGAACTGCGCGGTGATTTGGGTTAAAGTGAGGAAGGAACTGCGCCTTTTGTCAACCTCACACTCTGGTCCTGAGGTACCTTTGGCCAGTGGCAAGATATTTATCGAGACGACTGGACATATCATAGGTTGTAGATTTTTCCTGAGGATATACTCCAGAGGCCATTCCCTTAAACATGTATCCCGCAAGGCAGCGGATGGGGGAATGGAATCTAACGTTGTGTGTTGTGCCTTTTCCATAACCACACGATGTCGTAGGGGCATCATTCAGCGTGTGAGTGAGTCTGGCATCTCTTCCCGGCTGTGTTCAGTTCATTATGGTGTTGTCTAAATTTCTCACGCCCCAATTTCGTGAAGTTCAGCTAATGTGAACTAGGCCATGAAATACGATACAGGTTTAAGCGTAGTGCCATTCATATAGCCGATGTCCAGACCAGGATAATCGGACGGAATAAATCACACAAAAACGAACGAATTAACCAGTCCAAACGGAAAAGAACAACACGTTTTCGTGAACACAAGTGAAAGTCATCGACTAGTGTGATTTCGCGGCAAATCCATGGTCTGGCGGCATCTATAATGAACTAAATCAGCACAGCAATGTAGACCCGCAGCCAGTTACGGCGCCATTATTACTGCTCTCCACTTACGTCCAATAATTAAATGACGTCGAACTCGCGTGCTGGTGTCGATGCAGTAGCGCCATCTGTTTCTCTAGCACACATTTGACGTGTAACAATATGTACGAGAATCAAAGTAAATATGCGGATTTTGTCAGGACAACTTGAAAACAACATTTATACAGTAACTCTTCCAAAGTTAACAGTATATGTCTGACACCTGGTGGTGGAATAAGCATTCATCTGCCGGTTTCCATCCCTTTTTTTTCAAAATGGCGCTGGACCAGTTGACCACAGAGCAGTCACAGCATGTCGTGATAAAATGTCATGGGAAAGAAAGCTCAAAACCTGCTGAAGTTCATCATTGACTGTCAAGTGTGTTTGGAGAGCTGACTGCTGCACGTTCATCAGTGTTTGAATGGTGCATTTGCTGTCGTGACGGTCGTGGCCCAATCGAGGATGAACTCTGTGGAGGTTGACTGGGAAGTGTCATTATGAGTGAAGCCACACAATGTGTCGAAAAGGTTATTTGGAAATATCGACATGTTATGTATGCATACTGGCAATGGCTACTGATATAAGTAAACTGTTTCTTAAAGTTTCCTGACAATCGGTGCCGAAAAAATAGAATTTTGACCACAAAGGTGTCTTTCTTGAACAAGACATCCAAACTACAAAACCAAGCCATGAGAGTTGTAACAGGAGGCATGAAGTCAACGCCAATTGTAGAACTTGAAAAGATTACAAATCTGCAATCCATGACCGACAGAACAGACTGCAGATCCCAGCAGCAAGCAGAGAAACTAAGTAGACTGACAGACCATCCAATGCATCAGAGACTAAATAGATTTGGAAAAAAGAAACTAAAGCGGAGAAACTTTGCAGTAATAGCCAAAGCAAAGATGAGCAAAGACCATATGAACACCATAACAACACCAAAGCCCATCCTTACTATACGCAAACCCACATGGAAGCAGCATATCATTCCGGAAGTGGTAGAAAATATACTACGTATTGGAAACAAGAACAGCCAGACTGAAAAAGAAAGAAGAGACATAACCCTGAGGTACTTAGCGGAAAACTACCCAAGCATGGACTGGACCCATGCATACACCGACGGTTCTGTAACAGACACAACACAGAATGGAGGGAGAGGGGTATTCCTGAGCGTAACAAATGGTAGAAACATAACACTGTCAGTGGCAACTGGAAAATTCTCAAGCAATTTCAGAGCGGAGAAAGAGGCACTGAAGGCTGCAGTAAAAGCAATGCTGACAGGCGAAAGCAATGAAAGCCATATAGTCCTGTTTACAGATGCCTTGGCCGTGGTTACAGCAATAAAAAGCCAGAAAAATACTGAACTTAATGATTTAACAGCAGTACTTTGTCAACTATGCCAGCAATCCGCACCAACAAGGAGTAGTGGTACAGTGGGTTCCATCCCACTGTAACATCCAAGGCAACGAGGATGCAGACAGACTGGGAAAAGAAGGTGCAAGACTACCACAACCAGATTCTAGTGTGACCTACGAAGAGTCCAAAAGGTTTATTAGGGACAGATACATGGCCAAATGGGAAACAGAACATACTGGCTACACAAAAAATGATGCCTATTACCAGTTTAACAGAAAAGAGCAGGTCGTGATCTTCAGACTCCGCACAGGCCACAACAGACTGTGGTACCATCTATTCAATAAACTGAAGATAGGTGGCACTGACGAATGCACTTGTGGTACAGGGAAAATGACCGCTGAACATCTGCTGCAAAATTGCCCGACATACGAGGACCAGAGAAAGCGCATATGGTCATCACCAGTGGCAACACCAGACAAGCTTTATGGCAGTGTCGACAGCCTCAGGATGACAGATTCTTTCTTCGAACAAATTCAAGTTGACGTCTGACAGCGTACGAAGGAGAAGAAGAAGAACAAGACATCATGAAACACCACACGGTCGGCAAATATGTGATAGGTTTTGACCAATTGGAGTGGACGAACAGAAAAAAATAAGGAGTGAACAAAACAGAAAATAAAAATTGAACGAACGGAAGAAATGAGACGTGAACGAACAAAGAAAATAAGAAGTGGACGAACAGAGAAAATAGGAAGTGGACGAACAGAGAAAATAGGAAGTGGACGAACAGAGAAAATAGGAAGTGGACGAACAGAGGAGATAAGAAGTACAAGGTTTTACACACTAGCAGACCAATGTTTGAAACTGTAAGACAACAGGCACTACAGCTGAATGTGTGAATATTACATGTATGTGTACATATGTATATGTGTGTGTATGTGTGCACGTATGCGCACATAGATGTATGTGTGTATTGTTCGCGTGACAGACAGAGAAAAAGAGAGAGTAGAAAGAGAGCAGATTAAGATAGATAGAGAAAAATGTTATTTGAAAACGTCTACAAATATATTGAAGAATTTATTGTCGTAATTTTTGCTAGATACTCATACACAGCCTAGGACTCAAGTACATGCAACGGGCACACTGACATAGCATTAAACGCAATGACCTTATCGAATCAAATACACTGAACCTGAGGCGTAAGTTAGAAAAAATACAATCTTTACTTACGAATAGGAGTGTCTAAATGTTGGTGCTGTTTTTCAACATATTTACCTGCACCTTCTTGTATCTCAAAAACTAACCCACACACAACAAAGATAATGACACTAACAAATGTTTAAATTATTTCTTTCTACACACACACACACAACAATTATATATATATAGACCAACAAATAAAAATGTTACATGTTTTCAACGTCAGCAACCATTTGAAAATGAGTGTGGCTGCAGGGAAAATGGTGCCAATTTTTAATATGGAGTGGTAACATTTTTAAACAAACCAGAATATCGTCCTAATATAACAAAAGAGGACTGTAGAATAGTGGGTAACATACCGAAAAATGTTACCATTTAAAACACATTATGGGAAGGAAGACTAACGTCTGGTCAGGCAAAACATACTGGTCAGACATGTTAGTCAGGGTCAGGCAAAGCATACTGATCAGACATGTTAGTCAGGGTCAGGCAAAACATACTGATCAGACATGTTAGTCAGGGTCAGGCAAAACATACTGATCAGATCAGACATGTTAGTCAGGGTCAGGCAAAACATACTAATCAGACATGTTAGTCAGGGTCAGGCAAAATATACTGGTCAGACACGTTAGTCAAGGTCAGGCAAAACATACTGGTCAGACATGTTAGTCATGGTCAGGCAAAACATACTGGTCAGACATGTTAGTCAGGGTCAGGCAAAACATACTGATCAGACATGTTAGTCAGGGTCAGGCAAAACATACTGATCAGACATGTTAGTCAGGGTCAGGCAAAACATACTGATCAGACAAGTTAGTCAGGGTCAGGAAAAACATACTGATCAGATCAGACATGTTAGTCAGGGTCAGGCAAAACATACTAATCAGACATGTTAGTCAGGGTCAGGCAAAATATACTGATCAGACATGTTAGTCAGGGTCAGGCAAAACATACTGGTCCGACATGTTAGTCAGGGTCAGGCAAAACATACTGATCAGACATGTTAGTCAGGGTCAGGCAAAACATACTGATCAGACATGTTAGTCAGGGTCAGGCAAAACATACTGATCAGACATGTTAGTCAGGGTCAGGCAAAACATACTGATCAGATCAGACATGTTAGTCAGGGTCAGGCAAAACATACTAATCAGACATGTTAGTCAGGGTCAGGCAAAACATACTGGTCAGACACGTTAGTCAAGGTCAGGCAAAACATACTGGTCAGACATGTTAGTCATGGTCAGGCAAAACATACTGGTCAGACATGTTAGTCAGGGTCAGGCAAAACATACTGATCAGACATGTTAGTCAGGGTCAGGCAAAACATACTGATCAGACATGTTAGTCAGGGTCAGGCAAAATATACTGGTCAGACATGTTAGTCAGGGTCAGGCAAAACATACTGATCAGACATGTTAGTCAGGGTCAGGCAAAACATACTGATCAGACATGTTAGTCAGGGTCAGGCAAAACATACTGATCAGACAAGTTAGTCAGGGTCAGGCAAAACATACTGATCAGATCAGACATGTTAGTCAGGGTCAGGCAAGACATACTAATCAGACATGTTAGTCAGGGTCAGGCAAAACATACTGGTCAGACATGTTAGTCAGGGTCAGGCAAAACATACTGGTCAGACATGTTAGTCAGGGTCAGGCAAAAACATACCGGTCAGACATGATAGTTAGGATCAGGCAAAACATACTGATCAGACATGTTAGTCAGGGTCAGGCAAAACATACTAATCAGACATGTTAGTCGGGGTCAGGCAAAACATACTGATCAGACATGTTAGTCAGGGTCAGGCAAAACATACTGGTCAGACATGTTAGTCAGGGTCAGGCAAAACATACTGGTCAGACATGTTAGTCAGGGTCAGGCAAAACATACTGATCAGACATGTTAGTCAGGGTCAGGTAAAACATACTGGTCAGACATGTTAGTCAGGGTCAGGCAAAACATACTGGTCAGACATGTTAGTCAGGGTCAGGCAAAACATACTGATCAGACATGTTAGTCAGGGTCAGGCAAAACATACTGATCAGACATGTTAGTCAGGGTCAGGCAAAACATACTGATCAGACATGTTAGTCAGGGTCAGGCAAAACATACTGATCAGATCAGACATGTTAGTCAGGGTCAGGCAAAACATACTAATCAGACATGTTAGTCAGGGTCAGGCAAAACATACTGGTCAGACACGTTAGTCAAGGTCAGGCAAAACATACTGGTCAGACATGTTAGTCATGGTCAGGCAAAACATACTGGTCAGACATGTTAGTCAGGGTCAGGCAAAACATACTGATCAGACATGTTAGTCGGGGTCAGGCAAAACATACTGATCAGACATGTTAGTCAGGGTCAGGCAAAACATACTGATCAGAGAAGTTAGTCAGGGTCAGGCAAAACATACTGATCAGATCAGACATGTTAGTCAGGGTCAGGCAAAACATACTAATCAGACATGTTAGTCAGGGTCAGGCAAAACATACTGGTCAGACACGTTAGTCAGGGTCAGGCAAAATATACTGTTCAGATATGTTAGTCAGGGTCAGGCAAAACATACTGGTCAGACATGTTAGTCAGGGTCAGGCAAAACATACTGGTCAGACATGTTAGTCAGGGTCAGGCAAAACATACTGATCAGACATGTTAGTCAGGGTCAGGCAAAACATACTGATCAGACATGTTAGTCAGGGTCAGGCAAAACATACTGGTCAGACATGTTAGTCAGGGTCAGGCAAAATATACTGGTCAGACATGTTAGTCAGGATCAGGCAAAACATACTGATCAGACATGTTAGTCAGGGTCAGGCAAAACATACTGATCAGACATGTTAGTCAGGGTCAGGCAAAACATACTGGTCAGACATGTTAGTCAGGGTCAGGCAAAACATACTGATCAGATCAGACATGTTAGTCAGGGTCAGGCAAAACATACTAATCAGACATGTTAGTCAGGGTCAGGCAAAACATACTGGTCAGACACGTTAGTCAGGGTCAGGCAAAACATACTGGTCAGACATGTTAGTCAAGGTCAGGCAAAACATACTGATCAGATCAGACATGTTAGTCAGGGTCAGGCAAAACATACTAATCAGACATGTTAGTCAGGGTCAGGCAAAACATACTGGTCAGACACGTTAGTCAGGGTCAGGCAAAACATACTGGTCAGACATGTTAGTCAGGGTCAGGTAAAATATATTGGTCAGACATGATATGGTCAGGCAAAATATACTGATCAGACATGATAGGGTCAGGCAAAATATACTGATCAGACATGTGAGCCAGGGTCAAACAAAACATACTGGACAAGATCCTCACATCGGCTTCCTAATAGCCCTCCCTGGAAACAGGCTATTTTCATATCAGCCAGACTAACGAGGTGAGGATCAACGTGATCCCTGTAGTAGTGAGTGACACGCAGATAAAGCCAAGCATAGGACAACCGCCTGGAGGACTACGGCCTACCTTCATCAGCACACTCGGGATGTGAGGAAAACGACTGCTACTCAACGCCCTTTTCACGGCGCACAAAAGTGTCAACCTGCTCATATTGTGGGCATTCGAAACAAGAACAACAACAACAAGAACAACAACAACAAGAACAACAACAACAACAACAAACATATTTTGTATCGTCTAATAAGGACTGGGAGGGTGGGGTGGGGTGGGGTGAGGAGCCAAAGTCAAGAGTCCTGTGAAACATACTGATCTTGGCGTCTACTTCAGGCCCTCATCATTTTCTTAGAAATAAGTGTTGCAACCGACTGACCGACGAGGTGGGGATCGATTTCGCAATCTCCAGAATGGTGAGCTTACTCCACAGCTTCGCATTGCAATTCAGTCAGGAGGCGAAATGTCACAGTCGGAGTCACGCTTTTGGATTTAGTAAGAGACACTCTATAACGTCAACTTAAACTTATAACTTCTTTATATAGGGTTTAGAAAACTCTTTACGCCAAGTTTATTCTCAAAGTGTACTGTGTGTACCCAATTTATTGTTTAATGCAGTATCTGCTTGTCGTATGAGGCGACTAACTGTGTGACATGGTATTACACCGGCCATGGTTAGAATGGTTTGTTAAAAGCAGCATAGATGGCGCCTAACAGCATGTGGGTTTACTTTGCTTTAGTTGTTTGTTTGTTTGTTAATTTTTTTGTTTTTTTGTGTTCGTCTTATTCCTCTAATCCCCAAGGCGGTATGCGTTGCACTGCGGTCTTTATTTTGCGCCTGTCGGCTCAGTGCATCCGACTTCAGCATTCATTTTAATGAAGGATTCGCTTCCTTCTGCATTTTCTAAGGGTTTCGCTTCACCGGGGTAACGGGCGGTGCTGTGATGAGGATCGAACCCAGTACCTTATACCTTAGTGTTTGAGTCTATTAAGATAAACTCGCACATTGGTACGCTTTTAAATTGTGGGTTTCAGTAGCCTTTCTCATATCTCGACCATGCTGGTGAAGGTCACCCGAGTCCATCCATGCAGCTGTGCTAATGTTTGATTTCATCTGCGTGACGTTCACTACTACAGGGATCACGTCAGTCTCCACTTTGTTAGCTTGACTGCCATTAAAACAGATAGTTTCCAGAGAGAGCAGTACGAACAGATTGTGCTTCTCAACCCGCAGTATCTTGAAAGCTGCATCTAATTCATCGAGCCAGCCATTTCTCCAACGACTGACATGACCCAGGCACTAATGTGCAGAGTGGGGAATTGCATTTCTTAGAAAAACCCATCTATCTTCCACATTGTGAAGTGTGGGCTGTCCGTTCGTCAGATCAATGTTCAGGTTCCTGGAGAAGGTCTGTGTGTCTCGTCTTGTAGCATGGAGAGGGCACAAGCGATGGCTCAAGCTAAAGCCTGTAGGTGTGTCACCACAGACACGCGGCATCCTCTGTACAGTAGGATCTCAGACATCAAGGGATCAACTATCAACATAAGGGGCGTCATGTATGGCACAGGTAGAGAAAATAATCGGACATGTCACTCTAGCTGAGGTAATAACCAGGGGGGAAGAATGAGTCCACACTGATGATATAATTGTAGAGTACCGTTCATAATCGTCTCAGTCTTTGCAGACCATGCGCGTGGCACCGTGTGAGTTGTTTCTCAGGGCTTAAGCCTGGGCACTGAAAATGGAGACCCTGGGCTGCTCAAACTGTAGGATCTCCCTCTCGGCCTCGCTGGTGTAATCCAAAGGAATACAAAGCGTGACAATTTTGCAACAGCTCAGCTGCAGGAGCTGCCGGAATGAGTTCGCAATTTTGAAACCATCCGCCTTAGGTGCTACCACTAAGGATTTTCTGTCTGGGCTTACTCCTGTAGCCCTACCCTCTCCCGAGGTTTCCACAAGGCAGTGTAGTCGTTGCCCGCATATGCTAGTTACTCAAGACATCCGTTGATACTCTCATTGTCTCAAGACTAGTCAGCACTCTTTGGGATTTGTGGGTTTAAAATCAGAGTTCCTCCTCTCTTAGGCGAACTGCCTGAACAGGCTAACGAGCTTCGTCTACCCAGGTTTAGAGTCAAGAGTTTACCTTCTCTTTGATTGGCTGCCAACCAAGGCTAATGAGCCCAATCTGCCCACCCAGTTATACCGCCGGGTACTCAGTCGCGCCCCCACAACAGGCTCTGTAAGAAACAGGGGGCCCCTCATCAAGGTGCTGCTGGAGACACAATAATGTAGGAGAGGCCATTGGCGTGGAAATTCCTAAACGGCAAGCCGAACAGTGAATCCAGCGGCGATCTCTACATCTGGAAAGGAGAGGCTATATCAGACGCTTCACTTTCCTTTAACGAGCCGGACGTAATTATAGTTGGCACTAAACAACAGTAACAACTACAGAATCAACAACAACAGCATCAACAACAACAGCATCAACAACAGCAGCACCAACAACAACAGCATTAACAAGAACAGCATCAACAACAACAGCATTAACAACAACAACGGCATCAACAACAGCAGCACCAACAACAAAAGCAGCATCAACAACAACAGCATCAACAACAACAGCATTAACAACAACAACGGCATCAACAACAGCAGCACCAACAACAAAAGCAGCATCAACAACAACAGCATCAACAACAACATCAGCATGAACAACAACAACGGTAGCATCAACAACAACAACACCAATAACAATAACAGCATCAACAACAAAAGCAGCATCAGCAACAACAGCATCATCAACAACAACAGCAGTATCAACAACAACAACAACAATAACAGCATCAACAACATCAACAGCATCAACAACAACAGCAGCATCAACAACAACAGCAGCATCAACAACAACAGCAGTATCAACAACAACAGCAGTATCAACAACAAAAACAGCAGCATCAACATCAACAACAACAACAACAATAACAGCATCAACAACAACATCAGCATCAAAAACAACAACAGCAGCATCAACAACAACAGTATCATCAACAACAACAGCAGCATCAACAACAACAACAGCACCAACAACAACAGCATCAACAACAACAACATCAACAACAGCAGCATCAACAACAACAACAGCACCAACAACAACAACAGCAGCATCAACAACAACAACATCAGCATCAACGACAACAGCAGCATCAGCAACAACAACAACGAGAGACAATTTCCTATTCTTAATCTATAAAAGTATGTATCCTTTTAGTGGTAGTTTTGTCGTTCTCCATGTTTCGGGACCATACAACAGACTTTATATTGGAGTTGCAGATTTGTGTCTTTGTGTTGCAAGAGTGCGTGTCCAGTAATTGAATTTGCGGAAACTGGCGAGCCATTACGTCAACTGATCAAACAACGTACATGGCTACATGTTTCATATCTGTCTGCCTCATTACGGACACGCCTTTTGTCTTGTAGATCGGCATTAATGGCAAACATTTTCTTTCTAATGTTCAATAAATAAATAATACGGCAACCGCAATATATATAGCAAAAGAGGCGATAAAAAATTATCAATATTATGCTAATAAAGATTTGCAGAAATGGAGGAAAATTGCTTTCAATAAATTACAATACTACCAGAGTGTTCTGCCGGGGTTTTGTGTATGACAAAGACAAGAATAGGACTACTGCCTCATAGAGAGCATGTCGTAAAAGGCGACTAACTGTGTGACATGGCATAACAATAGCTGGTTTGCTTAGAGCAGCATAGATGGCGCCTAGCATGCTGTTGGTCTTCTTTGATCTAGTGGTTAGGTCTATTAAGATGAATTCGCACATGACTTTACCACCTAACGCAGCGGAGTATTAAGCTGCTCAAGCCTAGCCCGCTAAGCAGGAAATCCTTCTTCCGGCCATATCCAGCTTATACCAGAGGTGGGACCTGCACAGGGACATCTCTCCTTGTAGAAGTACAGGTCGACTAAGTGGGACCTGCATGGGGGCATCTGCCCTTGTAGAAGTACAGGTCGACTAAGTGGGACCTGCACAGAGGCATCTCTCCTTGTAGAAGTACAGGTCGACTAAGTAGGACCTGCACAGAGGCATCTCTCCTTGTAGAAGTACAGGTCGACTAAGTAGGACCTGCACAGAGGCATCTCTCCTTGTAGAAGTACAGGTCGACTAAGTGGGACCTGCACAGAGGCATCTCTCCTTGTAGAAGTACAGGTCGACTAAGTGGGACCTGCATGGGGGCATCTGCCCTTGTAGAAGTACAGGTCGACTAAGAACTAAGAACAATACCAGCCGAGTGGTCTCCGTAGCAAATAGAATATGATCAATCTGTCATTCCTAGCATGTTGTATAGTGTGACTAAAGAAGGTTGTGCATTTGGCTAACAACCTCATAATGTAAAAACCATTGCTCTGAAACACGCTAAGAATGAACGGGGTCTGTAATCCTGTGATTCAATAAGACAACGGAAGTGCCAGGTTGCCAAATGTAGTTTAAACTTAATGCGGTCTTTTGTTCTACAGTAGGTAGTTGGACCAGGGAATTTACTTAGGTCATCTCTCCATCTCATTGGTGGACGGTTTCGGGTGTGCTTAAAGCTGTAAGGTCACCAAGATGGTAACATTAACGACTGTGTGATCCGGCAAGACCACATGTCCCGTCCATGTACGTGCTATAACAGTGCAGTATCTATGGTGCCATTGATGGGAGTAATGAGCCTGATTTTTTAGTTGCGAATTTGGTCCCGTTGAAGGAATGTCAAAGTTCTTCTCGCTAATGCCCTGTGAGCGATCTGGGCTTCTCTGCATCTGCTTTGTGTAAGTTTCATAACTCGCAGACATGTGATGGTGTGTTTATTCGTCACGTGTAATGAAGACCACTCTCTCTGTTTAGTCGTGTGGACAATCTTTTAATGTTGCACTTTCCGCTGAAATTGGGGACTTGCGCAGTGATTAAAGTGAGGAAGGTTTGTGCAGTCTGTCAACCTCCCTCTCTCGTCCTAAGCTACCTTTTCGGCCAGTGGCAAGACATTATCGAGACGACTGGAGATAGCACAGGATGGAGGTTTGTCCTCAGGGTTTACTCCCGAAGCCTTTTCGGTAAACATGTATCTTGCAAGGCAGCGGAGGTGTAATATCCACTAGTGTGGGAATATAGGATGACCAGTACGACTAAATCTCTATGTTAGTAACAAATGGTACAGGAACCTGTAAGTACTAAATAATGTTTCAGATATCCACAAAGTGTTGTCACAGAGTGAAAGTCATAGCCACCCACATAGTGACAGACGCACAATGACCAATCATGAATAGGAGATAGGGGAGATAATCCAGACAAACTGTGACGATGTGCGCGAACAAATGATACATGCCACAAACATTTCGTCAATGGCAATGGTCATGTCAGGTCAGGTCAGGTTATCCCGTAACCGGTGAGGTCGTTGGGGCCCACACGAGGACATCCTCATAATCCCACGCCACCCTTCGCTGTCAGCGGCCGCTGCCTGTGCCTCTTCTGGTCGGAGATTGGTCCATTCTTTTATGTTGTCCTCCCACCTCTTTTTGGGCCGGCCTCTTCGTCGTCCGCCTTGTACCTTTCCGTGGAGGATAATGGCAATGACAACTGAATAACCTGACTATGAAATGTCACACGATATAAGAATGACAAGTATAACAGACAAGGTAATCTACACTAGACAATCGTCAGACCCACATAATACTATGTTCATATCAATTGTCACATTGACATAATGACAAATGCATTAATTCGGCTTGCTTCTAAATGATGAAATATGCAGCAACTGGTAATAACACGTGTCCAACCATCCTACACACCAGTACCACGTGTCTAGACTCTCTATTTAAAGGAATCAATCAAATCCATTCTAAACTTCAGCACTAACCCTTTCAAGAAAAGAAGACCCTATTTAAGGGCCAAACAAGAGACAACTATCACTGTTCTGATCGAACGGAACAAGTCAGCCTGTTCCGTAGGAGAACTGGACATAACAGATTGAATAACCACTTACACAGGCCTTGCCTCCATTGTTATTGTGTATGTGCCGGTGGGTAGAACAGACATTTCAACATATCCTGCTAGACTGTTATATGGTTAGTCAGTTGCGTACTGAGCACTGGTCAACGGAGACGGATATCCACAGATAGCTCTTTGGAAGCGCTTGAGAACTGTTCACTACAGCAATCTTTATCCAGAGAACTGGACTTACATGCAGCGGCAACAGGAAAAAACATGGCGAACAAGAAGAAGAAGACGAATGGGATGACTATCATACTACACATACACACGCATACAAACACATACACACGCATACAAACACCTACACATATACATACATTCATGCATTTATATATATATATATATATGCCGATGCTCAAGCAAATTTCAAGTTAAATATATACTCAAATTATACTATGGATTGTCGCCCCACAGAGAATATGTCGCAAAAATGGGTACTGTGTGGCCAAAACAACAGGTCTTGGTTATGTGATTAGCGGAGCGGCTTAGATGGCGCATGACAGGCTGCGGGTCTCCCTTGCTCTAATTTACGCTTCCACCTCCACCAGTCTAAATAATAGTCGATCGTATATTCCAGGGGCTAACAGATGCTGGGATCGACCTGGCAAGTCACCAGTAGATTTTCACCTGCCAAAAAATATGAAACAAAGGAGATCGCATGTCCCTACGACGTCTAACGACATCAGTGAACTGAAGATATATATATATATATATATACAATGTTTGACAAATTTTAACGTGGTTTACTAGTCAGTCAAAAATTCAAACAGTCAGCATGGTCAGACTACAGTCATGCAATTTATGTTTTCAAGTATAAACTAGGCATTAATTCACCTTTATTTCTACATAACAATGCGTACCAAACCAACATATATTGTATTATTTACACAGTATTCGTCTATTTCTTCTAAAGAAAAAATGCACTACTGTCAGAGGTATGGCGAGTCCTTGAACAACCTGGCAGCTTTAGCACTGTAGTACCATTTATCGATGGCATTAGCAAGTTTAATTTGTGGCAGTGGAGGTCCATTTAGATTCACCCGCATCAACTAGCTAACTTATAACCTATTCGAACCGTAATATTAATTATAATTGTTTGATAGTTGTTATGTAGTAACGATTACTTACGTATTTAACTATTAAAAATATTGTTTGTACTTCTCACAGAAGAGCGATTCTGTCAATTCCTGTATATATATATATATTTATTTGAAGAAAATAATGACCATTGTTAACAGCTCATTGCGATTTGTTAGTAATACAAAAAAGTTATTAGATTTAATTGAATGTGACCTGTCGTTCGCTCAATGACACCGCTTCCGGTCCCTCTCAGGGAGAAGACTGCCGGTCCCTGATTTATTTACTGTCTGCAATTTTTCTGCAATCTTATAATAAAAATAACTCCTATCCAACGAGCAGCCACAATGACTGAGTGATTCATCCAATTGAAAAAGTGTCATCTGCCAGGGTCTCCCAGTGCTCCGAAATGAATATCCCTGCGGTGTTCATAAAACCATTTGCAATTTGTTTGTTTCCGTCAATGTAGCTGTTGCTATGGCTTCCATTCTTCTGATGTGCACTAGTCTTGGGGTCAGCTTGTCCCTCTGGCTGAGGACGCGTTCCGCTTGTGTCTGCTTGGTCCATTAATTTTATTGGAGATCCAATTTGCTGGACACAATGTAACGGGCCATTAAATCGGGGTGACCGTTATTATGTTGATAAATTATTATCCCCCTTCTAGTGAATATGATCTCCCTTTATCATGCCAGAGCGGCTCCACCAATGCTGTTGCTGCGTACGTAAGCGATATGCAGACGCTTTTTATGGGGGTGGGGGGGGGGGGGCGGACAGACACACACGTACACACGCATTTATATATGTGTGTATGTATGTATATATATATATATATATATATATATATATATATATATATATTCTTAGTTCTTAGTTCTTAGTCGACCTGTACTTCTACAGGGGCAAATGCCCCTGTGCAGGTCCCAGCTCTGGTATGAGCTGGCTGTAGCCGGGAGAAAGATTTCCTGCTTAGCAGGCTAGACTCGAGGAGCTTAATACTTTGCTGCGTTGGGACAATCGATTACAGAGGATGGTTATCCAATGTGCGAGTTCATCTTAATAGACTTAAACACTAGAGGAAAGCAGACCCGCAGCCTGTTAGGCGCCATCTACGCTGCTCTTAATAAACCACCTAACCATGGCCGGAGTAATGCCATGTCATACAGTTAGTCTCCTTTTACGTGTCTCTCTCTCTTTTTCTCTCTCTCACACATTCACATTAACGCACATGCACACGTACATACATACATACACACACACACACACAGAGACACATATATATATATATATATATATATATATATATATATATATATATATATATATATATATATATCACATGTCCTTTTACAGAACGTAGCTTCTTACAACCGCCACCTATTTGGCTGTTGTAAGTCTCTTGTCAAGTGTGCAGTACGGCAGGTTGCCATTACTTTCCGTACGTGGAGGAGCATTATCCCGAGAGAAAAAAGCACTGTCTGCCAAACTGGACACAAGTGGGAATCGAACCCGGAACGTTGAGATTGTGAAAAGCCTCATATATATAAATGTATCATTTCATTACTTATGGACCCGTTCCACAGAGCGGCTAGACCGGAGCGGGTCGTACCAACTACGCTTCCATTGTCTTCTGCCTTGGCCACGGTGGACCAGTGGGTGACAAGTTTTCCCGTATGTAGCATTGGGAATGCTGTATCTGAGTTCGAGGGAGTCGGACCAGCCCTAGGTGGCCGGTCGTCCTGGTGGTCGTCTTCTGTCTCGGAGGTACCAGACTGCTGTAGCTCAGCTCCAACGATCATCAGTTCTCCGAATGCAGGTGGCCAGCCCAGCGATGATTTACCTTGTCTGAGTGGGTAACTGCATCCTTCACCATCACAGGTTTGTGTCTTTCGCGATATGTCCAATCATCAATCCGATTTTTATTGCCCACATCATTTATATCTATAAGGGATCAAGATGCTGAGCAGCGCATGAGCTGCAGTGGTCAGCGACCCATAGCTGCCAAGACCCTTCTACACCTCCACGCGGTGATCCTGGTTAACAGGCTGCAGCAAGGCAGACTGGCTAAGGAGAAGGGATCGAAGAGAGAATGCTAACCCGGTACTCAAAAAATGCTTGCTGAAGTCGGATGTGTTGGACCGAAAGTTGCACATATCGCAGTTAAGCTGTAAACTACGACACAACGCATTCCGTTCTCTGGACTACATTCTGCTACTTAAGCCCTTTCAGGGCTTGGTAGCGGGAGATTGAGAACGAACGAAGCCAAGCCATATATATATAAAATTTGCCACACATCGAGGCCATGTACCCCTACACTTGGTTACCTCGTACCACTCAGAGTAGTCGTTATTTGTGCCAACTCTGCCATCTTCCCTTCAACCGATTTCTAATCCATTTGGTAACTTTACCACATATCCCATGTGATTTCAACTTCATAAATAATCTTCGATGAGGTACTCTATCAAAGGCCTTTGCAAAACCTAGACAAATGACATATACTCCATCTATCCACCGTCTCGTGGCCGCATTCTTACGGTGCATTGTCATTAGATGACTGGACCAAACTATTCTTTGCCTGGAAATGTACTTTCCACAAGACGTAGTGCCGTCCGTACTGCGAATGTTCTCGATTTGTAGTTTGTTTAACCTGGAAACACCGATGTCCTTTCATAAACACTAAATTTCAAACGTCGAATTTACTTCCTCGCGTGTCTTTGACAAGGGACCCTAAGTGCTCATGTGCGGTTGGCGAGACAGCCCTTAGTCATCTAAGCGGGTTGCCTGCCCTTGTAGGTTATATTGCTTACTTCTTTCTCATTTATTTTACAGACCATGTATGTTATTTGCTTTGAATTCTCTCAAATTTGTCACATACCATGTATGTTTTTTGCTTTCCATTCTCTCACATTTGTCACATACCATATATGTTATTTGCTTTCCATTCTCTAACATTTGACACATACCATGTTTGTTTTTTTCTTTCCATTCTCTCACATTTGTCACATACCATGTATGTTATTTGCTTTTTATTCTCTCACATTTGTCGCATACCCTCTATGTTATTTGCTTCCAGTTGCATGACATTTGTCACATACCATGTATGTTATTTGCTCGAATTCTCTCACTTTTGTCACATACCTTGTATGTTATTTGCTTCCCGTTGTATCACATTTGTCACATACCATGTATGTTATTTGCTCGAATTCTCTCACTTTTGTCACATACCTTGTATGTTATTTGCTTCCCGTTGTATCACATTTGTCACATACCTTGTATGTTATTTGCTTCCCGTTGTATCACATTTGTCACATACCATGTATGTTATTTGCTCAATTGTCTCACTTCTGCCATCTTCCAATGGCCAATATTTATGCAATATGCATTCTACAAGCTTTCATATATCCCATAGGTTCAATTTATTATCTCCCATTTGTACAATACCTTGTATGTTATGTATTATCTATTCTCTAACACTTATCGCATACCAAGTATGTTATGTACTTTCAATTCTCTCATATTTATCACACACCGTGCATGCTATTTATCATATACGCTTTTACATTTATCAGATACCATGTAAGTTAAGTAACAACTATTCTCTCCCATTTATCACTGACCATGTATGTTATGTGTATTCTATTTCATCCCACTTGTCACATATCGTGTATGCGTATCACACCTTGGTACAATATATGTTTCATTATTTAGTCACATCTGGGATGTGGCATTTCAGGGGGTTTTCCCGGGAGTCAATCGGCCTATCAAAAGTAGGCCATGGATAAACAAAGACAAAGTAATCATGAAAAAGCAATAATGAAAAAGTAATAATGAAAAAGTAATAGTGAAAATCAAATGCATTCTATACAATTTGTACTTGCTAAGAGACATTGGAAGGAGCTGTTTTCGAAAGTTAATTTATTCGATTGTTTTCTGAAAGAAATTCATTTACTCGACTGGTTTGGAGAGAAGAAACCGGTGTCTGGTCAGGCAAAACTTACTGATCTGACATGTTTGTCAGGGTCAGGTAAAATAAACTGATCTGACATGTTTGTCAGGGTCAGGTAAAATAAACTGATCTGACATGTTTGTCAGGGTCAGATAAAATATACTGATCTGACTTGTTTGTCAGGGTCAGGTAAAATATATTGATCTGACATGTTTGTCAGGGTCAGGTAAAATATATTGATCTAACATGTTTGTCAGGTTCAGGTAAAATATACTGATCTGACATGTTTGTCAGGGTCAGGTAAAATAAACTGATCTGACATGTTTGTCAGGGTCAGGTAAAATATATTGATCTGACATGTTTGTCAGGGTCAGGTAAAATATATTGATCTAACATGTTTGTCAGGTTCAGGTAAAATATACTGATCTGACATGTTTGTCAGGGTCAGGTAAAATAAACTGATCTGACATGTTTGTCAGGGTCAGGTAAAATATACTGATCTGACATGTTTGTCAGGGTCAGGTAAAATATACTGATCTGACATGTTTGTCAGGGTCAGGTAAAATATACTAGCAAAAACCCTTACCTCACTTCTACATAATTCTCCCTGGAAACTGATTGTTTTCATGACATACTGGCTAACGAGGATGGGGATCGACCTGATCCACGTAGTAGTGAGCGACATGTATAAGAAGCCAAGGACCCTTGTCACCTTCATCAGCACGGAATGTTAGGAAAAAGGACCAACTTACCAGTCAACGTCCTTTTGTTCTTGTGCACAAAATAATAAAATGACTCATTGTCGGGATTCATCAACTCGACTGGTTACAAGATGGATGTGAATGTGGCAGGAATGAGAACGGATTCAGTGTCTTCCTGATGAATAATCCTAACAAGGGGCTGACTATATGCTTTAACTTATATACGGTAGAAAACACATGGTTCTATACGAAAACATAACCATTCATCATTATCTTCTTATATCGATTTGTGTAAGTAGACGCGCGAGGAGGTGTAGTTTTCTTTCGTTTGATCAGTTGTGTGGACGATGATTTGCAATTCCGTGTTTCTTCATTGACATCTTCTAGGCACCTTTTTATTAGTCTCACTATTGCTCTGCAACTGTGTTGTCTAGTGCTGTAGATCCGTTTAGTTTTTTATTTGTTTGCATTCATGTCAGGTGTCTGAAGCATTTTTTTCTCTGCCTTCCCATGTATTTCATGTCCGGTGTTTCACCCATCCTCTGTATTGCTTCTTCGTTTCGCACTCTCCCCAGCCTTATTACTCCGACAGCCTTGTTACTCCGACAGCCTTGTTACCCCGACAGCCTTGTTACTCCGACAGCCTTTCTCAAACACCTCATTTCGCATTTCCTGATTGTTGTTTCTTGTGCCTTTGTGAGAGTACATGTGTGATACTGGTAGCAGAGAGCACAAAGATGGTAGGACAAACAAATCACAACACAAAACATAGGTGCAACCTGACCGGTTTTAGCAAGCTACCATTAACCAGATGTGTCAGGAAAGTGCGAGACACGACGTACGAGTTATATAATAGATTGGGCCACACTGAAATCGCAAATATGATTCAATCAACAAATGTTATGTGAGTGCCAAAATAAGGCAAGCACCAGTGCTCTCCAGTTGAAGCTGTGTGACGCCATTCTTGTCTATTCATGTATGTTGTTCAAACCCATAATGGAACCCGCTCTGACGATTGTTCTAGGGAGGGTTTCTTTCGGTCTTCCTCTCTTCCTATTGCCCGGTGATGACCACATAAATGCCGTTGCTATCCATTCTAAGAACATGTCTGATCTAAGACCACCTTTTTTTTACCTGTTGCGTGATGAAACATATTGTTGATTGGTGACTTCTCTAATTCTTTTGTTGGTTATAAATTGCTCCCACTTATTCTCGAATGCATTTAACCTCTTTTCCAATGCCTGTTATTTTCCAGATTCATATCCATAGGTGTACGCGTTGAGTAATTTTGATTTTCAGATGTTCGTTAGTTGGGGAAAGGTACACGCGGCTAGAGCAATGAGAGTGAAAATGTCCTTAGATGCATCTCCATCTTGAGTCATTTTGCTCCTCAGAATGGTGAAACTGTCAACTGTTTGTAATACTTCTTCATCCAACTCGATAATAGCAGACTATTTGGTGAAATTCATTAACTTTGCGGGCACGGCGTGGGCTAGTGGTTAAGTGACACGGCTCACAACCAGAAGGTGCTGGGTTCGATCCCAATCATAGAACCGGCCGTTACCCCGAGGAAGCAAATCCTTAGAAAATGCGGGAGGAAGCAGACCCTTACATAAAATGCATGCTGATGTCGGATGCACTGGGCCGACAGGCGCAAAATAAAAACCGCAGTGCAACGCACATCGCCTTGGGGAATAGAGAAATTGAAAACAAAAGAAAACAAAAAATACCTTTGTCTTGGAAGCATTCATTTTAAGTCCTATCTGTTCTGATAGGCAGCATATTCGATCCAACGTATTTTGCGTTTCTTCGGGATTATTACATATATACACACATACAAAAACAGGCAAGACATGAAAGAATAACAAAATACAATCCTACATAATAAATATAATGGCTGCCATGAAAACAACCCGTTTCCAGGGACAACCACTGGGAAGTCGAGGTGAGGGTCTTAGCCAGTACATTTCGCCTGACCCTGACTAACATGTCTGACCAGTATGTTTTGCTTGACCCTGACTAACACGTCTAACCAGTATATTTCGCCTGACCCTGACTAACATGTCTGACCAGAATGTTTTGCGTGACCCTGGCTAATATGTCTGATCAGTATGTCTTGCCTGACCCTGACTAACATGTCTGATCAGTTCATTTTGCCTGACCCTGACTAACATGTCCGATCAGTATATTTTTCCTGACCCTGACTAACATGTCTGTTCAGTATATTTTGCCGGACCCTGACTAACATGTATGATCAGTATATTTTTCCTGACCCTGACTAACATGTCTGATCAGTATATTTTGCCTGACCGTGACTAACATGTCTGATCAGTATATTTTGCCAGACCCTGACTAACATGTCCGATCAGTATATTTTGCCGGACCCTGACTAACATGTCCAAACAGTATATTTTGCCTGACCCTGACTAACATGTCTGATCAGTATATTTTGCCTGACGAAACGTTAGTTTTCTTCCCTAATATAGTATGTAGCCTGAACGGTACATGAGGGTCAATGTATACGACAACATCAAGAACAGCACCACTGCCCCACAGAGAGCATGTCGAAAGAGGCAGCTAAATGTGTGACATGACATAACATCGGCCAAAGTTAGGTAGTTTGTTAAGAGCAACACGAAATGAGTCTCACAGTCTACTTTGCTATGGTGTTTGAGTTTATTAAGATAGACTCGCACATCGGTTAACCACCCTGGGGAGTAAAAAACTGCTCGAACCTAGCCCGCTAGGCAGGAAATCCTCCTCAGGGCTATATCTGGCTCACGCCAGAGCTGGGTCCTGCACAGAAGCATCCTTCTCTGTAGAAGTACATGTCGACTGAAATCTCAGAAGAAGACGAATGTAGAATGGTCTTAGATAGCCTCGACATGAATGCACTTCAGGAAGACCCGTATGTGCGTCTTCTCATTCTGAAAATGGTGAAAGGTAAGCCTGGTCGCTGGTTTCTGAATCTCACTGGTTGATGAAACGCGTGTTACGTCCTCCCAAACTACCCTCCCTGCTTGACCTTTTAATATCAAATTCTTGCAATCTGTGGATCGTCATTTTATCAATGGCAGTGCCATCATCCATCAGGAGGTTGTTGATTGATTTTGATATCGATAGGAAAATCAATAGGCTGGTCGAGTGGTCCCAGATTCTGTGCGAACTATGCACAGAGACAAAACCAAGGTTATGAGAATGCATGCAGGCAATGGTCAGATTATATAAGGTCGGAATCTACTTCAGGATGTGCGAGTCACAAATTAGATCGCAATTGGATATTTAAATTAAAAACTATATGAGATACGAACTTGTAAACCATTTATTATTGCCCTTATAAGGTAATTAAAAGTGGTTAAGCCGTCGGCCTCGTGATCAGGTAGTGTGGGTTCGATTCCGGAATCCGCCGTCATTTTCACAGGTGCTTGATGCGGAGTCCCATGCATCTGGTAGTCGCCCCCTAGTCGTCTTGTCCTTGACTTGCCACTGGGGTCGGGCGGCACGAGACGAGAGAGTGAGGATAAAATGTAACGTAGTTAATCCTAACTAAAAATAGCGCCAGCAAAATAAATTATGTCATTATCGTCTTCGATGCACGACGGCCTTTGCCTTTGCCTTTTATAAGGAAAAAGGTCAGTCCCATGGCAACAGTTGCCGTCAGGGAGGAAGATAACTCTTTATGCACTAAGCTGCAGCCTATGTAAGGTGGGGTGCAAAGTTCCTTTCCTTGCTGTTTATATTTTCCTCAAATCAGACGTCAGGTATCAAAAACAGCTGGGTTGACTGGAGGAGCGGTCTTACCGTACATTGGTCGGGACTTTGTAAATATTTCTCCTTGAACGCGAACACTTGGCACGCTGTAATCCCTGTCTAGTAAGCTTACCCACTGTCAACTAGGCTACACGCTTTCTATTGTCCTTACATTGTTCCGTATTTCTAAAGATAATTTCCACCAGCATTGATACATTTATTCCGTAGTTTATCGGTGTATGGACAGACCGATTTGGTTATTTTGTGTTCGTCAGTCAGTTGTCTGCATAGCCCACCGTGAGCACACTTTCCGAAAATTATATAAGTCGTACATTACGCTGTTTGCTAAACCATGCGAGCACCCTATTGCAATTGCTAAACTGTCTATCATTTCTCCCCTGTCACCTCGAATCATCTCCCCCACCGCCCCACAGATACTTCTTCTGTAATCTGACCAGGTCGTGCGTCATCAAACATGTTTTAGCATCCTTGAGGAAATTTATTGACCCGGTCATGTACCGCTTTACGCGACAAACACTTCTGATCGTAAAGAGGGAGCATTTTCTTATGAACATCCTTTACATAATGCTCTTTACATAACATCCTTTACATAATGCTCGTTACATAACGTCCTTTACATAATGCTCTTTACATAACATCCTTTACATAATGCTCTTAACATAACATCCTTTACATAATGCTCTTTACATAACGTCCTTTACATAATGCTCTTTACATAACGTCCTTTACACAATGCTCTTTACATAACGTCCTTTGCATAATGCTCTTTACATAACGTCCTTTACACAATGCTCTTTACATAACATCCTTAACATAATGCTCTTTACATAACGTCCTTTACATAATGCCTTTTTGCCAACAACAAAAGACGAACACTAGCACTCTGGTTTTTCTTTTGTAAACTCTGTGAGCACGGACGCCATTTTGTATATAACTGCGCACGTACTTGTGAAACCCAGCATCTGCTATCAATAATAATCCTACAATTGGATGTTCATGCACCTGATGGGGTCTTTATAATTTCGAAATGACAATGCAGGTTGATAAGATGATCAGAGGAACGGATAATTAGGCTAAAACTATTTTTTTTCAAAATACAACCACCTACAAGAACAAGAGGACATCGTTACAAATTAACTAAAGAGAAGTCCAGATTAGATATTAGGAAATATTTTTGTTAGTCAGAGAGGGGTTATTACTTGGAATGCATTGCCACAGGAGGTATTGGAGGCAGGGATAATTAATGCATTTACGAATAAATTGGATGCGCATAGCTTTTAGAGCAAGGTAATGTAAATTTTCTTGTTTGTTTGTTTGTTTTTGTTGTTTGTTTTTTGCGTTGGGCCTTATTTTCTTTAATTCCCAAGGCAGTGTGCGTTGCACTGTGGTTCTAATTATGCGCCTGTCGGCCCAGTGCATCCGACTTCAGCATGCGGTAATGTAAATGAAACTGGTTGTATACAGACTCTGTATAGTCTTCTAAACCTGTATAAAGACGATAAATTAAGTTAAGTTAAGTTTATTTATGAAATAACAACTACATGTTTCAGCTCTCCCGTATCAGTGAACTAGTTATTGACTTACCCTCGTACATTCATTCTTTTATTTATTTCTGCAACATAGACACACTCGAAACGGATCTAATGACGTCACATGGAGCATCTGGAACCCGGTAGCGGCTTTTAAAACTGTGGCTGGATTTTAGAGATTCATTAGAAAATCAGTGAGTGACGGTTCAACACGTTAAACTCTAATGTCAAATCCCTAATTTGGGATCAAGACGCTAAGCAGGGCATGAGCTGCAGTGGTCAGCGACCCATAGCTGACTGCTAGCGTCAGAGCCAGGAAACCAGAGCTGCCAAGACCCTTCTACACCTCCACGCGATGATCCTGGATAACAGGCTGCAGCAGGGCAGACTGGCGAAGGAAAAGGGATCGAAGAGGTAATGCTGAAGTCGGATGTGTTGGACCCAAAAGTGCAAATATCTCAGTCAAGCTGTAAACTACGACACAACGCATTCCGTTCTCTGAACTACATTCTGCTACTTAAGCTTTTTCAGGGTTTGATAGCGGGGGATAGAGAACGAACGCAGAAGAAGAAGAGAAATCCCTAATTTTATTTGAGCCGGCGGCATGCAGGACAACAAAAGTGATACTTGGGCGGGTGCAGACGCTCGTCAATTGCTGCCTTCAGAGAATACTAAGCTTGAAATGATATGGCAATGACCAAACATACGAGGGGTGTTCAAATAAAATTCCGCGCGGGCTGCGTCGCGTGGACATACCCGCGAGGACCATGATGGCGTCACATCTGACTTAAGAAGCACATGCTAATGTACAAGTGCGCACGTGTTCATTGTCCTTGTATTCAAAGGTTCTGTTGGAGACTTAAGAAAATGGCAGGTGTGATATAGTCGAATAGATGGTTGAATCCCGGGCGGTGATTCAGTTCCTAGCAGCTGAAGGATGTCGACCAGTTGATATTCATCGCAGAATGCAAGTAGTGATAGGTGAAACAAAGTGTATGGAAGACAACAGTGAAGGATTAGACACAGATGTTTCGGAAAGGACAGGAGTTAATGAAAGTTGTTCTACGACCAGGTCAGGCGCATATTGTTGCGACAGATGGAGTCAGCGTCGATATTGGTGCAGCAATACGGGTGGACCGTCGCCGGAGCTTACATTCACTAGCAGAGAAATTAACTGTGTAGATTTGGGATAGTTCAAATGGTGGTTAGGAAGAAACTGAAGTCTCTGAAGGTGTGTTCTCAATGGGCCCTACTCGTGCTGACCGACCACCATAAGGAAAAACGTATGGGGTGGAGTTTGAACCCCATCCGACATCTACCCAAGCAGTGGCAACGCGTCTGAATTTCTATAACGACTTTTTCTGGCGAACCCCGGTGCATGCTGCCTTCACAACAATTGATTTCCTGATTTCTATCACAACTGCTGATGTTTCTTTCATATGTTTTCAATACATAGACTGGGGTGGTTTTCATTTGAACACACGAAGTAGATCTGTGGTGAAACTCTGGTCAAAGCCAAATGCACAAGAGATCATTCTTCAGCTTCCTCTTCGATCAACTAATGTTATGCTTCTAGCCCGGTGAGATTCACTAAGGTGACTGTTTCAGGTCTTCGCCGGTCCCCCACATCTTATCGACTGCCTCTCTTTGGTCTGTATAAGTAGGTCACTTCTGCAGGATGTTTTAGTGTTTAGTTGGGTGCTCCGCTATCGCACGTGACGGTGTCTCTTAGACCCAGTGTATGGACGTGGGCCTTGAGTCTGCAATGTCCTATTCTAATAACCTTTTTCTGGACATATCTGCCAAGTGTGTCTATGCTGTCATTTTCTGGCTTGTTTTCTTTGTGCTGGTCTCTTCCTTCTGTCCTAATGTATTGTTTGATAAGTGTGTGTCTTTGCTTCTACGTAGCTCTGTGGATGCCGAGTCTGTGTGAGATAAAGAGATGATGCTGGATTGATTATACACTGAGGATGGGTACTGTCTTTGTTTGGGAACCAATGGAAAATTGACGTAGCGGCAGACCAACACAGATTTGGATTGTTTCTGGCCAGTCGCTTGCAATGTTGGAATAGATGACATTTCATAGACTCATCTAGCGATTATTCTTGTAATACTACACACGGATAATGAATGGTTCTGATTGATTGATTGATTGAGTGATTGATCCACATCGATTGACATGAGGACTTCTCTTTCAAAATCCGGATGTTACCGTGAGGCCCAGCATACTATGACCAGTGGAACCACAACAGCCTATGGAGGTTCAAGTTTATATTTCTGATTTACATTACTGCATTACTGTGTCCAGCGGACGATGAGGCTAACGTCTGGTCAGGCAAAACATACTGATCAGACAATGTTAGCCAAGGTCAGGAGAAATATACTGGCCAAGACTCTCACCTGACCTCCTTATTGGTCGTCCTGGAATTTAGCTACTGTCGAGGACAACAGTTTGGCTAACAAGGTGAGGTTCGACGTGATCTCCGTGGTAGTGAGCAACACGCAGATGAAACCAAGAATAGCCCAACCGCCTGGAGGACCCCGACTTACCTTCATCAGCACACTCGAGATGTGAAGAAAGCTACTGCAACCCGTCACTTAACGCCCTTGTCAGGACGCACATGAGACTGACCTACTGATTGTGGGCATTCGAAAGAACAACAACTGTGTCCAGTTTGGCAGACACTGGGTTATCTTCTCGGGCGATTGCTCCTTCACGTACTGAAAGTAATGGCAACCTACGGTACTACACACCTGTCAAGAAACGGATAACAGTCAAATAGGTGGCGGTTGTAAGAAGCTACGTTCTGTAAAGGATATGCTGCTTACTTCTCCTTCTAAATATCCTGATCAATATTAATAATACGGTTTGCTTAGGCATCAGTGACCCGTTGAGTCGGTCGACCACGGCCATAGCCAAGTGCTGCAGATTGTTGTCAGGTCTCATAGAGAGCTCTAGGGAAGTCTGGCAACAGTTGGTAGTCACGAGGTGCGTCGTCGAACCCTCCTGCATCTCCAGCCAGTCGGTGGCTACTTCTAATATCCGGGGATGAAGTCATATCCACTTTTGGTTTCATGGTGACCAATGTTCTGCTGACTCATGGAATGCAGCCGAGTACTCGGCTTCCTTGGTACCGGGACCGCGAGGAATGTGTTGGGGTCCGATCTTTTTATCTGGCGTTCTCTGTCTCCGTTTGCCTCCTCCCCAACCGCTAGGTTTTGTTCTTTCTCGCATCACCGTTACACTTCGAGGATATGGAAAAGTTAGAGATTGCGTGCAAAAACAAATATTGAAAATGACACAATATCGAAATTTGAGTTGGTTGGGACACAATTTGCGACATCAAAGTCCACTATAAAAGATACTGGAGGACAAGATTCAAAGAAAATGAAAGGGCTACCAAGACTCACAGTTATTTCTCAGACATACGAACCTACGCTACAATGAAGAGAGCTGCAGAGGACAGGGTAAAACTGAGAGACATGCTCAGACATTCTTACAACTATTCTCAGGACTGATCAACCAGCAGATTATATATGCCTGGACATGAGCATAAATATATCTTACAAGTCCAGCGACGTCGGTCACAGAGCCTCTGTAGCGGCGTTCAAGGGAGATAATGGTGGCTAGAAGGGGGATAATAATTTACCAGCATAATAGCGGTCGATCTGAATTTATGAACCGTTGCAATGTGTCCAACAAATTGAATCTCCAATAAAATTAATGGGCCAAGCGGGCAGAAGCGAAATGTGTCCTTAGACAGAGGAGCAAGCTGACCTTGAAGATTAGTGCAAACTGGAGGGAATAAAATCAGCACTAACAACTGCAGTGACGGAAGCATATAAATCATGATTGGATTTGTGAATGCCACGGTGGTATTCATTACAAGAGCATTGGGAGGAGACGACGACAGATGACATTATTTCAAATGGATAATTAACTCAGCTGTGGTCGTTCCTTTGATATACGTTATTTATTATTGCAGTTTAAAGAAAAATTGTTGATAATAAATAAAAGTTGGAGAAATAAAAAAAATACATCTAATCATATTGTGACTCACTGTTTGAGTGAGTTAGTAAATCTGTGATTGAACTCTTGACAAGAAAAGAAGAACTTGTGGTGTAAGGGTGTGAATTGAGTGCAAGCTAGGCTTGCAATTTGAACATACCGAGTTTGAAAACTCTCGGTGGTCAGTTTATGCTACTTCCTTTTCCCGTCATAAGCCACGAAAATGGGTTTTGCAAGTAACAGGATGTTGTCCGTAAAACGGAATATGGTGTGTTGTAGTTTACAGCTTGTGTGTGATATGTGTACCTTTCAGTCCGAAACATCCGACTTCAGCAGGTATTTGTTTGCACCGGGTTCCCATTACGATCCTTTCTCCTTAACCAGTCTGCTCTGTTGCAGCCTGTTTTCCAGGATCATCACGAAGAGGGGTAGAAGGGTCTTGGCAGCTCTGGTTTGCTGGCCCTGACGCTAGCAGTCAGCTATGGATCGCTGACCGTTGCAGCTCATGCCCTGCTCAGCTCTGGTTTGCTGGCCCTGACGCTAGCAGTCAGCTATGGATCGCTGACCGTTGCAGCTCATGCGCTGCTCAGCTCTGGTTCGCTGGCCCTGACGCTAGCAGTCAGCTATGGATCGCTGACCGTTGCAGCTCATGCCCTGCTCAGCTCTGGTTCGCTGGCCCTGACGCTAGCAGTCAGCTATGGATCGTTGACCGTTGCAGCTCATGCCCTGCTCAGCTCTGGTTCGCTGGCCCTGACGCTAGCTGTCAGCTATGGATCGCTGACCGCTGCAGCTCATGCCCTGCTCAGCTCTGGTTCGCTGGCCCTGACGCTAGCTGTCAGCTATGGTTCGCTGGCCCTGACGCTAGCTGTCAGCTATGCATCGCTGACCGTTGCAGCTCATGCCCTGCTCAGCTCTGGTTCGCTGGCCCTGACGCTAGCAGTCAGCTATGGGTCGCTGACCGTTGCAGCTCATGCCCTGCTTAGTATCTTGATCCCATTTCGTGTTCAGTTTGCAAGCAGTAGGATGTTGTCTGGAGAGTGGAATAAGTTGTGTTGCAGTTTACAGCTTTACTGCGATATTTGCACCTTTCGGTCCGACACATACGGCTTCAGCAAGCATTTTGTTAGTACCGGGTTAGCCTTTCTTCTTTGATCCTTTCTCCTTTGCCAGTCTGCTCTGTTGCAGCCTGTTTTCCAGGATCACTATGAAGAGGGATATAAGGGAGTTGACAGCGGTGGTTTGCTGGACCTGACGCTAGCAGTTAGATTTGGGTCCCTGACCCCTTGCAGCCCATTCACTGCTGAGCATCCTGATCCCACTTCGTGTTCAGTTTCACTGGGTAGGTCGAAAATTGTTCTCGGTACAGCAAGGATTTACAAAACTACTGTACTGCAAAACTGCCATAATGAAGCACATTACAAAAAAATACAGACACGCATCCCTTCACTGGCCAATACGTAAACATTACAAACAGACACACGCACACATGCATACATTGGCCAACACACCAAATATAACCACAAAGACTACGGCCTTAAGTTAAATAGTGCGTACCTTCACCAGAACAATCCAGAAAAACAAACCATTAACACATAATCCGCACAAAAATATTCAGACAAATGATGCCACAGTCGGGAATGGATGATAGGATTAACCGTCAATTCTAAATCAGCATTGAATGCCAAATATGGTCTCTGACAGCAAAACATTGCACAGATTGGGACATTCGCCTTGACGGACTGCTCATACAAACAAGAGAAGGGGCGATCTGCGTTTATGCTGCGGTATGAAACCTGATGCTTTGGGGACTTGCAGCCCACAAACCATAGGTAGTATTTCATATAGAGAAGGATAACTGATTCTTCTTCTTCGTTCGTTTTCAATCTCCCACTACCAAACACTGAAAGGGCTTAAGAAGCAGAATTTAGTGGAGAGAACGAAATGCGTTGTGTCGTAGTTTACAGCTTAGCTGCGATATTTTCACCTTTCGGTCCAACACATCCGACTTCAGCGAGCATTTTTTGAGTACTGAGTTAGCATTCCCCCTTCGATCCCTTCTCCTTAGCCAGTCTGCCCTGCTGCAGCCTGTTATCCAGGATCACCGCGTGGAGGTGTAGAAGGGTCTTTGCAGCTATGGTTTGCTGGCACTGACGCTAGCAGTCAGCTATGGGTCGCTAACCACTGCAGCTCATGCGCTGCTCAGCATCTTGATCCCGGATAACTGATTAAAAACGGCCTGTGACCTTGCAGGAAGTCTAGATAGCAACGCCTAGTGAAAGTCTCCAGTAAAAGAGCAGCTTAAATTGGTTACTTTAAACTCGGCGAGGTAATCAAACGCAAGAGATAGAAAGTGTTATCGTACAGTTTGTACCGGCCCAAGTCGATAAAGTGCCGAAATGCATTGATGGAGTCACTCAATTTCTGATGGTCAGAGCATTGAGGATTAGACTAACCCGCGAACAGCCATCTTGAACGTACTCACAGAAGGGACTTTGGAAATAGATGCTGGTGACGTTTTGAGGTCTACTATTGATGTGTTTTGGATGTTAACATTTCAGTCGATGAACTGTACTCAGCAGATTTAAGTAATTCTAACCGAAATCGTGGGTCCAGCACGCAGGTTGAAATGAGAGAACGGGACTAACATAACATATCATAACATCATAACATAACGTCTTTATACAGGTTTGGAAGACTCTGCAGAGTCTGTATACAATACAGTTTTTTGGAGGGTGGTTAACCGATCTGCGAGTCCATCTTAATAGACTCAAACACTATAGCAAAGCAGATCCGCATCTTTCTGAGGCACAAAGTATGCTGCTCGTAACAAACCACCTAACAATCGCCGGTGTTACGCCATGTCACACAGCTAGTCGCCTTTTACTACATACTCTCTGTGGGACAGTGGTGCTATTCTTCTCTTTGCCCTACACAAAGACAAAACAACTATTGTTTAATTGGCATGAAATTTACAATTGCCATTTCAAGCGGAGCCTGTGGCAGAACAAATGCAATACATGTATAATACAAGATAAATGTCAATCCCATGGCAACGATTGTCCTAGGGGATGAAGATAACTCTCCATGTACCTAGCAGCAGCAGCCTATAAGAGGTAGGGTGGCCAGTTCCTTTCATTCCTGTTTTTACTTTCCCCAACACATACGTCAGGTAGCCATTTACAGCTGGGTCGACTGGAGTAGCAGTTGTAGCACGCACGAACCACGTCCAGTATTTTGTTCTGTCCCTCCGTGATTTTGAACCCTAACACGCAGTAATCCGAGTCTAGCAAGCCAGCTCGAGGTAACGTTATTTGTTTTGCTTTCAAAATTACACAATTAAGTTAATTATTGCCTTTTCGAAACACTCAATATTTTAAAATTCTCATATAAAAAATAGGAAACAGATATAGAGAGGCGTAATTATATATATTCTCATCCCCTCTAACGTTCCTCACTTTACAAACCAACATAAAGGGAAAACTTTGTGAACCTGTGTTTATGTCATGGCTTCTTCTTCTTCTTCTTCTTCCTTCTTCCTCCTTTCTTCCTTCTTCCTTCTTCCTTCTTCTTCTTCTTCTTCTTCTTCTTCTTCTTCTTCTTCTTCTTCTTCTTCGTACGCTGTCAGACGTCAACTTGAATTTGTTCGAAGAAAGCAGCTGTCATCCTGAGGCTGTCGACACTGCCATAGATCTTGTCTAGTGTTGCCACTGGTGATGGCCACATGTGCTTTCTCTGGTCCTCGTATGTCGGGCAATTTTGCAGCAGATGTTCAGCGGTCATTTTTCCTGTACCACGTGCATTACCAGTGCCACCTATTTTCAGTTTATTGAATAGATGGTACCTCAGTCTGTTGTGGTCTGTGTGGAGTCGGAAGACCACGGCCTGGTCTCTTCTGTTCAACTGGTAATAAGCATCATTTTTTTTGTGTAGCCAGTATGCTCTTTTTCCCATTTGGCCATGCATCTGGCCCTAATAAACCTTTTGGACTCTTCGTAGGTCACACTAGAATCTGGTTGTAGTAACCTTGCACCTTCTTTTGCCAGCCTGTCTGCCTCCTCGTTTCCTTTGAATTTTACAGTGGGATGGAACCAACTGTACCACTACTCTTTTGGGTGTTGACTGCTGACATAGTTATGTCATCGCATCATATGGTTGCACAACATGGACATTCACCTAAACCACAATCGAGTATTTCGAGTCGTAATACTATAGAAAGTTCCTCAGAATATCATGGACCAATGAAACTATGAATGCAGAATTTCGACTGGAGTTACACATAGAGGATAACAGGTTCATAAATAGCTTCATGATCAGAACATTGCAATACTTTGGCCACACCAAAAGGCACCACGGTGTGAGAGAAAAGTAATGGAAGGTTTAGTGCCGGGCATCAGAGGCTGAGGCAGATCAAGAAGGCTACGACACCAAGATGTCAAGGTATGTTTCTGCAAGACCCTGGAGGAGGCTGGTGATTTCGCTATAGACCAAGTATCTTTCAGATAAGCTGTGATGGGAGAGACGTTCTGCAAGGGACATGCTACACGATGATGACGATGACACATTTAAAGAATATGTCAAGACAATCCAGAAACTCTACTTTTTAGAATTCCAACAATTCAAGTACAAGTTTTAAAACTCTTACAATTCAGGTTCAGGTTTTAGAACAACAATTGAAGCACAAGTTTTAGAACTCCAACAACTCAAGTACAAGTTTAAGAATTCCAACAGTTCAAGTACACG